>CM076978.1:11686349-11691349 GCA_039105355.1 Benthosema pterotum
TTTGGTTGCATCTTGTACAGGACTTACTGTATGTTAGACACAAAGGGCACACATGTATGAAGGTCTGACTCAGAGACTTTTTCTTTTTTGAATGGTGAAGTGGTGCTGGTTTAATGGTGCGACAATAGTCGGTATCGCATACCGTCTTTCATTTTAAATATACTGTAAGCACTTTAATTTGAAATATCTTTGAAGTTTGGGTTGTTTTGCATGCCATCATGTTTGGTGAGGCAGTCAGGGCCCATACCCATACCTAGATCCGGCCCTGCCCATGAAAGCGTCATGGCACAGACACAATCACATGACCATGACACTTTCATCTGTAAGTTTCCTTGGCATGACGATGATGATGATGATGATGACACTCACATCCTCTCTATAGGGTTAGTCCAAGTAGACGCACGTATGGCAGCCCTGGGCTAACGATAACTTAATCTTTCTAATATGCTAATGCGTTGCGGCGGAGCAACTGCTGCCGCGCTGACAAGTGGCCAAGTGTGAGCGGCGGAAATAACACAATCAACATGCAACCAACCACCATCCCCTTGACCCAGTTCTGTCAGCGCGCTAGCTGTTCATATAGCATAACAATGCATGTGCCATGGCTCAACCCTGTGCGCTCACACCGCCCTCTCTAATCATCCAGCGGAAGACATGTTGTACAAGAGGAATGACTGCGATGATCAAGGGATTTAGAAAGGAAAAACATGGCAAATCTGTCATTGGAGGAGGGGAGGGGGTTAGTTGGGGAGGCTTGGCCGACTGCTCTTCTGACCCCTCTTAAGCCCTCATCACCCCCCATTCTTCTGATTTAAGTCTACTCCGGATCACCTATATAATACGTCCCCATTCAGTCTCCAGCTGAAATCCATGCGTTAGCACTACTCCCCGGTCGTGTTATGTGTCTCTTCTTCAGGTGAACAAAAAGGTCTCTGAATATATCGCACACGGGTCATTTGAAATTCCCCGGTCCGTGACACGGCATAATTTAATGCGCTGAACCCCTCCTGATAGTTTGGCAAACAATAACGTCCATAAACCGTGACACCTATGAGGGGGACCGCTGTCCCATACAGTATAAGCCCCGGCGCTTGTCCTTAACACCTTCTCTCCTTTAGAATATTACATTAACGGAGATCTACCGCTTGGCACGGAGAACAGTGTCCTTGGCCCCATGGTGTCCTGGAGTTGCCTTTCCTCTCGCGGTTTCCCCTGCCACGTAGACTCAGACGCAGCAGTTCTGGAGCTATTGATATTCTTGACGGACGCTATACCGTAGCTATAGTCAAGTAGCCTGGTCTAGCCCTCAATGATTTTGGCCTTGGGGGGCGGGGGTGTCGTGGGATCCACACAGCGGAAGTGCTGCGCTCTGATTTGAACTCACTAACGTGTCGTCATCTCCGGCCCGTCCCACGCCCGTCCACTGCTGTTCTACGTCACATTATTTAGAGCGACGCCCACCCGGAAGGTTCACTCCCACTTGAAGGCCACTTTCCAACGTGCGTTAGTCCAGGCTTTCCGTTTTCGCGCAAGGCGAACGAAAATGAAAGCCTGGGTGTCGAGGCTAATAGTCAAGCACCCCATCACCCCCTTCCCACGCCGCTCAATGTGTGTCTCTTACAGCAAGTCCTCCCCCCTTTTTCAAAATCGCCCGATTATTTAACCGATTCATTGATTAATCGGATTATATTTATCAATTTATCGGACTCATATTTATCCATCACCTTGAATTTGTACAAATGGAACCAAAATGGAACCGCTAAGGTCCGTTTGGTTCACTTTCAGAAAAAAAAAGTTCCTAAAAGAAAAATCATTAACATGGTGAAACATAATGATGTCATCAAGTTTTTTTTCAGACCTCCATTTCTAGATGTTCACACACTGGGGCTGTTTAATAAAATCGTTAATTAAAAAGCTGTTACTCCCAACGACTCCTGGTCATAACAACGGACATTTTTCTTTTCCCACAAACTGGGTTCAGCCTTTTGACTTTTGACAAAAATACACTCACAGTCACAAACGGAGAAATTGACACTGAGGACCATGTGCTTGCGTCCGCCGCTGTGCCACGCTGTGCCACGTGAACACATAATGATAGGGTTATTTCAGGACAAAAGAAGCTCTCTTTGTGTCCGTCTCATTGTACGACCGTATCTATTTGTGCCGTCTCTGAAATTAAATTGCAAAAGAACAGACACAAGTGCAGTATAACACAATTACAGCCCTGTATGTTATTATGGTGAGACAGTTTTTTGTGAATGCAGATCCCTGGCGTGTGTGAGTGTATTGTCATGGTGGGTATGCCATGTCGGCCTCACAGGCTCTTTTTGGAGGGTTTAATTGACTGGCTGGTAACTGTGCAGTGGGAGCCTGGATGAGTGCAGGAGGGTCGTCCTCTGTCCATCACCCCACTCCAGATGAGAGCTATTATAGTCAAGGCTGACACCCAGGGGCGGATCTAGGCATGGGCATGGCGGGGGTCAATGCCCCCCTAAATGCCCAGTCTGCCCCGCCAAACAACAACCCAAGATATTTCAAATTAAAGTGATTATATTTAAAATGATTTGAAACACTACTACTACTGCTACTCTAACTAACTACAGTTGTGGCACCACTAAACCAACAGCATTTCATCATTGAAAACAGAAAACTACTCTGAGTCAGACCTTTAGCTTTATGCTTGCTGCGTGTCTGTTGCAACTTCAACAACAACGGATGTTATTATTGATGCTCACTTGCCTAATACTTGCCTAATAAAAGTCCAGTCACTGGACTTTGAAGTCGCACGCATACCGTTTTCTCCTACCCCCCACCCCCCCCAATTGGGAAATGTTACATCCGCCCCTGCTGACACCGCTCCCTGACACTCTCACACACACTTCGCTCCATCATGCCTCTCTCCCGCACTTCATCTCTCTCATGGCGGTGCCCTCTCCACTGTCCCCCCTCCCGTAAATTCATCATTTTCCTCTTCTCCCATGTTTTTGTTTTGCCTTCGTCGGTCCCTATATTTTGTTGTCTAGCCGTGCCTCTCCTCTCTCTCCTCCTTCCCCCTCCTTCGCTTCTCTCAAAGTTCGTCGTCTGCCCCGCCGTTTGTCCTCCGTCTCACTCCGTTCGCTCCCTGATTGAAGCCCTTTCGAAAATACCGCAATGGGCCTGTTTTTTTTCCCCCCACACCCTTTGCGAACGGCGGGATGATGATAACGGATCATCATGTAAATGTCAGGGACAGGCGCTTGTCTGCTGTCCAAGTTCAAGCTTATCTTCACTTCCACTTTAGTTTTAGCACCACCACATCCACACCCACCACCCACTAAAGCTCAGAGAGCAGGGGCGGATCTAGACATGGGCATGGAGGGGGCAATGCCCCCCTAAAAGCTCAGTCTGCCCCACCAAACATGATGGCATGCAAAACAACCCACGATATTTCAAATTAAAGTGCTTATATATTTAAAATGATCTGAAACACTACTACTGCTACTAACTACAGCTGTGTTACCACTAAACCAACAGCAACAGTTTTAGCACCACCACATCCACACCCACCACCCACTAAAGCTCAGAGAGCAGGGGCGGATCTAGGCATGGGTATGGGGGGGATGCCCCCCTAAAAGCTCAGTCTGCCCCACCAAACACGATGGCACGCAAAACAACCCAAGATATTTCAAATTAAAGTGCTTATATTTAAAATGATTTGAAACACTACTACTGCTACTAACTAACTACAGCTGTGTCACCACTAACAGCATTTCATCATTGAAAACAGAAAACTCTCTGAGTCAGACCTTTAGCTTTATGCATGCTGTGTGCCTGTTGCAACTTCAACAAAAACTGATGTTGTTATTGATGTCCTGTAAAAAGTCCTGTAACTGAAAATGGTATGGGTGCGACTTCATCGCCTGTGTCGCTTCGCGCCACGGGCGATAATGCCGCCCCCATGCCATTTTCTCCTGCCTCTCCCCCCCAATTGCGAAATGTTACATCCGCCCCTGCCACCAGAGCTCAAGAGTGAGTGCTGAAATGTCGGGGCCGGAGCATCTTCATTTTAGCTGGCCAAGGTCCCGCTATCTCAACTTCTTCTTAAACTCCTGTCCGCCCTTGAGTCAGAGAACCGTCCACAGCCCTCACTCATCCGTGCTGTAATCATCTTTTAACGGCTTCTTTAAAAATGCCTCACCTCCGCCGGATATACTTAAGGTTAAAACGTCAATAATGTAGGCCGTGTGTGTGTGTGCGTGTGTGTGCGTGTGCGTGTGCGTGTGCGTGTGTGTGTGTGTGCAGGCTCATGCACTTGCGTTCGTGGCAGAAGGAGGGAGTTAAGGAGGGGTTTGAGGGCATCTGAATCGATTGTTTGCTCAGATTTTTTTGGAATTGCTCTGTTGTTTTGTGGTAGCGATTAAAAGAACAAGGCGCATGGGAGGGGGTTGGAGGGGGGGGGGGGGTGTAGTAAGGCCAGCGAAAGAACAAATCAACAACAACAACAGCTACCACCATGATATGATAAGTTAACAATGGGGAATATGCAGCATATCGGGTAACGGACTAACCTAACAAGTTAACTAGTTTGCAATTTACAGAAATCTGTTCAGCTGTCTTTCAATCAGTTACTTTTTCCAAAAACAATTGCGATTTTTTTTCTCAAAGGAAAAATAATCCATCTGACATATTTTGCACTGTTTCCTGAATGAATGAGCTTTCTCTCTGATGAAAGGCTGCAAGCCTGTAACATTGTGTCTAGTGATGTGCCAATACAGATCGGCCCACATATGGGTTTGGCCGGTATGTGTTGCTATTGGTCAATATCGTTGTCGGCAAATAAAACTGACATTAAACAATGGCAGTAGCCAATGTTCATCTGTTGTTTATGTAGCACACAGTTTTAATTGTCTATGCTGTGGATGGATGGTTTATCCTTTAATAAGAATATGGAATGATTCACACAATTTTGGGATTCACTGGGGAAAGATGGAACTGTGAACCGGAAGGCTGTCCTTCTCAGA
>CM076978.1:11696349-11731360 GCA_039105355.1 Benthosema pterotum
CACAGTGTCATGAACCAGACGCCCCACCAGCGCCTCAAACAAATACATTACACTAGCATATTGTTGCTGTTTTATTCTGGCACAGAAACCTCTTATCTCCGTAGTCTCACCCCACATCATTAAAGGAGTGCTTTCGCCCTGTAACGAAATGCCTTTAAATGCTGTACAACAGCCTCGAAATATGTGGGGAAAAAAAATATATATATATATATTCTGTGCTTGCCTTGCTGCTCTCCTCTGCCTCCTTTAGTGTTCAGTGCTCTGGGAAATGTTTTACCACCTATGTCACTTTTAGGGCAGTGACGTAGGTGGTAAACATTCTGGAACCCCCTCTCCTCTGGTGTTCCACTACAGTATGCACTGAGACACGGTGAAGTATCCCTTTAAGACTATACTTGATCATTCTAGTGTGACATCAAAGGGACTAGAGGTCTGTATAAGCTCCAGGTACAACAAAGTAACACATTTGAGCCAGTTGCTGCTGCTGTACTTTGGCTGATTTTGAAGCCATTTTCTTTTCAGATACAGTACCGGATATATGAGGTTTCTATATGACAGAGAGAGAGATACAGTATATAGTCCCACACAGGGGTGGATATAACATTTACCAATTGGGGGGGCAGGAGAAAATGGTAGAGGGGCGGCTTCATCCCCTGTGACGCTTCGCGCCACGGGGGATGAAGTCGCCCCCATACCATTTTCGGTTACAGGACTTCTATTAGGGAATTAAGCATCAATATTAACATCAGTTGTTGAAGTTGGAACAGACACGCAGCATGCATAAAGCTAAAGGTCTGACTCAGAGTTTTTCCATGATGAAATGCTGTTGGTTTAGTGGTGCCACAGCTGTAGTCAGTTAGCAGCAGTAGTAGTGTTTAAAATCATTTTAAATATAGGCACTTTAATTTGAAATATCTTGGGTTGTTTTGCATGGCATCGTGTTTGGTGGGGCAGACTGGGCATTTAGGGGGGCATTGCCCCCCCCCCCCCCACCCCCATGCCTATAGATCCGCCCCTGGTCCCACAAAGATGTGATTAAATGATACTTGTCAGACTCGCTTGCACTCAGTGTGCGCTCAGTGTGTGTGTGTGTGTGTGTGTGTGTGTGTGTGTGTGTGTGTGTGTGTGTGTGTGTGTGTGTGTGTGTGTGTGTGTGTGGAGCATTCCCATTCTCTCTGTCATTGTCTCTCCAGTGAGAGTCAGAGATGCGTTTAGTATTTATGGAAATGAATCCCGCGGCTCACGACAGGGAGCAATGTCATTCTGTTGCAGATTCAGAGGACACCCCCTCTCTCTCTCTCAGAGCAAGCAAAAAACACATTTGTTGTTCTGTGAGAGGGTATATAGAAACAGATCCCAGGGTTAAAGGTATAGTCGGTGATTTGGGAAAACCCTCCGTTTTTTCTTGATAGCTAGATGTGCACATGCACACACTCTGAAGTGAGTGGAAGTGCAACAGACCAACATCATATACTGTACATCAAGGCCCTCCCCCACTCGATCTTGATTGGAGGAAGGCTCCTCCCATTCTGATTGAAACTACAAATATCAATATACCCTTAGCAGGCAGAGTGAAAAGGGCTTTGTAGATGAAACTCCTTAACCGAGGAATGCTTTTGAACATGTACAGTATTGTGGGGAGATAATTAAATCATCTAAATCATGTCATTTGCCCGACATCAACAGATGACTTCAAAGGTTTTTCCACTCTTTGAGTATTTTGTGGAGGCAGAGCCGTTTCGAAACTGTAGGTCAGCTCTTGACATCAACTATCTGCATATATGTCTGCATCTTTTCCTCTCTTTTTAATACAACTCCTAGTTATGGTAAGTGATTTCACTTAATTCAAATATTGTTCGTTTTTTTTTTTGTTTCTTCTTTTTTAGCTAATCCTCCCTACTATAGAGTTGGTGACCATCATGAACAACGAGTTCCTCCATGTTCCCAGTGAGCCCCTGGGGTAAAAAAAAAAAAAAAAAAAAAAAAGTTTCAGTTTGGGCATTGGGAGAAAAGCGTTTCGTCCAAATCAGGATCAAGGGGGTGATGGGCCTTGATGTACATGATGTTGGCCTGTTGCACTTTCCCTCACTGTAGAGGGTGTGCATGTGCACATCTTGCTACCGGGGGGACCAGACCCAAATCACCCAAATCACTTACTAAACCGTGATTTGGGTGATTTGGGTCTGACAACCTAACAACCTGAAAACTAAAGTTGTCCTTTAAAGTTTAAACGACAACTTTAGTTTTTAGGTTGTTATTAGAAAAAATATGAGTGTTCCAAATTGCTGCTTACTATCATTTTAGGGATTTTAGCGGTTCTTGACAGGTGGAGGCATTCGAACATGGGGTTTTTGGCTTTGATCCCATTATTGATAGTATCAAGTGCAGGAGGGAGAGAAACTCAGCTAGAGTGGTCATGAGTGGGACTCGAACCAACAACCGCCATGCAGCCAGGACAGAACAAGTACTGTATATGCCATACGCCTGAAACACTTGGCCAGCAGCCACAACTTTTTTATATGTATTCATATAAATGGTAGCCTTTGGTCTTTAACATAGGATTAAGAACTTGATTTCCCCCTGACACAATGATACAAATCGATACACTTGGGTACACGCATTGGAAACCCGTGTCCATAAATCTATGTGGAAGGCTGGCACTATCCAATCATCAATTATCATCAGTGTCTCTGTGATGTCTAATAAACATCTCTCTCTCTCTCTCTCTCTCTCTCTCTCTCTCTCTCTCTCTCTCTCTATATATATATATATATATATATATATATATATATGGATCTGGCCAGATAGCAAAGTGTGCCTGCTTTATTGTAGGTATGCCACTGGCCTACGCAATATTTGATTAATGGTGATACTAAATATTTAATTATATATTTTGTAAACAGTTTTTTTTTAAGTAATATGTAATAGTAATATTAATATATTAGGCCTACACTTGCTCGGACAGTAATACTGTAATATAATATATTGCTTCAAAATGAAGGTAATGATTAATAAGTAATATATTAACAGGGTAAAGTAATATTCCCAACGCTAATCGTATCACATCACATGGTGAATACGCAACACACATAAAGCAAACACACACAGTACACACATGTACACGAAGCCCAACAAACAGACACAAAGTAAGCTCACTCGTATGAACACAAACATACGTGAGTTGCCAGATAAGATGAGAAAAAGTGAGAGTTTTAATTGGGCTCCTTCCGCCAATCCTGTCAGTTTGCCCAGGGTGGTTGGTTGGTTGCGTATACATATTTCCCAAGGCTGCTGTCACAGAGACATGAATAATTCACCGGCCGTATATTACATAATACATCTCTCCTGCAACATGCTAACGCCGCCGCGCGGGTCAGGCCTTCATTAACAGTAAACGCTTCATTAGCATAGTTTGCTAGCTGCAATCCGTTGGCAGCTAGTGGGACCAGCGGTTAATGCTATAGCCGCCGTTGATTGTTTTGGTGGGCAGAGAGAGAGAAAACGGCATCTTAATTAGCCCATTCACACGCCTAGCTAGTGCTTCCGAGCACATCCCCTGTGTACATGCACATGAAGGAAGAAAGGCACACATACACACACACACACACACACACACACACACCCTCCCGCTCATCCCTGGGAGCCACTCCAAACGTCTCTAAACGGGAGCGTGGCTCAAACCACAGCGCACATCCATCGGCCCTCCAACCCATTGGAGGGAAAATAATAAGAAATTTAAGAAGGCAGAACAAATGCATGCAGCCAATTATTTCAAGGGTACCTTGTTTTTCCCCCCTTCTTCTTCTTCTTCTCCTTTTTAATTGCAGTGTGGGGATGAATTTGATTAAGTCGGGGAGGCAAATATCTATTCAGCGTTGTAAAAAAGAAATGAAAATGTATTAATGAGTTTGTGAGCGTGAATTAATGTGTGTATGCTTGTTGTTGCGTCGTGCAACAAAGAAGTCTAAAAGAACAGGTTGAATGGCCCCGGAGGTGCTTGGATTATCGGTTGCGTCTAACTTGTTGATAGCGAGAAGAGTTCCTGTCTTCCTGCTATCTCGAATCCTCTTCAGTCATGTGTTAAGTATTATTATTCCCCCTTTAGAGGCAGCGCTAAAGGAGATACACCAGTATACCTCTTTTCTTCTTTGCCCTCATTATAGGCTGCTGTTTCATCATAAATATGCATGCATTTGATCTAGTGGTTCGGCACTTCAAGTAATCATGGATTATGCAAACAATAATCAATAATTAAATACCAAATCGATTCAAGCTCGCACACACTTGAAGCGATTTGTGACACTCCAAAGTCAGATGGTTGTGGGCAGCCAACACAAATGTTCAAGTGAAAGATTGAGAACCAAGGTGCCGCCCAGCGTGTTTATTAATTCTTATAGTGGTTTAGGACAGCAGAGGTACAAGCTCATAACGTGTCACTAATGGCAATATACTGTACAGCAGGTAAATTTAGAGTAGTGTTGTAGTCATGACCACCTAAATCAGGGGTTGGGAACCTTTTTGGCTCAGAGAGCCATGAACACCACGTATTTTTAAATATACATTTTTGTTTAATTCTAAAATACAAATAGATTTGCACATTTGCACGTTTTATGTAATTTTAACACCTTTAAAGTACAATAAGTCTGAGTTTTTTTTTAAATAACATTCTTATGCTGTTGCTATTTTATCATTGCATATTAGACACATTGCAGAAGCTGGTCTCTCCACAAACGTGATTAGTTTGTTGTATGGAACTTCTTGCACATGCGCACATCGGCCGTTATATTTAACAGCAGAGCAAAATACGTCAAACAGTGTCTGAGTCTGGCTCATGTGCGCTGCCTATGCCGCTGTTTTATAATTTGTGTATCTTGTCTTCTGGGCACGTAGAGGTCTGCAGTCTTCCTCGACGACTACCACGACACTTGGGGGGGTCAAGATCGAGACAAGACTAGCACCTATGGGTTCGAGAACAAGACCTAGAGAGGGTCGAGGCCTAGACACAGACTACAACGCCATCTCATCCACAACCCCCTCCCCCCACAGCAGGCCTGTGAGGAGTCAGACCAAAAGGATTTGTTGACAACAACAAAAGTTCCGGACCATCCGCAGGGCAAAGCAAGTGTCTGTCTGCAGCATCAAAGCAGAACGGATGTAGAGGGGAAAAAAGGAAGAAAAAATATGCAGCAAATGTTTTATTTTTTGGCTAAAAAGTAGCCTATAATACCTAACACTATTTTTGCCGTGGAATACTTCCAAAACATGGCGGCAGCCATTGCCAGC
The DNA here is from genome assembly GCA_039105355.1 of Benthosema pterotum. Lineage (NCBI taxonomy): Eukaryota > Metazoa > Chordata > Actinopteri > Myctophiformes > Myctophidae > Benthosema > Benthosema pterotum. The sequence continues at coordinate 11,701,633 of CM076978.1, forward strand.
AGAAGATACAGATTTTTCTTAGTACATCAAGTCTCTTTAGAAGCGTTTCTATTCCCAATGAGATGCTTCCTGACATCAGAAATGTTGCCCTCGAGGTCAAAACCAAAAGATCCCCTAGATTTAGAGTTATGAGTGGCTCTAATCAGGCTGCAGACAAGGAAGTGAAGGGAGGATTTGAGCATGTGCAAAATACAAGGAATAACAAAGTAAAGGAAAAAGAAATATCTCCAGAAGGCCAACATAAACACACAAAGAACTCTTGAGAACCACTAATTTAGAAGCCATTTTGTAGAATTGGCCCCGGGGTCTCGGGTATAAATGGGTAAACCGAAAGGCAAAAACATAAGCTTTTCGGAGACAGAGACTGGCTTTAAATTCCATTGAGCTCACTACCCTGAACTGCTTATCAGCCTGACAGTCAGACACACAGATACAAATAGTCAGAGACAAAACAAAAACAAACCGGAAGATACCGTCTGTCTTACTCTGTCTGGGGACGAAACCTCACATGGCCCAAGAAACTGTTACTTTTATTTTTAGCAAAATAAGTAGCTGGAAAGCTCGAAACGCCCCACAGCATCTTCTACTTTGGATGCATTAGTCAGTGTGACGATGTTGGTAGGAGCAAGTACAGTAGGACCTTGATTTATGGGGAAAAAACACGTGAAAATGTGGAGATAAGAGTTTCTGTCCAGAGAACAGAAACCAAAAGGTTACGGATGCAGAGACTACAAGAAACGGAGCAACCAAGTCTGAAAAGAAGTTCCAGTGATGTGATGGTGGAGAGATCTCAGACAGTGCAGTGTCTCATTGACTGGACACAGCTCAGTGGTGCTGTCGCCATGCAACAGTGGAGTGAGGAACAACACGCATCCACACAACCAGCACTGGTGGAAAGTAACCTAGTACAACGTACTCAACGACTATACTTATGTTCTTATACTTTAGCTCAGGGGTTGAGAGACAGCGAAATCCATTTGTGACCGCGATGCCTGTTTTGCATAAGTCGCAACTTTTTGCATAAGAGATTCTCCTTCAACAAAGATGGCAAACGCAAACATTCTTTGTATCGTACCCATACACATAGATAGGTAGGATACAAAACACTGAAGTCTCGAACCTAACCTTAACCCTCGACCGTTATGCGAACCGCCACGGCCACTATGCAAAACGGTCGGCTATTATGCAAAACAGCTGCGACTGTTATGGAAAAACAACCACAACGGTTATAGAAAACCGTTGCGACTGCCGTGGCGGTCGCAAATGGATTTCACCCCTCCTGGAGAGGGGTCGGCAACTGAGACACGGAGTGCCATGTTTTCATTTTCCTGATGATCAGTGTGCCATGTAAACATTAGGTTGAATTCTGAGAAAGTGTACAAATACAAACAGAGCCTAATATAACTCTTCCGGACAGTTTTGTTTTACATCAGGCAGGGGCGGATCTAGGCATGGCCATGGGGCCCTGACTGCCCTACCAAACACGATGAAATGCAAAACAACCCAAGATATTTCAAAGTGCTTATATTTAAAATTATTTGAAACACTACTAACACTAACAACTACAGCTGTGTCACCACTAAACCAACAGCATTTCATCATTGAAAACAGAAAACTCTCTGAGTCAGACCTTTAGCTTTATGCATGCTGCGTGTCTGTTGCAACTTCAACAACAACTGATATTATTGATGCTTTACCTAATATAAGTCTTTTAAAAATAGGTGACTTCATGAAGTCGCCTCGCCCCCATACCATTTTCTCTTACCCCCCCAATTGGTAAATGTTACATCTGCCCCTGAACAGCAGGACAGTGTAGGCCTAATCATCATCATTGGTAAAGTAAAAAAAAAGCCTGTTGGGGTGTAATTATCCTTTAAGAAGTCCTGACACACACAGATTAGTGAAGACCCCGGCTGGCATTATAGGACAACGACAGTAGTGTGTAGTTCTATAAAAGGGCAGCCTTCATGGTATATCGGCGGCCTCCGATCCAATCGGTGTCGCGGCACACGGCGGCCCCGCGTCAATCACTGCCACAGCTCCCTGGCAGCCGTTTGCTCTCTGAGTCACTCCGTGGCCCCACGTGAGACGGCGGGGAGAGCAAATCCCCGTGTCTCCCGTACAAATAGGTGATCTCCTCTGCCATCCATCATCCACCACTGGCACCGCACAGTCCATTCTCTGCCTCCAGGGCCCCGGGAAATCTTTGTTGCCAAGGAGATGGCATGCACCGGTTGTCTGTGTCGCTGTGTGTGTGCGTGCGTGTGTGTATAGCGGTGGAGAAAGTTTTCACTTTTGCTTGAATCCATTTTGACTTGAGAACTGATTCCAGTTCAGATGATGACTATATTTTAACTCTTGGGAGTGTAAAATGAAACCAAATGGACCCTTGCAGGTCCATTTGTGATCAGATCTGACGCTTTATGCCCCATGTCGCACAAGGCTAATTTCCCCTGGGAGCCAAGAAAGTGATTTTTTGTCATTTTTCACTTTTTTCCATATTAATACAGTTCGATCTTTGATCTTACTATCCCTCCGAACAGATTGATGATTTGGAAACATTAAATATGTGTATTTATATGCCAAAGTGGCGAGTATTTTCCTCGTACTTCCCCGTCTCTTAATGTGGGTGTAGCGGGGCGACTCAGCAATTTGCATACATGATTGTGATTGGTCATGGAGCGCTGTCTCAGGTTACAGTCAAGTCCCAGCGTAATCACGACACCCCGCAGCTCGCATTGTTGTTGTTTTTTAAGCCAAAGCTGCGCTGTTTACATCTAAATAATGTCACTTTTCCGAAGTACTTCTGAAATAGTTCGTCCTCCCTGGACGGTGTGTGCGTGCAACGCATGGCTGCACTGCATGAATGAGCGACGGCTCGTTCCGACGTATTTTCTTTTAAAAAGATGGTTAAAATTATTTTTCATTTCATTTCATTTTACACTCTCAAAGAGTTACATCTGGTTAACCAACTTAAGATCTTTTAGCCTGGGGACCACCCGGAACTCTTTCAAGGTACACTGGTGGTACCTGGACCACTGGTTGAAAACCATTGTACTAAATCATAACTTTTTTTGTTTAAAACACATTATTTCTAAGTCAGTGGTCCTCAATATTTCATGTCAAGGACCCTGAAAATAACCTGTATGTGGCCGCCGACCCCCCACACTGAAAATATGTAGTCCCAGGGACCCCTCTGTCTTGGGCATCACCTGTGAAATGTGACCACTGGGCTAGTGGGCCCGGCACAGATGTGTTCTACTGGAGTTCATGTCGACCTTTGCTGTATGCCTATCTGGTGATCGAATAGTGCACATCACGTGAAATGAATTGGCTCAAGCCCAAACCATACCAAAGTAACTCCTTGCACCTGCCATGGGGATAAGTTGCAAGGAGTTGCATGGTGAATCACTGGTGTGGCTTATAGGCTTTCGATTGTGTCTCAAGACACTGCCAGAAATACTTTGGAAACCAAATTTCAAATAGGATTTGATAATATGCACAGTATATAGTCACTGTGAGAGCTAAGGAAATAAGGAGAGAGAGCAATCTGGCACCAGTGTTCTGTTATCTCGACTATGAAGTAAGTAGTGCTTGATTAATGAGTAGTAATAAGTAGCCTTGATACCCAGGCTACTTTGCAATAACTGAAAGCCTGGACTAAATCTACCCTGGCTAAAAACGGATCTAGCCAAGGTGGCTCAGACAAATTGTTGAGATCCAATCACCACCCATCGGAGTCGCAGATTAGCGCAGACTAATATGCAACCTAACAAGTAACCTGAACTAAACCTGCCTCAATAATGCGGTGGGCTGTAAAAGCCAGGCTGGAAAGCCTCAAACATATCAAGTTGTTGTCCCGCTGACTCACTGGCGTTTCTAAGTAATTTGGAGCCAAGATTTTAGCTCCCCTTACCAAATGGACAGGGGGGCTCCAGGGAAAATCTCCTGTGATGTCAAACCTACAGTATAACAGGCACAGTAAAATGGTGCCCCCAAGGGATAAAAATATGAACTATTTATAAACTAAAGAACATATTATATGTGTTTTGAATGTTCAATTCTAGTTGTAGAGGACAAGCATAATTCATATGAGGCTGCCTGGTGGTCGCCTTGGTGCACCCCCTCCCCATGGTGCCGCAACTGCATAGTCTGCCTAATGGTAGAAACGCCCCTGCACTAGAGTTCTCAACGGGCCTGAAAATTGAGGCCCGGCCCTAAGTGGGCCCTAACTGATCAGGCCCAAAGCCCGGCCCGACCAATTAGCATAGTTTTTAGGCCCGACCCGGCCCTACAATCTTGGTTCGGGTCGGGCCTGGTCGGGTTTAGGTAGAATTTGAGCACTATACACTGAGTAAAAGTGAAAATACTAGTCAGCACCATCTTCATAAGAGGTAAATACACAGACAGACAAAACAGAACTATTATTTTTATCATAATAAAATAATTCAATATATATTGCTTTATTCATGGAGCCCTAAGCCCGATCCGGCCCTACTGATCTGCATATATTTTAGGCCCGAGCCCGACCCTAAAATGTCGGGTCGGGTCGAGCCTGGTCGGGTTCGGGCAGTGATTGAGAACTCTACCCTGCACTGACTCCACTGCTTCCGGTTCATCGTTTCTGCTTGAGAGAGACCAAATGCAGGAGAGTGAACTGGCCAATCTGGCGGAGTTCGGTTAGGCGGCGCTACAGGGAATATGCCCGTTCAAAAATCGAGCTACGAGAAGAGAATTCCTCAGGCAAAAACGCTGAAACACAGATTAGAAAAAGAAAAAAAGGTGGTGGGAATGGGATCAAGGGAACAAGTGGAGGATTTCCACATCCACCAGAGTAAAGGAGTGCATAATTATTTGCAACTCAACATGCAGCGATGCGTTCTGAAAATTTCTTTGACTTTGTTGAACGTTTTAATAGATAGGCAGAAAATTTCATTATGTTTTGTGTTGGTGAAGAAATCACAGGGGCTCGTCGCGGCGGGATTTATATCCAGGCTGTCAGTGCTAGAGAAAAGGAAAAGTTTTGTAGCCTACTGCTTTTTAAAACTCCAGTGGAATGAGCCCATCTGGCTGTTCGGATTTTCTTTTGGCAGTCTGATTTCTCTGTTGAGCCTTTTTGTTTTAACTAGGGAAGTCCCGATACGTGTTTTCATATTGGTTCATATCGGTGTCGGCAATACTATAGCTGTTTTGGAGTGTTGGTATCGGCCCTTATTTGTCATTATCATGTCATATCGGTATTGGCAAATATGATCCGACACAGGGGTAAGGGGTTGACACTATAGTGAATATGCCAGTGTAATCAGTGATCAGACACAGGGGTAAGGGGTTGACACTGTAGTGAATATGCCAGTGTAACCAGTGATCAGACACAGGGGTAAGGGGTTGACACTATAGTGAATATGCCAGTGTAACCAGTGATCAGACACAGGGGTAAGGGGTTGACACTATGGTGAATATGCCAGTGTAATCAAGTGGCCTGGCCACTGGCCAAAGTAACCGCCTTGCACAAGAAAGGGAGCAAATTAGACCCCGGTAACTACCGCCCGATCTCTATTCTAACCTCCATCTCGAAAGTGATGGAGAAAATAGTGTACGAACAGGTGGAGAAGTACCTGGCCTCAAAAAAACTAATGTACGAATTTCAATCTGGCTTTAGAACATCCCACTCCACTGACACATGCCTCCTCTACTTGAGTGACCACATCAGGCAGGAAGTGGATGATGGCAAATACTGCGGCATGGTCATGCTGGACCTCCAAAAGGCCTTTGACACCGTGAACCACTCCATACTGCTTAACAAACTGAGAGCAATTGGTTTCGATAGCATATCAGTGAGCTGGATGCAGTCCTACCTTGAGGGGAGAGAACAGATGGTGGAGGTGGATGGAGCTCTGTCCCCTCCTCTCCCTGTGAGCTGTGGTGTTCCACAAGGGAGCATACTAGGGCCTCTACTGTTCCTTCTATATGTGAACGACATGACATCAGCCTGTGACTGCAAATTGTTCTTGTTTGCCGATGACTCAGCACTGCTGGTCTCGCACAAGGACAAACAGCAGGTCGAAAAAGTCCTCAGCTCCGAACTCAGTAGAATCTGCACCTGGCTCGCCGATAACAAACTATCACTACACCTTGGTAAAACCGAATCCATACTCTTTGGTACAAATGCTAAGCTCAGTAAGGCAAAAGGCTTCACTGTCAAAGTGGGGGACAACATTATCACCCGGAAAGAAGAAATTACCTACCTGGGTTCCATCCTGGAGGCAAATCTTTCCGGTGATAAAATGGCCACCAACGTAATCAAAAAGGTCAACCAAAGAACTAGATTCCTATACAGGATCTCCTCACTGGTCAACAAAGACACTCTGAAGACCATAACTGGAGCCCTGGTACAAGGTTACTTTGACTATGCCTGCACCTCTTGGTACCACAGCACCTCAAAAACCTTAAAAACAAAGCTACAGACCTCCCAAAACAAACTCGTCAGACTGTTACTTGGCCTCACACCCCGAACCCACCTCACCCCTGCCCACTTCGACAGTTTGGGTTGGCTTAGGGTTGATGACAGAGTACAACATCTCGCAATGGGCTTGGTCCACAAGATACGATACTCTACCAAAATACCCTTGTACCTATCCAAATACTTCCTTAATGTCAATGAGGTACACTCCCACAACACCAGAGGGAGTGCTACTAACCATGTCCAACCCAGATTTGGCACAAACAAGGGACTTAATTCCTTCCGCTCATATGCCACCAAAATGTGGAATGCCCTACCAACAGTCATAAAGGCATGTGAATCCCTTGACTCCTTCAAAACCGCTCTCAAAGGGCACCTACAGATGGCTGCAATTCTAAACTGGTCTCTGTAAAACTAAAATGCATATAAAATCCCCCCACCCACCCCGCCTCTCCTCACTGTACATTTCTCTTTTCCCTTTTTTACCCCCACTATGATTTTGCCTCCATGATTTGCTGCTTCTGATTTTACTGAAGTAGTTGTTTTGTATGTACGGTATTTGAATGCCTCAATGAAATGAACAAGTTGGCCACTATTGTAAACAAGTGTATGCTTAACTAGTGTGTCCAATCAGTTTTTCAGATTTGATGTAGTTGTACTTGAATTGTACTGTAATTCTCCAAGCTGTTATCAGTTTTGTAGCAGTGTGTACTTGACTTGTACTGTAACTCTCATCTCTGTTAATAAAAAATTCATTCATTCATTCATTCATCAGTGATCAGACACAGGGGTAAGGGGTTGACACTGTAGTGAATATGCCAGTGTAACCAGTGATCAGACACAGGGGTAAGGGGTTGACACTATGGTGAATATGCCAGTCCAACCAACTATCAAACACAGGAGTAAGGGGTTGGCACTATGGCAGTTGAGTAGAATGTTGGGGCATGCTTAAGTGCACATTTGAGTGAGTAGTCTGCTCTTCCCGGTATCTTCAAATTAGATCATCTTCTTTTTTGTATTATAAATATTATTCTCTAGGTATCAGTATTTGCTATCTGCATCGGCTAATATAGTAATTGTGGTATCGGTATATTCTTTTAGAGCAAACATTTCAAACTCAAAATCTTTGCTTCTGGCAGTCCATGGGCAAAATACTTGTAATTTTAGAGGTCCAAAATGTGTGTGTGCATGGCCGCAGACAAAAAATACCATAAACTCACGAGACAACATGACATTCCAAAGAAAATGCTTGACTTTGTCATGATTTCAGTGGTATAGAACAAAAGCACTATAACTTTTCCACTTGGCACTCTAACTTTCCCACTGTGTGCTGCTCCTTGACCGCTGCCGTCCAACGAGGAGAACAGAAAGTCTCCACGGCCGTTCACATATAATGGAGCTTTTATGTATATAACTATTGACCTGAAAAGAACAACTGCAATTTATTCAACTGAAATAAAAGGCTTTATGAGGGACTGTAGTCATGCATATAGGCAGCACAGTGCGTGCGTGTGTGCGCGTGCGTAAGTGCGCTTGCATGTGTGATGCCAGCTATACGGTGCACAGTAAAAAGACTGTTTAATTTAACTCTGAGACTGTAAAAGGATTGTCCATTAGGGAAGGCTAACGTTTTAACACTGTCTGGGGTTTTTTACTGTGTCATACTGTACCGGAGTGAGGGAATGAAGGATGAGGAAAAAGACAGAAGTCACTGAGGTTAGAGGGAAACTGACCCGTTGGCAATCACCCAGTGATGGAAAAAGCAGAAATACTGGAAATCTCTGTTAAATCCTTGACAGTTTTACCACGACTTTTGGGTTGATTGATTATTCTGTTGTCTGTTCATCACCCCAAACGTCGTTTTGGGTTTTGTTTCATTAACAAGCTCATTAACTCACTGCAACCACCTGATGAAGTCCTTTAAGTGGTGATTGCGCTACAAAACTCGAAAAACACCTCACACACTTTACAACCATCATTAATAAATGATAAATTGTATAACTTTAAATGCATTTATCTCTGAATGAGCCCTGGAAACAGTGAAATGTGAAAATACAGGCTGTTTTGTCGAATGTATTAAAAAAAAAAAATCTCACCCTTAAAATCTCTCCCTTAAAGTAGACTCCTTAAGCTGCCTTTGCAGCTCATTCATTTGCACAAATTCACACCAGCGGTTTTTCTATAAATTATTTAGTTGATATTGAACCTAATGGGAGCGAGCCTAGCTTTTCTGCTAATCTGTCAAGGAGTTAAAGGTAAATATTTGGAATTCAAAAACTAAAGGTTTCGTGACAATGAAAGTGGTACAGCTGGGTTTTGACAATGTCAGACCAACATTGCATGTCATAACAGGTCAGCTACATATATTTTGAGATGTTGCTACACAATAGAGGAGTGCAGAGATACTGTAGATCAGTGGTTTTCAACCAGTGGTCCGAGGACCACCAGTGGACCTTGAGAGGGTTCCAGGTGGTCCCCAGGCTAAATGATGGAAAGTTGGTTAACCAGATGTAACTCTTTGAGAGTGTAAAGATGAAACGTAAACATGAAACATGAAACAAATGGACCCGCAAGGGTCCATTTGGTTTCATGTTTACACTCTCAATAGTTAAAATGTTCATCATCTGAATTAGCCCTGCAAGTCTAGAGATTGTATTAATGGTCATTTTGATCTGTATGTTTGCCTGTTTTGTTTCCAAAATCCATCCTTGTATTGTGGACAAAAGCAAAATAAATCTTTAGGTTTCGTCCGTGGTTCAAATCCTGAATAAATATGAAAAAGCTTGAAAAGCACTGCTGTAGATAGACAGACAGACAGACAGACAGACAGCAAGGACTGTTTTCCACAGCACAAAAATAAACATTTGTTGTATCTGTTTGTCTCTTGTTTGCCCAGGAGAGTGTATAGTCTGTGGTTCTCATCTCCTTCAGAGCAGCAGCTGAGGAGCAATGACTTTGGGGATCTATCACAGAGAAGAACACAGCGCGTCATGGCGGCTGACAGCAGGGCTGGGGGATAAAGTAGTAACAGCAAACGTGAAAAGAAAGTACAGCAGTTGTGTAAACTACAGTAAACTACAAAGGTAACCCAAGTACTGCATTCAAGTCCAAAGTGTTTTTTACTTTCTTCAGTATCTTATTCTCTCAGGCCTGTGGCATGTAGTTGATTGTTGCTATGTCCTTGGGTTCATGAAAGGCACTATAAATCCGAGCTATTACTATTATTATAGATTTGTGCAGTCCCGCGCCTTTCATGACACCGCCTGTGTTCCAGAAATGGAATCCTCATTTTCCTCATAGACTTTGGAAAATTAGCTATATAAAGAGGTCGCAATATCTGATTCGCAATAAGTAAAAAAAAAACGGCAGCATACAACACTTTTTGTTTCGTTTTTCATCTTAGAAATTATTTGATTGTGCCAAAAGTTTGTGGGTTGTCATGATTTGTCACGCCCGAGCCGGCTTTGTCCACGGCGTAATCGCCTTTATGAATCATTTTCGAAAAGTCTATGAGAAAAATGAATGGGGAATCCATTTCTGGAACAGGGGCAACGTAAGATTATATTTTCAGCGTAGGCCTAGTCCTTCCACTGCCCTGAAGTCAGCTGTCCTCAAGCCACGGGCACTGATCGCATCTGCTGTGCTAGTGGGCCTTTTCTGCAACGTTCCATAGGAGAGTTTTTGACAACCCTGCCATGTTGGCAAAAAAAAAAAACAAGCTGGTCGCCAAGGCAGTGATCCTGTCTATTCTTTTAAATATATTAGAACCAGCTCAGTGACATGGTAGCCACTGCAACCAACCCATGGATACTTATTCTTTTACATGGTGCAGCTATTTGGACCACCTACTGTATACACAGTGTACTGTGAGGTGGCACCAGACAGAGATGGCCCGCTGAAACAGATTCACAAACACATTAACTCACACTGATTCAATGTAATCAATTCATTTGAATCACGGCGTTAAACGTGAGCTAGCTGTTTCTCTCCATTGTGTATTTGTTTCCTCATGGCTGTCGTCTACCTTGGCGCGGGGTTGGAGGGAACGACGTTGTCATGGGAACGAGATGTGAGGCGAGGCGACACGGGGGCGCGGGCCACAGGCCCCGCTTCCCCCCCTATAACATACGCCTCTCCTCCAGCGAGATAATTGCATTTAAGAGCGTCTGATTCAATTTGGGTTCCCTTCCCTCGCGCAATTGTTTCCTACGAGTCTTTATGAAAAATGGGCAATATTTAGGGATTATGGTATTATACCCCGAGCAGGCAAAGCATCTGTTTAAGATGAAAACCGGGGGGTGGGAGGGGAGGGGGATAAAATCTCGAGCAAAACGGTGGAGCAGGGGTGAGGGGGGTTGGTGGTGAGGTTGCACTCTGTGCTTATTTTTTCCATATATACAGTAAAGCCGTGATAAAGCCCCCAGTAATCTGGGCCTTATGAGACATTGTGTAGGGAAATGAGAGCGTAATAACAGGAGTGTGATGATTACGCTAAACTGTGACGAAAGAAAGAAAGACGCGCGCGCACACACACGCACGCACGCACACGCACGCACACACAGATAAACAAAGCGCTAAACTAGTAAGCGTCTGACGGCGAGGGGAGGTGTTTGGCTCGCTGCTATTGCTGAGGGCCACTTAGCTTATCAAGGCTGATGTCTGATCACTTTGCCAGCTGAATTAGAATGAACCACCCTCTGTGGAGCAGACTCAGAGGAATCCAAATAGGGCAGAGAATGAGAGAGAGAGAGAGAGAGAGAGAGAGAGAGAGAGAGAGAGAGAGAGGAGAGAGAGAGAGAGAGAGAGAGAGAGAGATACAGAGAGAGAGAGAGAGAGAGAGAGAGAGAGAGAGAGAGAGAAAAAGAGATTTTTTTTTACTTTCATAAAACCTTTATTTTCTAAAACATAATTACAACCTTAAAACCATTTAACCAAAATAAATATCAAAGATCCATATTCCATGCATTACAAAAGCAGACTAAAAAACCAACTGAACCTCCACAACAGAACAGAGAACCTCATTGAAGCACCAGTGAGAAACAAATTCATCAATATTACTCATAAGTGAATAAAACTTGAAGTCCACTCTAATCCTCGCTTTCACTAAAGCTTTGAAGAGAGGCAACCATTCCTCTCTCCGTTCCACCCCCTGAGATGACAACTGGCTCTTCCTAGTTTTATAAATGGTGAGCTTAGCTTGACCCATCACAAAATTCAGCAACTGCCATTTTTTTTGCACTCTCTCTTTTGTATCCCGCACCAAAAATAAAAGCAGACTCAGAGAGAGAGAGAGAGAGAGAGAGAGAGAGAGAGAGAGAGAGAGAGAGAGAGAGAGAGAGAGAGAGAGAGAATTGTATAGTGTGGTGAGATTTTGCAGTGTGACAGTTATCATCTCTGCCACGGTTGTAGTCTGAATCTATGGAAGCTGTGTGTGATATGGATGAATATAATATAAATGGCTGAATGCCAACTGCAGCGATAGGTTTTGCTGTTTTTTTTTTTTTAATCCTGGCCTGTAGGGAGCATCCAGGGTCACGGTTTTTGCTTTTTCTGTGAATGTGTTTTGTGAGCAGCTTGTCTCGGCCACCCACTAAATTTGACTAAAACATAGGCTATTGAGACTAATTAATTAACGTAGCTTATGTATACCGCCGCATCATCATTGATGCTCACATCACAGGCACTAAGTGTCACTCTCAGTGTCTCTCTGGTTATATCCACTGTTCTGAATGGAACTGATTCTCAAAGAGATCTGGCTGGTCTATAGGGCACTCCAAAAATGGGCATTGGGCACCTGCCTGCAAATCACTGGCACCAGTCAGGGAACACTATTCACACTTAGCAGTCAGCATTTCATTACGATCACATGACTGTGTCCTCATGAGGGTGTGTGTGTGTGTGTGTGTGTGTGTGTGTGTGTGTGTGTGTGTGTGTGTGTGTGTGTGTGTGTGTGTGTGTGTGTGTGTGTGTGTGTGTGTGTGTGTGTGTGTGTGTGTGTGTGTTGGGGGTGGGGGGGTATCAGAGAGCCGACCCAGAGATGGATAAGGCCAGGTGTAGGGATGTACGTGCCTGTGAACTGAATGCATTCAGGCCATCACCATCACCACAGCCACCTCCATGAGTGACTGATGAGTCGGGATCCAGCCACCCGGCTGCCACAGCAGCAGAGCATGACAAGAATTTGAATATCGTCACTGCATGGAACCTCTTAACTCTATGTTTGTGCGTGTATGTATTTTTAATGAATGTCCCACTCCCACTTGATCAGACTACAGCAGTGGTTTGTAAACTTTTTCATACTAGGGCCGGCCCAATATTTTTTTCTGCATTTTAGCCACAGACCACCATATACTGTTGAATTTAGTCTCTCTGACCCAAGGATTTTCAACTTTTGGTCCACAATTTAGGAGCGATAACTGGCAGAATGTTTGTTAAAATATCAATTCATCTACATTTTCTAAATGTGTAGATTCTTGAAAATTAAGTAATTCAGATGTTTGAATACAATTTAACTCTCGAGAGCGTGCAATGATACCAAATGAACCCGTAAGGGTCCATTTGGGCCTCCACCTGGATGAGTTATGCTGCTGCTTGCAGCATAGAGGGAGAGCCTTGGCATGTCCCACTGCCCATGGCTGCCCCACCATCTCCCTGCTCCACTTCTTTATAGAGGCTTTTGGTCCAGTGGGCAAAAATAAGCATATTAATTATGAAGCGGCGAGTAGCATCTAGGCATCTAGGGGACAGCTTGCGGTTGGGGACTGGGGTGGCTTGTGTGTGTGTTTTTAGCGTGTTTTGTGCATTCGTGCGTGCCAGTTTGTTTCAGCAGTGATGCATTTTTCACCTTCGTCTTCATGTTATGTTAAGACTCGGCCCATGGACGGTTCAGTTTGCTGGGGATGGTCATTCATTTTTATGGCCGGAGGGAATAGGTTTTATCCCTGCTTATGGACACACTCCCGTCCGGTCTTGCGTGACTCCCTGGGCGACTTCTTCCTCGCTCTGCACAACTGCATTCTGATCTAAATAAAGCATGGTATAGAAATGCCCACAAAAAGCATGCAGTACTGATCTGATTGCCTCCACTGATCTCCTTCCCATTGGATTCAGGGTGTTTAATTCATTTACTATCATGGCAACGAAAATGCGGAATGCACAAGACCACAAGAGAAACAAGCTCTTGTGTGTGTTATACTTTTAGCACAATATAACTGTACCTCTGTACTTTTGAAAAGTGTTAATAAAGTATTCAATCAACCAACCAACTGCTTTGTAGATTTTTTGCTTTTTTCAACCTATTGGGCCTTTCACTAAGTTGGTCCGATAAGCAAACACTAATGATATTCACCAACGCAAGCGTGAATCCCTGAAATGTGCAGTTTACGTGTTGTTTGTGGCAACACGTGACTGTGGGCTGGCATCACAGGCACATTCACAAGGAGAATCATTTACATTGGCTCACGCCCCTTTTAAAACCATAAAAGGCAACCAGAACGTCCTACAGTATGTCTAAGATAACGTAAATGGTGCATTTACATAGCGCCTTTATCCAAGGCACTTTACATAGCTTGCAGATACCATTCACACACACATTCATACACCGATGGTGGCGGAAACCATGCAGGGCACAACCAGCACATCAGGAGCAATTAGGGGTCAAGTGTCTTGCTCAAGGACATTTCCACACTAAGGAGGAGACTGGGTTCGAAAACCGCTACACAGCAACCTTGTGGTTACCACCCTGTGACTCTACCCTTGAGCCACCGCCGCTTGGTATAGTGGTGATGTCACCATACAAAGTACCGCCCGACAACTTGTAGATCAGAATTTCATTTTGTGTACAGCATCAGGCATTCTAATGCCATATGCAAGCTGGCCCCGAATGCTTCAACATTGCATGCATCACTGGGGCCAGGACAAAGCGCTCTGCTTGATGTGAGCCATGCTCATTGGGGGTCCTCACAATTGCAACGTGAGGTCCTCCATGACCTTTCCAAGGGGCACTTTGGTTGGAGATAATAGCATTTCAGCGTTAGACCCTTTGACCTATAAAGGATGTACTCTCTCTGTTTGATCATCTTCATCTCAAACAAGAGCAGGAAAAACAAATTAAAAATAACAAGCCATGCCATAATAGAAAAGCCCATAGAAAAGCCCTAAAAACTATAGCTGTTGAATGATTTTAATCAGATTAATCACAGCTTCAAAATTAATTTAATCACGATTAATCCCATGTCCAAAATATGCCATGTTTTCCTGTACAGGATTTGAATATTTAAAAAAGAAAAATATTTTTTGGGGAAAAAATTTCTTAAATATTTCTAGAAATAGGCGATCTACAAGCCCCCAATTTGTGTAGATCTCTAGAGCTACATGGCTCTACGGCTCTGGTTACAGCGAGACACATAACTATATGTCTATGTGATTTTCTTTTTCAATCACAACATGCCTTGGAAAAAAAGAATATCACCTACGTACTGTAAAAGATTATTGTCAAGTGGTTAACCACAGCACCCTCCTATCATATTTGTGTACATGTATTATTACACTTGGAAGAACTAAGGTAATTGTTTTGTTTTGATGGAGGATGTCTTGGACGGGGGAATTGAAGGGATGTTTATTGTGTTTTCATTGCGCGTAGCGTTTCAGGCTTGTTAAGAGGCTCAATAAAAAAGAAGGAAACATTATGCATTATGCAGAGGACGTTAGCGAGGAAAGATAACAGGTATACAGAGCCGGGGCTTGAATTCGTGCATCTTTGTGTACAGCCGCATGTACAAGTGACAGGTTGCGTCTACTACGCTGCGCGCCTGCAAATGCGCGCGACTCGCTGAGGCGTCGTCGAGCACAACAACCGCAACATATCACAAACATATAACAAATGTCAATGTGAGCAACACAGCAACAAACAAACCAGCCCCACAACATAATAAATACAGTATCTGCTGCGGTTCCAGTGCGCACATGCTGGCATGAGCCAGCAAAACACACACACCACACACACACACACACAACACACACACACACACACACACACACACACACACACACACACACACACACACACACAACACACACACACACACACACACACACACACACAACACACACACACACACACACGACTACAGAATAAACACAAAAAGGCTGCAACACAAAAGGTACACGTGTAAAGGCCTTTCAGCAAAGTGACTTTCTCTGTTGGATGAATAACCTTTTCAGTAGAATCACACGCGTACGCACACACGCATACACACACACACACACACCTCCATCTCATTTTTCTGGCCTGGAAGGCAAAACTAATTATTCCCCCCACATCAACCCCACCCACCCACGATAACTCTGACATTTCCCCGTCTAAAGGCTTGCGCTTTTTGGCCGAAGTAATTGTCGTAGTCCTTTAAGCATTTGATTAACACCTCCGTTGTTCGAAACAATACAAAATATGGTTTACATTTTAATCCTGGCGACCCCAATTTGCGCCACGTATTGCGTCATTGCGGGCAAACATCTTCAAAAATCATCAAATACATCCAGCATATGCCATTGCCGGTGGTACAACTTGAGAATATGACTTCTATATGTTCATAAACAAGGGCTTTCTGCAGCTGCAGCAGTGACTCATCAATCTTGTTTAGTTTCTGTAAATCGGTTGTTTTCAACCAGTGGTCCTTGAGGATTCCAGGTGGTTCCCAGATGTAACTCTTTGAGAGTGTAAACATGAAAAACAAAAAACATGAAACCAAATTGCCCACAAGGGTCCATTTGGTTTCATGTTTACACTCTCAAGAGTTAGCATATTCAGCATCTGAATTAGCACCAAGTCCACACAACTAGAGAAAGTAGAAGATTAACTGTCATTTTGATCTGACTGTTTCCCCAAATCCAGCCTGGAATTGTGGACAAAAGCAAAAGAAATATTTAGTTGTGGGGTCTGTGGGGCTAAAATGTCCTCAAATGGTGGTCTGTGGCTCAAATGCTGAATAAATAGTGGGCCATGGTATAAAAAAGGTTGAAAACCACTGCTGTAAATGAATGCCCTGCTATGACAGACAGAGAGAGAGAGAGAGAGAGAGAGAGAGAGAGAGAGAGAGAGAGAGAGAGAGAGAGAGACTGAGAGACTGAGAGACAGAGAGACAGAGAGATGACATTAACATTCCTCGCATGCCCACTTTAACTTTTAATGAGGTGGAAGTTGACTCTCACATCCAGGGGCTGTACAGGAGGCGATGAGGGTTTTTTTTTTCGATGGCAGACTGGTATATGTAAAGGACATACTGTAGACGTAGCCCAGGCTGTCGTGCTGCTGGAGACAGTCAGCGCTTGTAAATGTGAGAAAGAAAAGGGAAAAAAGAAAAGGCCCTGCGTGTTCCATAACGAGCTTAAGACATGGGAGAGTTTCAGCCAGGGCCTCCAGAGCCCCATCGTGAGTGAATTATTCAATGGGAACTGAAGCAAACGCTCCACTTTACACCCACTACTGCAGAGGACGTGTGAATGCACACATGTGGTGAAAATAAAAAAACGTCTCGCGTTTCTCTTTGCTCATAGAGATATTTCACTGCTTTTTCTCTTTCTTTTGTATAACCTCTGTAACCCTGTAACCTCAAACTCTATTTTAACCACTTTTAGATAAATCATAAATATGTTCTGGTGACTCTATTACTCTCCTAATACACCAGGAGGGCCTTACTTTTGTGAATGAATTTGTTTAATAGCCTTCAAAATCACACCCATGTGAAGTAAGTGTTCCAATTCCACGTGAGGGTCCCCGGTGCGACCCCTGAAACTTCCAGACCCCATGAGGAACATGACTAGAGTCTTGGACTGGTTTCCGAAGAGCTGTTCTGTGTCTGACATGATGGAGAAGTGCTGTACTGTCACTGTGGAGTGCTGTCACACTAAAAATACATATACAGTACTGTATATACCCAGTTTAAAAACAGTTTATGTGTTAGGCTGCGCAACAGTATCACTATTTTCACTAGTTTCGTGCTCGGACGCAGCCAGGGACAGCCACACACATAGCTGCTTAATGAAGTGGTTGCATCACTTAAAGGGGAATTCCACCCATTTTCAACATTTTTTTTTCTGAGAGCGTACAAATGCAACCAAATGAACCCTAATGGGTGCAACCAAATGAACCCTAATGGGTTCATTTGGTTGCATTTGTGCGCTCTCAGAAAAAAAGGAGCATCTAAAGAAATCCATTAACATGGTGAAAATACATTTTGATGATGTCATCAAGATGTTTCCCCATGTTAGTGGTTTTCTTCAGACCTCCATTTCTTGGGAACACAAAATGGGGGACTTTTTTATCATGTCCACCCAGCACCTCTAGGGTAAGCCTGTAGTAATTACATATTAGAATGTTGAAAATGGGTGGAGTTCCCCTTTAAAAAGAAAGAAAGAAATGTCACGCACACACACAAACACAGCTTGTAGTGTGTGTGTGTGTAGGTGTGTGTGGGGGTTTGCATGTCAGTGTGCGTGTGTGCTATCGGCACAGAGCAGAAGGTGCGGTATGTTTTAATCATTCCACTACGATGACACCAAATCCATAATTGATTGCACCAGGGTTCTACAGTACCAAGGGGTTTCTAACCCAGCGCTAGCAGCGGATCTACGTTATTATTAGCATTAACGATACAGCCACAGCACTGTCTCCCTCCTCCACATTCAATCAAAACGGATCCTTCTGTTTTTTTGTTTCCCAAGGTGTTTTGCTTTTTTTTAAAAAAAAAAAAACCTGCCTCATTCATTCTTTTGCCCGATTTCCAAAGACATGCTGTCCACTTGTTCAGGAGAGCATTGGTCATCGGGTATGTTGGGCCCAGGCCCAGGGGCCCCTAAGCTAGGGGGATCTCTGGGCCTGGTCATGGTACAGTATGGTACAGTACATCACTGCAAGCATTTAAACATTTTGCATTCATTTGGCTAAGTTATCTTTGGTGTTTCTTTTCAAGTAATCCCATGCTGTAAATCCTGCTGAAATGCCCGAAAGAAAAATACCCCATCGTGGGGGTGTGGGGCCCTTTGGTTGGCGGCAGCCCAGGGTCCCATAATTTCTAGAGCCATCTATGCACTTGTTACATTTTAAGTAGAAATCTCATTGTGCCACAAGTCTGTGGTGCATGTACTGCTATATACTGTGACTAATGATGATCGTGTTTCATCTCTAGTCTGAGGGAAGTGGAGAGATGCTTTGAGCAAAAAAAAACGTTTCCGCTCCAGGTCCAAAAACCGAACCGCATGTATGCTGCACAATTGCACATGGACAACACATGCACATTTACTGTAATTAACGCACACATATACAGTACACACACGGCTGCTGCGCTATACTGATCTCAACACCAATATATGCCCTGAAGCATTTTAATGGGCCTCAAAGCATTTATTTATTATTATTATTATTCTTATATTCTGTATCTCCAGGCAGGTTGTGCTGCTGTTGTCGTCCATTAATATTTCATAACGTTACTGTTATTTTCTGCTTATGAAATTTCAAAGAAGCATCATTAAGGAGCAGGAGAACATATTAAAAAGAACGCGGGGCGAAGATAAGACCGACCCCAGGAGGCCATGGTGTGCCTCACCTCTGGCTTCCACCGAGAAGAACATCAAATTAAAGTTCCAAGAGTAGGCCTTGGGAGACTTACCGTGAAACACTTTCTTCCAAAACACTGTTATAACTTTGTCTTATAGGGAGGACACTGTAGTTTTTTTTTTTTTTTTTTTTTTTTTGCAGCACAGAGGAAGACTAAAACAAGAGATACTGTGAAAGTGAAAACATGACCATATTATTATTTATTTATTTGTTATTGTATATATATTTTTTTTTTTATATATATTTTTTGAGAACCTGCGGACAGGTGATGATCAGACCATTACCAGGGGCTGGGTTAGCTACTGGTTCTCAGACTAATCCATGTCAAGGACCAGTAGATTAATATGTAGTGTATTTGGCCTGTTGTTCCGCCTTCAAAACAAATGTTTTGACTTGAGCCAGGAACCCCTGAAAGAGAATGTCGCCCATGTCCCAGAAACGGAATCCCCATTCATTTTCCTCATAGACTATTCGAAAACGGTTAATAAAAACGCAATTGCGCCACGGACAAAGCCAACTCGGCTTATGACAAATTATGACAACAAACATAATCTAATTGTCTCGTTGTGAGCTTATACATCTGCTACTTTTAAATACCGTAGCCAAGGTACTAAATTGTCCTGGATTCACCCACTTTACCCCCGCCAACGCCACCTGTGTGGGTCTCCGGACACCACTTTGAGAACCGATGAGCTAAAGCCTTGTGAAAGCACTGGTAGTGGCATATTTTTTTCCTCAAGTTAATTTGAGAGTACAGAGATAACTTACTGAACTGCTAAGAGAGCCGTTTGAGAACCCCAGTCAGGCTTGATCTCTAGCCCTATAGGGACCCACAGAGACAGTTTAACTACTCCTGTCACACAACGCACAGTCAATTAACACCATGCCACCCCATCCCAGACCCCCATTTAACACCCGTTCTTGTCCCAGTCCACATTAAGGGCTTTGCAAATGTGACAATACGAAGTGTCGTCCTTCACCAGGAACTCCCTCTTGCCCCCTTCGCCCGGAGTGGTGAAGTATTGAGTGTGACATGGGAGTAATTGCATGGGAAGTAATCAATTAGACACACAATTGGAGGAGACCTGTAGGTCCGCGCGGCGCTGCCAGGCGGTGAGAGAGGCGAGCGCTAGCTGCATCTGAATGCCAGCGACGGCGTGCGATGCACCGCCAATCTCGCCTCTTTCGCCTCGTGGGAGGGGGTAGGTGGGGGGATCTTTGAGGCGTGACGCGGTGAAAATGTAACTCTTGAGCGTGTACAACAGGGGCAGAAATAGGCATGGGCAATGCCCACCTAAATGCCCAGATTGCCCGACCAACCAAACATGATGGCATGCAAAACAACGCAAGATATTTCATGTTAAAGTGCTTATAGTTAAAATGATTTGAAGCACACTGCTGCTAACTAACTACAATTGTCTCACCACTAAACCAACAGCATTTCGTCATTGAAAACAGAAAACTCTCTGATTCAGACCTGTAGCTTTATGCATGCTGTGTGTCTGTTGCAACTTCAACAACAACTGATGTTATGTATTGATGCTTTACTTGCCTAATAAAAGTCCTGTAACCGAAAAAGGTATGGGTGCGGCTTCAAAGCAAGCAACACGGGCGCTGAAGCCGCCCCCATACCATCCCCCCCCCCCCCCCCCAATTGGGAAATGTTACATCCGCCGCTGGTGTACAAATGTAATCAATTTGGTTCAGGTATTTTTTCTTACAAAATGGATAAGTGACTGGTGCATACGCGTAGGCCCCGAGAATGGAAAAATGTCTGGGCCCGGATCTTATCAAGAGGTATACCGGTACGTGCGAGCGCATTGTTGGCAGTCTCTTGTCTTCTAAGGTAGACACTGATTACTTGTGTCCTTTTTCCCTGTCACCTTGTACCGGCTCCCAAACTCCCAGCACGCCTCGTCAGCCCCCGAGAAGCTGTCACGAAACAGCGATTGGCTTCTCCTCTGGAAGTTAACGTTCCGTGATCCAGAGATCGTCTCCTTGAACAAAATGTAAGGAGGGGGCCGGGGGGGAGAGGGGTGCCTCCAACCTGGGCGTCATAACTGCTGCTAAAGGACAAGAGAATAATACATAGAGAATGACATATTGTAGCCTCTTTTCTGCTTGCCTTTTTTGACCATGGCAACTCATGTCAATGTCGAGTGCTATTGTTGTCCAATATCGGACTTGTTCCTCCTTTTGTTTCCTATCAATATCTTATCCTGTAACTGCAAAAGCACTGAGAGCTTGTGTGAAAATTAATTTCACCCACCCTTTGTTAAACTTTGTCAAGTGACAATAAACTTGAATTTGAAGCACACGAGTGAGTCTAAACAGTATAAGTGGCTGCAGCAGTACGAGCCGAAATAAAAAAAAAGCACATGCATATTTATGGCTTGCGAGAATTAAATCGAACACATCGTCGGGCCTTTGTTATAGGAATTGAACTCCTGTGCTGTACACTCCGCTTCGCTTTTTTCGGCAGCCAAACTAAGAAAGAAAGAAAGCCAGGCGCGTGCATAAAACATATCAAAAAACTTCTGAAATTGTACAACATTACCATATTACATCCCTCAAGTGTTTTCCGAAAAGAAAAAAAAAAGGCGCGGAAAAGCAACATCAAGACGGGCTGATTGAAAAAAGACGGGAGATGAGAAGGCGAGGGGTTGAGAGCAGGGGCGGATGTAACATTTCCCAATTGGGGGGGGGGGCAGAAGAAAATGGCCGCTTACCATTTTCAGTAGTGTTTCAAATACTTTTAAATATAAGCACTGAAATATCTTGTTTTGCATGCCATCATGTTTGGTGGAGCAGACTGGGCATTTAGGGGGGCATTGCCCCCCCTTGCCTATGCCTAGATCCGCCCTTGGTTGAGAGAGGCAGTGTGACGGGGAGTCAGGCAGACAGACAGACATGAGGGAAAGCGAGAGAGAAACAAGAGGATAACAAGAGCAAAGTACAGAGAGAGAGAGAGAGAGAGAGAGAGAGAGAGAGAGAGAGAGAGAGAGAGAGAGAGAGAGAGAGAGAGAGAGAGAGAGAGAGAGAGAGAGAGACTGAATGAAGGCAGAACACAGGAAAGAGGAAGCGACAAAAAGGATGCAGAGAGAGAGAGAGAGAGAGAGAGAGAGAGAGAGACAGAGACAGAGAGCAGGTGGGCCGTGAATTGGCAGCGGCTACCACTTTGGCGTGTGGCGCGTTGAGGCGCCACGTATGTGAGAGGCACGTTCAACAGATGGGGGCTCAGATTGTTAAGCTTCATTTTGGACAGGCACTGGTATACAGGCGTCGAGCGTCCAAAAGATGGATCAAAACAAAGCAAATCTTTCAAAAAACAAACAGGATAATATGCGGACAGGATGGCACGTGGCAGGGTGTAGGGGTGGGGAGGGGATGGGAGGCAGGGGCGGATCTAGGCATGGGCATGGGGGGGGGGCAATGCCCCTCTAAATGCCCAGTCTGCCCCACCAAACACGATGGCATGCAAAACAACCCAAGATATTTCAAATTAAAGTGCTTCTATTTAAAATAAAATGATTTTAAACACTACTGCTACTAACTAACTACAGCTGTGTCTCCACTAAACCAACAGCATTTCATCATTGAAAACAGAAAACTCTCTGAGGCAGACCTTTAGCTTTATGCATGCTGCGTGTCTGTTGCAACTTCAACAACAACTGATGTTATCCCATTTCAGACGGGAGTCCAAATGTGGATCTTTACCTTTAAGAACGAGAGTCCATTTTGGGACTTTTACCTTTCAGGCCGGGAATCCAAATCTGGACTCTGGGTAGATTCCGCCCATTTCCGGTCTCATAGCCAATCAAATGTGTCATAAGTCGATGACGTATGTATTCTAGGGTGTCGCAATGCATTGTGGATTTTTTTTTTCCTCTTAAGGCAACGTTATTGGTCGGCAAAGTCAGTGCGTGTTTTTTTTTTTTTACTGCGTCACCGTTATTCTATTCGCTATTCCAATCATCACCATGGCAGCAGCAGCAGCATTGAAGAAAACAACAACAACGACTCCACATGTTTTTAGCAACGGCAGCGACATTGTTGATGAGTATAGCAGTAGAGACGAGGACGATGTTACTGATCCAGATTATATTCCCTCTTCGGAGCCGCTGGGCAGAGCGCAATGGATGCGTGATATGTTCAGCGACAAAGACTTTGCATCGCCATGGGCATTCTGCGCCTACCAGTCCGGAGGGATTATTGCCGACAGACAAAGACTTTGTTCCAGACCACTTACAACAAAGTGATGTCCCGGGACAGATTCAGCGCTATTTGGAGGTAATAATAACACTAATACAAACCGCTATGATGATAATTATAATGATAAGACAGTATGATTGCAGTGCTATTGTTATTATAGAGTTGTACTATTGTGTGACCATAGAATCCTATAATAGCGCAACAACAAAAGTCGTCGCGAGGTTTTCTGAAGGTAATAGCAATAATACAAATTGTGTAGTAGGCCTATGATAATAATAGCACTGCAAATATATAATGTTGAGTGATCTTGCTGATAATAACGGTAATAATTGATGTCGACGCTGCGAAGGAAAACTTTTTCCTCGCAGCGTCGAAAAAAGAAGTACGCCCAAAATGGCGCCTGGGGGATTCCTTTTTAGTCCATTGAGACAATAGAATACCCCATCCCCCACGCACTTGGCAGCGGCCATTTTAGGCGCACCCTTTTCATCATTTATCATCGCACCGCTACGTCTATGATGATAATACAGCCATGTTATAATACAGCATACAGGCAGCACATAATACATGATGCTTATAATGGCAAATGACCTGGAGTATTGTAGTGTATACTGCATTACTGAACAATATGTATGTATAATGATATACTATAAACATTAGGCCTACTACAACACTGTTGTGTATTGCATGTTATTACTGAAAAAAATACAGTACGCGCGCACGCACGCACGCACGCACGCACGCGCACACGCGCACACGCCACGCACACACGCACACACACACACACAAAAATATATATATTTATATATTATAAACAACACAAAGAAGCATAAAATGACTAAAACCTATGTGCATTTTCAGGTTTCTACACCTCCAGACAACAAGGCAGCTATAGACCGGACTGATAAGATGTGGAAGCTGAGATGGTTCCTGGACTTCCTCGTGCTCGATTCCACCCCCGTGGTTGTCAGTGATGCTGAACTGACACTGAACTATGACTTGTTGCAATAACAGACACTTTATTTTTTATTTTTTCATTTTGAAAATATTGCTGCTTGTGGACAGTTCCCAGAGAATGGTCACCTTTTTAGCTGCTTGTGAACTGTTTCCACAGAGAAATTTTCACCTTTTTATTGAACACTTATATCTTTTTGTCACTTTATATCTTTTTTTGAAAGGACACTTTATATTTTATTATGACTTTATTTTTTGTTGATTTTCTGGTTTGTGTGCATTTTCAAAGTCTGCACAAATAAAAGTTATAGTTTTTGAAAGCCTACAGTATGAGATCTCAAATACTTTTTACGTTTAGTTCCTACCTGCTATTGTAGGACCTAGTCTTGGTTCAAGGCAACTATCAGACTATCAAATAGTGTTGTAATTGTGTTTCTATGTGTCTCTATGTGTTTCAGAGCCTACAAAAATGCAAAAATTGCTGTTTTTAGTAGGCGTTTTACTAGTTTTATCATATTTTCTAGATTCATAATTAATTTTCTGATTTTTGATAAAGGTTTGGACCAGGACAAGTAATTTTCCATGAACCAAAGGTGTAAGCTATCAAATGCTTTTGGAATTTTGTTTCTAGCTGCTACAGAGCCTGAGAAACAATGTTTTAGTAAACGTTGACATCCCTGGTAAGTTTTCCAGAAAAGTCAGGATTTGGGGGCATTTTCAAAACCGCCCATAGGTTTTAATGGCTTTTTTCTAGGCAGACTGAATGGGTTATTATTGATGCTTTACTTGCCCAACAAAAGTCCTGTAACCAAAAATGGTATGGGTGCGGCTTCACCCTACCTGCACCCTACCATTTTCTCCTCCCCGCCCCCCCCCCCATTGGGAAATGTTACATCCACCCCTGAGGGGAGGGTGCGGGGGTCTGTGTTACATCAAAACGCATCATCTGTGTTGTGCTGCTGCTTATTGGAGTGTTATTATCTTTTGCCATGTGGCAGGCTGCGTCACAATTAGCATGAGAAAGCAACGAGACTAGGCCAGCTAGGGATGCAATGCATGTGACTGCAAGATGAGAAGAAGCAACAGAAATTGTTTTGCTTAAGGAAAAAAAAGGAAAACGTCTGCAGTCGGTCGCAGAAAGGACTTTGCAAATGTCAAAAAGTGGCTGCGATTAACCTTTTGTCACTTGGCTATAGTGAGGGAAAAAGTAGCAATTATTTACCCTCAGGAGTGTTTTGGTGCATTTTCTGTGCAGTACATTAACGCAGAGAGAGAGAGAGAGAGAGAGAGGAGAGAGAGAGAGAGAGAGAGAGAGAGAGAGAGAGAGAGAGAGAGAGAGAGAGAGAGATGGTGTCCAGCTGGGATAGCAGTGTGTGCTTGCCATTATCACTATCACACACGCACACACACACACACGCGCGCACACACACACACACACACACCACACACACACACACACCACACACACGCACACACACTCACACACACACATGGACATAGATATACACACATGCTCGCACACAGGCGCTCACATGTAGCCTCATCCGTCAACTTCCAGTGACTTCACTCTAAGAGTATTAGGTTTCATATTCATGAGGATCACCACACTAAGCTTGATGGAAAGGGGCAACAAGAGAGAGAGAGAGAGAGAGAGAGAGAGAGAGAGAGAGAAGAGAGAGAGACCTAGACAGAGAGAGAATAAATAATACAAAAGTAGTAGTAGTAGTAGTAGTAGTATTTGTATTTGTATTTGTATTTATTTGAAAACACTAACAAATTACAACTTACATCACTCTTCTATCACTTACTGTATACCTGCTATTTTTGAGAAAAACAAAATCAAAAAACATTACAAATACAAAGGTACTTCTTCTTGTAGCGCGCTGGGCCAATCGTTTGGAACAGTCAACAAGAATGAAATAAAATAAAATAGAGCATGCAGGAAGTTCATTCACAGCTCCCTGTGCAGTGCAGGAGAGCAGGGCTAGCGCTGGGAAAAATCAATAAGCGCAATATCACAATATACGAGCTACAAATTGATTTCATCCCTGGCAATTTCAACCTCCCAGGGAACGCGGGTGGGGTGTGAGACAGAAGGGGGGGGGGATTGTCGAGAGGTATCGCGCGCGGGGGGGGGGGGGGGGGGTGGGGGGGTTTGTCGAGAGGTATCGGGGGGGTCCTCTCCCGTGCCCTATTCGCGATTAGCCCCTCGTGTAGTTAATAACCTTTATCCTCTTATATGTCTCTTATGGATCATATCGATCATTTTACACCTCCTCTCCCGGGAGTCGCTGGGAGAGAATCTGTAGGCTAATGTGTCAGGGACATCACAGGCCTCTATAATGGATGAGACAAGCAGGCCTTGTGTGGATCACTCCTGTCTAGAAGTCAATGGGAATGTCGCTACTCTCTCCTATTCCAGATACTCTACCTCAGATACCGTATAACATAGCCTTATAGTGGGAGAGTTAGGATATTGACGGGTCAGAAACCAGAGCAGAGCACGTGACTATACAGAGCCTCTCCGAGTCTATAACTGCAATTGGGAATACATTGTTTTCAACAAGAACGACACAAATAAGAGCTGTTTTAGGTACGTATGCAAAACGACAACTGTTTTAAAGTATTGTTCAGTAACGACTACCATCTCTGTAATGTTTGTGATGTACTATTATTAAGGAACAACTGGTTTTAAAGTCATTAAAGCTGGATTAAATACCTGAGTCCATCGCATTTCTGTATACTCTGTATACTATACGCTGCAGCCTCACAGACAGTCTCGCAAGACGCCCCGTGAGATTGTCAGTTGCAAACAGTGTGTGTATGGGGTGCTGTTGGCTCTACTGCATGCTCCTCCAGCAGCGTGAGCGACCTGGCGCATAGGAGTGAACCGGAATATCCTAACTCTCCCACTAGAAGGCTCTGCCGTATACAATATTTTTTTGACCAATCACAACACTTCATACACGGAATGAAAATGTAAACCAATTTGTAAAGCAGCAAATTCCTTGAGCGGTATAGGTAGGCCTGCAAAATTCCAGCAATTCACTCTACAGCGCATATGTACATCTTGCCCTTCGTGACAGCAGGTAGCAGTGAACGACAGGATGCCTTTCAAGCAGCTGGCGGAAACACACAAAACGTACAACACACAGAGACACAAAAAGTTAATCGCACATTCCCGGGTGAGTTTCTCTGTGATTTGCACATCATCTCAGGAAGGGGCTGAACGCTCTTCGCTGTGTGGAAAGGTCTCTCTGTGTAGTGTAGTGTCACCTATAGTCTAGACTAGTGTCACCATGTCTTATACTTTCCCTACTGTACTGTACATAGTCCTCCTGCACTTTAAACATGACGTTCCTTCACCAGTTGGATTCATTCGCAGGAACATCCTCGCGTTCTAATGTCATCGCTGACAACTATGACATTTTAATACAGTGAGCGCAGTATAGCACTGCCACGCACGTCCCACACGTGCACCCCCCCCCCCCCCCCCCCCCCCCCCACACACACACACACACACACACACACACGTACACACAATACTCGCACTATACTTTTTTATGGACTACAATAACTAATTTTATTCGATGTGAACTGCGAAGAACAATAGGCTATTTCAAAAATTATAATCCACCAAAATAAATATCCATTGAATTGTGTATGATCCTCCTTCGTTGTTGATTTACCACCAACAGAAGCTTTAAACACAAACGTATTGAACTCCTTTTCCCAGTCAGTTGAAAGGGCATGTTTAAATTCACAGGCGAAGACCGATATGCAGTATGTGGTTGAAATGATGAAATGTTTACTCCCGGATTTGGCATCAGTGATACGACACTGATGATCCTCTATTGCCATCACCTGTGTACAGCCATAGATCCTATTTATCGTTGTTGTATTGTGAAAGAGTGGCACTCAAACATTTTCATATCAAGGACCATTGATTCTGAAGGCTACAGACAGAAAAAGCAAAGGCAGGGGCTCCACGCTCTCTCTCTGATTCACACTTAAATCTTATGATGTTGTTGGTGGAGCTTGAAATAATAGCAATACGGACCGTGCAATTAAATCGACCATTTGGGTTTGGTTCCATAACTACACTCTCAACTGTGTGGGCTATAATTTGCAAAACCCAAACCTGGGGGTCTTGGAAACTTGAAGGGTGTGAAAACCACTGGTCTACTGTAAAATCCATTTATTTCCCTAGCTCTCTCTTTCTCTCTCTTGTCTTTGTTGCACGCTTACCGAAGCACAATATCTCACCAAATTGAAAATATTTGCCGTCTGTAAAGACTTGTTTATGCTTTTCTATTCCACCACTGAGGAGAAAAAAAACAGCCAGTGTGTGCTTGAGTGCAGGGGCGGATGTAATATTTCCCAATGGGGGGGGGGGGGGGGGGGGGGGGGTGGGCAGGAGAGAATGGGGGCGGCTTTATTGCCCGTGTCGCTTCGCCACGGGTGATGAAGCCACACCCATACCATTTTCAGTTACAGGACTCTTATTAGACAAGTAAGCATCGATAATAGCATCAGCTGCATCAGACACGCAGCATGGATGAAGCTAAAGGTCTGACTCAGAGGTCTCTGTTTTCAATGATGAAATTGTTTGTTAGTAGCAGTAGCAGTAGTAGTATTTGAAATCATTAAATATAAGCACTTTAATCTGAAATATCTTTGAAATTTTGATGTTTTGCATGCCATCATGTTTGGTGGGGCAGTCAGGGCATTTAGGGGGCATTGCACCCCCCCCCCCTCCATGCCCATGCCTAGATCCGCCCCTGCTTGAGTGCATGTGTGCATGTGTGTGCGTGCGTGCATGCGCCTGGCTGCCTGTCTGTGTGTGTGTGTGTGTACAAGCGAGCGCAGAGGAAGCGAAGGAGGAAGAGCAGATTCAGGCCATGGCTGCTCACCACAACTTCCTCTCCCACTTCATGGCTGGAGGCCACGGATGGCACTTCAAAAACAGCAGCCTGGCTCTCCAGTGGGGCCCGCGCCACCAGCCAGACTTGGCCCTACAACTACAAAAAAGGAACCAGGCTGGGCAGAAAGAAAAAGGGAAGAAATATCCTATTGAAGGCAGACAAACAAAATCACTCCAAAGTTACACAAAACACCACTAGAACTATTAGGGGCATATAGTAACTGTATCAAAATATTTTACCTTAATATGTAAACAGAAAATATTTCATTGTTTCACTTTGTATCATATCAATTTGCAATGGAAATAATTGGGATCAAATTTTTAACAATACTATGTACTAAAGTTCATCTGTGCATTGTATTTAGCGATTTAAAAGATAAACATGTCATGTGTTTACCATTTTCATTTATTTGTATCCATTATAATGCATTGTCCCTTAAAGGTATAGTAAGCGATTTGGGTGATTTGGAAGCCCTCCATTCCCTCCTTGGTAGCATGATGTTCACATGCACACGCTCTACAGTGTGTGTGTGTGTGTGTGTGTGGGGGGGGGGGGGGGGGGGGG
>CM076978.1:11731860-11739360 GCA_039105355.1 Benthosema pterotum
GGATATCAGAAACAGTGGAAATGGATGCAGTATCGAGCTGAGCAGTCCCGCCCCCTTGTGACATCGCCCCTGTCCCAGAAATGGATTCCCCATTCATTTTTCCTTTATACACCACTCTATCATGGCAGCCACTCTGAGAACTATACAGACCTGATGCGCTGAGGATTCCACACCCCATATATACCAGGCGGATCTAGGCATGGGTATGGGGGGGGGGGGGGTAGTGCCCTGACTGCCCCACCTAACACAATGGCGTGCAAAAACAACCCAAGATATTTCAAAACAAAGTGCTTATATTGAAACTGATTTGAATTGAAACAGTACTACTGCTACTAACTAACTGCAGTTGTGTCAATACTAAACCAACAGTTGGTTGGTTGGTGGAGGGTGTGTAGAGCCCAGGATCACATTAGGAATTGGCACTGGGGGAAAAAATGGGTTACAAAATCATGGATAAAAAATTATAAAAAAAAATATATATACATGTATACTAACTAAACCAACAGCATTTCATCATTGAAAACATAAAACTCTGAGTCAGCTCCTTTAGCTTCAACAACTGATGTTATTATTGATGCTTAATTAGAAAACGGTATGGGGCGGCTTCATCGCCCGTGTCGCCTCGCTACACGGGTGATGAAGCCGCCCCCATACCGTTTTCTCCTGCCCCCCCCCCCCCCCCCCCCACGGGAAATGTTACATCCGCCCCTGATATATACTGTATGGTATCATTACTGTTCATTTGTCACCCCAACGTTGAAGACATGTTTGAAATCACGCTCTGTTGAGCAACACGCCAAGGTCATACAGTTATCAGAGAAGTGTTCTTTTCTGCGCAGCGACTTTGATGAAAAAGCTATTCAAAGCCTCGAGGATCACGGGAGCGGAGTTCAACCATATCGTCGCTGCTGTCGTCGTCGGGTTGAAACCTCGTATGTCCAAAATGTAATTATTATCATTACGTTATTAACGTTTCAAAAAATAAGATACTAGATTTCTGCCTGCCGGTGGGTCGTAGATATCCCGGTGGCAGCCGCGCTCCTCCCGTAAAGCGCTGTGTTGGATCCAGTGATGAAATATAGATAAGTCACGTGTTGCTGTGCTGCTGCTCCGTAGCCCCTTTGATATGAGACCCCCACCCGCTGCGGGTCTGCTATCTAACACTATACAGTCGCTGATGGTCAGGCTGAAATCTCTTATCTCCATCTTTTAATGTGTTCAGATTGCGTTAGAACGTGAAGATCACAGGACCACAGTGTCACGCAGAATCGTTAAAACTATAGCAGATCGAGGTTTTGCGAGGTTCTGCGACGTTTTGCTGGTTTCTTGATTTGAATCATGCAAAAGCAACAGCTTTGGTTCTATGAGGCTTTTCACCATATGGTCTGAGACTACATTTAGAGCTGGGCAGTCCCGTCCGTTTCATGACGTCACCCGTGTTCCAAAATGATGCCCCATTCGTTTCCTCATAGACTTTTCAAAAATGGTTAATATCAAGACGATTGTGCCGCAGACAAAGCCGTCTCGGGTCGTGGCAAATCATGACAACCACCACAATATTATCAGGCAATATTCGCAAGTAAAAGCAAAAAACGGCAGGATACAACACATTTTGTTTCATTTTTCTTGAATGATTTGATTGTCCCAGAAGATTGTGTGCGTCATCATGATTTGTCACGTCCCGAGTTGGCTCGTTTGAATGCTTGATTCTAATTGGTCCATCATAGAACCCTGAGGTCTGATATCTCATGATAATTCACCACTCCTCTGTATAACAGCCCTCTGCCTACTAATCGAAAACTCTCAGGGAACCAGCTGTGCGGCTACAAACGCACACATGCACGCACACACGCAAGGACGGACGGAAATGCGTGCACGCACCCATGCACACTGACACAATTTCATTCACAGCTAAACACTGCTCTCAAAAATGTTTTGGAAAACATTTGCGAAGTATAGAGTAACCGAGAATGGATTCCATTTGAATAACTCACTTCATTGATTACTGCAAGGCCTGTGTGTGTGTGTGTGTGTGCGTGTGTGTGTGTGTGTGTGTGTGTGTGTGTGTGTGTGTGTGTGTGTGTGTGTGTGTGTGTGTGTGTGTGTGTGTGTGTGTGTGTGTGTGTGTGTGTGTGTGTGTGTGTGTGTGTGCACGCGCGCGCGTGTCTCTGGTTGGGATCCGATTTTAAAAAGTACAGAATGTTGTGAGTCGTAAAGGAACCACAATAGTTTAAATTGTTTACAAAGTTGTGCTGGTGCTGCTAACGTGTCGGCAATGTAAAGACAAGCCTAGTCGGACCAAAGTACTGCCAGCAGGCTACCAGTTTGACTTGAGCACAAACCCTGAACATTGTCATTCACACAGGCTCCAGAAGACAATATCACCCCTACAGAAAGGTTGTTATTTCGCAGCTAAGTCAACCCACAGCTCTAAAAGCGGAGATTGTTTTGAAGAGAGCTGTGTGTGAACCAACAATTTAACGTGTCTGCTGCTCTGTCAGTTGCTATGTAACCTGAACATGTAATAACCTGCTGCTGAAAATGGGATTGTTTGAGCAATTACTATGAACGAAGAAAGAGATGTTTGAGGGATAGTGGAAAACGCAGAGGGTGTATGTTTCGGTGTCACTGTCACCCTTATACTGAAACTAAAAAGAACTCTCCAGCCGTGCAACACCTATTTTTAGATCACAGTAAACTAACCCGCAAATCATTAGAGACACAGAATCTCTGCGACTCGTACGCCAAGTTGGCGGAGACCCGGATCGAATCCAGCACCCTCTGGTCTAAAATAAGGCCAGTACACTACCAACAGCACTGCCCAGAACCATTAAAGCACCAGTGAATCAAAACAAAAAATGTTTTTCACACTTTTAGACCACATCCCGTGGTCATTATATGGCACTACTCAACAATATCATACCATAACAGAGCCCACGTCGCCCCATAGCCTAGGGGGGCGTGGGGGACTCTGATTGGTTATGAAACTTAAAAATAAAATGCCCAAACAAACAATTCACTGAACCTTTTTAACCAATAAGTCAACCAACCATATATCAAACAATTAAAGTTGTCATGAGTCGTGGAATCTGCCAATTATCCTTCCTTATATGGAGGAGCTGGACTAAAGATGGCCAATTTGAAGAATTTTTTGCATTTAGAATGTGATCACACACAGTTATGCAAATTCTGCTCCTTTCTTCAATGTGAACGCACCCTTATGCAATCCCTGCTCCGTTTTGACAGTCATGTGATCGGGCGTCCAAACCAAACCAACGACCCAACACATACGTTCCTATAGCAAATGAATGGGTTTCCACTGGAGACAAACGTTGTGAAATCCGTCTATAGAGAGTCGTTTCATGACAAGACAAAAAAGCAAGAAGGACAAACAGCCGGTCCTTACCTTGGCGATCTGGACACACCAGTTGAGCAGCAGCTGAGAGCCGATGTTGTCCTTGTGCTCGTGGACGTAGTCCAGCAGGCAGCCGTGGGGCATGAGCTGCGTGACCAGCTGGATGGTGGGGCTCAGACACACGCCCAGCAGACGCACCAGGTGAGGGTGTTCCATGCTGGCCATGATCAGGGCCTCCTGGAGGAGACAAGATCACACTCATGGCTCTTTGACACCACTAAGTAGAACTAAGTGAACCAAGTGTTCCGTTGCCGCTAAAAGGACTTCACGTGTATTGGATTTGTTTCCCTACGGCAATGGTTGATTATTATAGGCTAAGCTTGGCAGATCAAATCAAGTCTCTCTTTTACACTTGTTCACTACACATTGTTCAAACTGTGTTGTTGTATTGTAGCCCAGCCTGGCTTAACAGCCTGTCAATAACCTATAAAAACATATAGTCGTATTAAGATCTGTGCTAAAATTACTGGCAGACCGGTTGAGGCCGTGTTACACTCATTCAAAGAAGCCCACACATGCTCAGACTGGCACATAGTACCTCTTCCAACCCCTCACATCCAGAATGGAGAATACCAGCTGTTGCCATCCATGAGGCGGTTCAGAGTTCCTAAATTTAAGAAAAACAGACTAAAGAACTCTTTTGTAGATCAGTCTGTCCTGCTTCTAAACCAGAATCGATAAATCCAAGGTCATGTTTTGCCCTTTGTTTTGCTGTCTTGTCTGTAATGTACTGTATGTTGCACATGTGTGTTGTGTTGTCTTATAGGCTATGTGTTGCCATCGATGCAAGACCAGATCGTATAAGCAGCAAAATTGTGCCTGGGGGTGTTATGGGGGTACTGGCGATTTCGTCAGTCAATTGGGCTGGTTTGGAGACTTACGGGATGTTAAGTCTCTGCCTATAACGTGGGTTCTAATCAGGAGTGCTGGGAACCAGAATAGACACATCAACAAGAATGAATGACCAGGAAATAAATGAGCCAAGAATGCACATTTGTTTCTGACTTTCTTCTGACTCACCACAAGGGAAACAAAATCTAAATGATCTCAAAATTGACCGGACTGCTGTGAAGAACAAAGTGTATAATCCACAGAAGTCAAAAATCAATCGCTCAGCGGATGCTGATGTCGGACCCAAAATATCAACAGATATTTGCAGAGCAGCCTGGTAAAAGTACCCAAATAAATACATTTAAATACCTCATTAACACTCTCTGTGCCAGCCCTTTTTCATATTTTTGGAGGTAGCCAGTGCCAGTTTTTTTCATCAAAAACTCATATTTCATATTTCGGTCCATGTTTCCCCACGGACAAGTTAGTGGACGGACACACACTTTTGGTTCCGGGTTAGGCCGTCCCTTGTTATGCTCTAGCAATGGTCGCCGCGGTCGCTGCTAGCTGCTGTTAGCATGGGGATCGTATTGAACCGGCGTCGGTAAGTTACGTCACGTACAGTAGCGTTAACGTCAGCGCATCAGTTGTTACTGTAAATCATAATGATAACGTATGACGTAGATCTATTTCCATGGCATAAAAACTGCATTAAAGTATCAATGCTTCAATACTCACACTTACGAGTAAACATTCAGAGTTTAATTGGATAATCAAAAGAGTTAAACTTAAAAAGCACCCATTATATGTTACAATTAACAATTGCATTTTGAAAATAGCAGATCTGCAAGCAAAAAAGTATCATTTGGGGGACATGAAAAAGTTAGAGAAGCTCAACCAACCAGTGACCTAAAGTTCTGCTTCTCTGACGTCCCCACATTGCACCCAGTATAGAAAAAGAGAAAAGGGCCAAAAATAATGCAAACGCAAGCTGGCATTTCTCCTTACGTGCATGCCAGCTCAGATATTCCGGGTGCATGTCGTCCCAGCGTCTGTCTGGATGTGTCTGTGGCTATGCATCTATATCCTATACCTTTGTGCAGCCTGGGATCAGGGCCTGCTTGACTCCAGTCACTTCCTCACCTGCCTACGTAATGGAAACACCAGCAGCCAAGTGAGGAAGAGGCCAAGGTGGCAAAAATCTGTCTGGATTCCAGGCTACGACCTGTGTGTGTGGTGTGTGTGTGTTGTGTGTGTGTGTGTGTGTGTGTGTGTGTGTGTGGTGTGTGTGTGTGTGTGTGGTGTGTGTGTGTGTGTGTGTGTTGTGTGTGTGTGTCAATCTGAGGGGCACTGGTGGTACACCAAATAAAAATGCTCCCATGCACAATCACGAACAACCCTTTTAGTGTTGGATCGCCCGGTGCAGTGCAGTCGCTGCACACTGCACTTTTCCAATGCCACATTCAAAGGGAATACATCACTGTACCCCATGCACTGACGACGATCTGAATGTAAATCGGAAAAACCTAACACCAACCCAAATCATCTTTAAAGATGGAGTGCCATGATTTTTTTCTACCCTAAAACATGATCATCAGGTATTATTGTTATATGAAGAGTAAGATTTTTTTTTTTCCCAAAAACTGTAGAGTTTGTTAAACTGTCATTTTTATGATTCCACCCTACCAGTTCATTAAGTATGCCTGGTTTGCCTGGTGGGTGGTGATGGCTGGAGATCCACCTGAACTGAAGCCACACCCACAGCTTTAGTTGCATGATAAAGGGGGAGGAGTTAGGGGAGGGGCTGAGCACGGGATGTCACTATATTGCATTTTTTTTTTCATTGGCACGTTTGACTGGAAAGGTTCAGCCCCCAGGAAGAAACCCTAAATACAAAGGGAAGACATTATTGCACATAAAAAAACACACACAAAGGGGTCTATTTACATACTGTCACCTCAAAAACGTACAAAATTGGAAAAAATACAAAAATCACGGCACCCTCTTTAAAAATCACACTTTTTTGTATTGTCTGTTTCTCAAAATCTGCTACACTGCTCCACGTAGATACATTTGGTCTTCAAAGCATAGTAATAACACACATACACATGTGCACCCTCGGACATGAGAAAATAACAGGCCCACTTGATAGTGCTTAATGGTTATTCATCCCCATGCTGATCCTCATGAAACGGAGGGAGAACGGTGTGGCATTTGGCTGCCTGGACAAACATTCCCTACCGATCCTGGTCTCCCTGGGAGCCGGGCTATGGCACGTGCCGCTGCGTTTTGATTGCTGTTTAAATAGTAGGTGGATAAATGGGGCCCTGCCTCCTCCCGCTGGGGGCTCTCACTGACAGGTGAAGACAGTGGGAGACAAGACCAGTGACAACACACAGACATGCACCTGGGGAGGAGGCCATTTGCATGAAGGCAAAAGGAAGGGATAAAAAAGGGGCCCTTGGGGTTCACGGACCAAGTGTGACCGTGATTTTGTCGACTGAAACTATTTTTTTCACTCACTGTAAACCATGGTCGATTGTAAATTAAATACATTTTCAATGAATTATAACAAGCATTAGCATTATTAACAATACTTAGCATTAGCATTACTTAGTATTATTAGCATTACTTAGCAATATTAGCACTAGTTAGCATTATTATAATTTCTTAGAATTTATTGGCTATTGAAAAATATCACATCTACTATACAAGCTCATAGCGCGCCACTCGGTGGCGTGCTATGAGCTTGTAGGTCTGATATTTTTTTTAAAAAAATGGTGAAAATGTGCAAACATTCTCAGGTCAAAACAAGTTAATTCAAATATTATATATTTTTCTTTTTTTTTTATAATCCTCCCAACTATAGAGTGTGCCTTCCATATAAGGAGTTCCTCCCTGTCTCCAATGAGCCCCTGGGGGTCAAAAAACCTTAATTTCAGTTGGAGCTTTGGGAGACAAAGTCTCCATCCAGTCAGGATGAGAGTAGCCATCCCCCAATCATGAATGAGCGTGGGTGGGCGGGCCTTGGTGCTCGCGCTGTTGACCTGTTGTCATTTGATGTTTAGTTGCGCTCTGAAAACCTTAGATCGTTACGTTGTGACGCGGCATTAGATCAGCTATTTTCAACACGCAAACGGATCGAAACGGGTCAAAACGTGTCGCACCGCGTGGACCTCACTCGGCCAAACGCGAGTTTACAGTATATTGCCTGGGAATGTCATCAAGCCCTCCTCATCGTCGCTCTCGTCTCG
>CM076978.1:11744360-11759360 GCA_039105355.1 Benthosema pterotum
ACCGTCTGATTAAAAAACAATAGCTGTTCTTCATTTAAATGGAATTCTAAATCAGCTTTCACATGCAGGCAGAGAGCGGAGGAGCAGAGAGCTATAGGGGAGGGGTGGGACGAAGCACACACACACACACACACACACACACACACACACACACACACACACACACACACACACACACACACACACACACACACACACAGTATGCCGATAGGTTATATAGGCTACAGACAACAACATTTAAAGACCAGAGACAAAGCCAAATACTGTACACATACACAAGGACATAGCATGCAATGCAAGCTGACACACAAAACACATTATGAACAGTATTTTAATAAACAACATCTGAACTACTCGTCTGTGTCTCCAACTTCAGTTTTTGTCTGATGGCTCTCCCATTTTTGTTAGTTGGTATAGTCTATTGAGTGTACAATTATGACACTAAATATACGACAATTACTCTTGTACTCACAATGTCTTCTTCACAAATTATACTACAATACTTGCGTTGACATTTGGCTCGCATAAGTGTAGTAATATACTGTAAGTACCCCACCACACACAAATAAGGCAGAGAGCAGCTTGTAGTGGCAGTAGAGGTCTTCACGGTTCTCAAAAATGCCATCCGAAATCCGAAATAAATCCGTGCAATATCACCGATTCCGAACTGTTCCTAAAATATTTTCAAATAAATAAATTGGATCCGAGTCGATCCGTGGCATGGTTTTCCGGTTCCGAACTGTTCTGAGATTTTCCCCAAATTGCTTCGCCGAGCCCGACCGAAGTCGGATTATTTTTGACCGTCCGACAGACCCGCCTTGACCAAATCCCTCCCCCGCCTTGCCTACGTTTGATGAACCTGTAGATCAGTTATATTTCGCATGCGACGCTGCCTCGGCTCGCTAACACTGTTCCGTGCTGCCAGTATACTCTACACTCTACAGGTACGTGCACACACACAGAGATTAAAAAGGGGCCTGCAGCCCCAGCTCTTTCGCATGTCTAAAACACAGAAGTGCCCTCATACGGGAGGTTGCCCCTGCCCCCTTATGTAACACGCTGTCTACACGGACACCACAGACTGTCGCCCCTATCATACATGTCAGTGCATGTCCAGAAGCGCACTCGCAGAGTGACAAAGATACAATCATACACACACTTGATAGAATTGATAGAATATTTTATTATCATTAAAAAGGCAAAAAAAAAAAAAAAAACGTAGAGAAAGAATACGTCTCACTGTAGTCTCGGGTATTGCACATAATGATTGACAGGTCCGACTTCCGACGGGGATACGTCCGATTCCGACCTGTCCGAGTGACTGTGATAAAACACACCGCCGGAACCGACCGGAACTGTCGAGTCTCGGACGGACTCGGATTTTTTCGGGTTCGGACCCCCCGTGAAGACCTCTAAGTGGCAGTGCTGCATAGGGAGCTGTCCACACATAGTGGTGCTGATGGAAACGCTATTTGATTTGATTTGATTTTATTTAGAGATCCCCATTAGCTGCTGCCAAGGCAGCTAGCTAGTCTTCCTGGGGTCAACCACAGATATACAGAAAATGCAATGCAGTATATATACTAAAATACAATTGTTTTATATATATATGTCAAATGACACAAGAGTAGAAGATTCAACATTTGTAACATGACAGTATAGTCCAAGAATTAAGACATAAGACAGATAAAATGTGAGAAAAGAATAAAAAATAATTAAGAATGGCAATTATTATTTCATCCCTGTATATGTCCTGACATACACTGGAGTGACAATAAAAAACCTTGAACCTTGAAGTTGTTAAAGCCAAAAGCTGCAGCACTAGTGGAGCTGTCCACCTTCCCACTCTGTACTGTGGTGCTGAAGCCAGCCACCCAAACGGAGCTGTCCACCTTCCCACTCTGTACTGTGGTGCTGAAGCCAGCCACCCAAACGGAGCTGTCCACCTTCCCACTCTGTACTGTGGTGCTGAAGCCAGCCACCCAAACAGAGCTGTCCACCTTCCCACTCTGTACTGTGGTTCTGAAGCCAGCCACCCAAAGACAGATGGATGAGTGCCCCTATGAAACTATGATGGTCTCACAGCCAACACCACCAACGCGTACAGGCACTTTCCACTTCAAAAGGATTCCAGAAAGATGAAAGTGAAGGAAATGGCCAAATACATCTTGTTAGGCTACAGGTGTGCCTGTGTAAATGCTGTTAGTTTCATAATGTTTGTTCTGATGACAAAGTTTCTTTCACAATGAAGTTGAGGCACTACAGTCAAAATAAACATGGTTTCCCCTAGAGCAGTGGTTTTCAACCGGTGGTCCGGGGACCCTTGCGGGTCCATTTGTTTTCATGTTTACACTCTCAAGAGTAAATTAATATTCATCATGTGAATTAGCCCAAGTATACACATCTAGAGAATGTAGAAGATTAATGGTCATTTTGATGTGTATGTTTGACTGGTTTGTTTCCCAAATCCAGCCTGGAATTGTGGACAAAACAAAATAAACATTTAGTTTGGGGGCCTGTGGGGCTAAAATGTCCTACAATGGTGGTCCATGGCTCAAATGCTGAATAAATAGTGGGCCCTGGTATCACATGCACGCACACACACACACGCACGCACACACACACGCATGCACGCACGCACGCAAACTTGAAATATGCCGATAAGAGGTCGTGCTGAACTTACGAGCTGATTGCACATACAGTTGCACACCTTTGTGGGTGATGTGTATGCAAAATAATAGGCAGAGGGATTTGGAAAGGAGAAAAATAGGCAAAATAGTACTGGGTGCTTATTCCAATGCTGTTCTTCACAGAAAGTAGCAGGCAGAGAGAGGTAGGCAGCTGGGTAAGAGTATGTGTACGAGAGAGTATGAGGGCTCTATGTCTTCATTACTGACAACATTACCAGCACAAAAACACACTCTTCAACAGCTGGGACCTCAGGGGCGGATGCAACATTTCCCATTAGGGGGGGGGCAAGAGAACATGTTGGAGGGGTAAGAGAAAACGGTATGGGTGGCGGCTTCGCACCACAGGCAATGAAGCAGCACCCATGCCATTTTCAGTTACAGGACTTTTATTAGGCAAGTAAAGCATCAATAATAACATCAGTTGTTGTTGTTGATGTTGCAACAGCATAAAGCTAAAGGTCTGACTCAGAGAGTTTTCTGTTTTCAATGATGAAATGCTTTTGGTTTAGTGGTGACACAACTGTAGTTAGTTAGTAGCAGTAGTAGTGTTTCAAATTCTTTTAAATATAGGCACTTTAATTTGAAATATCTTGGGTTGTTTTGCATGCCATCATGTTTGGTGGGGCAGACTGGGCATTTAGGGGGGCATTGCCCCCCCATGCCCATGCCTAGATCCGCCACTGCTG
Organism: Benthosema pterotum; assembly: GCA_039105355.1. Classification (NCBI taxonomy): domain Eukaryota; kingdom Metazoa; phylum Chordata; class Actinopteri; order Myctophiformes; family Myctophidae; genus Benthosema; species Benthosema pterotum. Next base: position 11,747,737 of record CM076978.1, read on the forward strand.
GGACCTGGTAATGACATTCTCCCCCTGTACTGGTTTCTGAAACAAAGTGCTTCTCCTCCTCGCTCCTCAACTGTACTTTTGCACACTTATATATACTCTCAGACACAGAGTCAAGTCTTCAATGAAGTGCGAAAAAAATGTCTCCCTCTTCAGTGTACAGTATGGTTCACGGCTTTGTTTTTGGCTGTTATTGATTCTTTTTTACCCCTATCCATTCTACTGTAATTTATTTTTTGTTGACTGTTATCTACACTGCCGAGGAAAACTGCAGCAAATTCAGATTTGTATGATGCGGCTGTCAGACATATTGTACATGACAATGAATATCTCGGATGCTGTTTTGGCTATAATGTTTCGCAGCATCTGGACGGAGACCACTGGGGGTGCTTTACTGTTTTGTAACAGTGTACACATGGAGCCAAATGGAGGGGTCCATTTGGTTTATTTTGTACGCTGACGATTCAGGGAATGTAGTTATTACATAATTTAAAGGATTTCCTCAATCACTAGACTGGATTGTTCTACTAGTATACAATATTTGATTGGTTCTGGCCAGGGGCAGATCTGGGCATGTGTCGAATCTGGGATTCGAACCCGACCCAGGTTCGAATCCCACGTGAAAGTCCAACATCTTAACCACCGGACCAAAGGGACATCCCCTTGCTACAGGGGTAGATACTAGACTTTGAAGCCCATTACCACAGAGGCTGTAGCCACCTGCTACACAGGGCCATGGAGGGGCAATGCCACCCTAAATGCCCTGACTGCCCCACCAGACATGATGGCATGCAAAACAACTCAAATTTCAAAGATATATCAAATTAAAGTGCTAATAATTAAAATGATTTGAAGCACTACTACCGCTAATAACTACAATTGTGGCACCATTAAACCTATAGCATTTCATCATTGAAAACAGAAAACTCTGAGTCAGACCTTCAACAACAACTGATGTTATTATTGATGCTTACTTGCCTAATAAAAATCATGTAAATGAAAATGGTATGGGTGCGGCTTCTTCACCAGTGGGGCGATGAAGCCGCCCACAAACCATTTTCGCCGCCCTTCCCCAATTGGGAAATGTTACATCCGGGCCTGGTTTTGGCTGCTATTGTAGACCGAGGGAGCACAGAACTCTCACAGTACATGAAAGGAGATGGGTATAGACAGGGTCGGTGGAGGGTGAGCAGCCATGTTTAAAAGTAGCAGCTTCAGCACAGAAGCCGGTGTCGTCGAGGAATGAGCAATGCAACAACCTCCCCCATTTAGATGCCTGGCGCTCTTCGCCTCACCTCTGTCTCCAGGAAGCGTCTCAGGGCTCTCCTCTTCTTGATGCTCTTGCGGCGGACGGACACGGCCACGCTCAGCGCCACGATCACCACCACAAACAGCCCGCCGATCACCCCCGCCGCGATGAGGGGGGTCCTGGAAGAGGGGGAAGGGGGGGCACACACATGTCAAGGCTTTCATCGTTCACTTACTACCACTTTTGTAGATTTTTTTTTACGCGTGGCATAGCCTAGAGAAGATGAATGTTGGAATGTATGTTGAGGGCGGTGTACAGACTCCCAGCACTCTAAATACAGATTCAGAACAGTGGCATTGTGGTTAGAGTGTCCGCCCTGGAACTGGGAGGCCGGGGTTCGATTCCCGGTCAGGTCATACCAAAGACTCTAAAAAATGGGACCCAATGCCTCCCTGCTTGGCACTCAGCATCAAAGGGATGGATTGGGGATCAAAATCAGCTAATGATTCCCGAGCGCGGCAAGCCGCAGCTCACCGCTCCAAGTGATGGGTCAAAAGCGGAGAACCAATTTCGCTGCGGTACCGTAGCGACAAATCATGCGACTTTGACTTTTGACTTTGAGAGTAGCGTGGGCGGGCCCCACAACTAATGACTAATTGGGCACACCTGTGGCTGGTTATATACATGCTCTGGTGCCTCACAAACTTCAATGTTCTGCCTCAAACAAAGCAGAACATTGCTTCCAACAGAGCGATGCTAGTTGATGCATTTTGTACGTTTCTGTTTAATTGTGTTTATGTCATTGTTTGTTTTGCTATTTAAGTTAATTTGTACCCTGTTGCAGTTCATTTAAATCCCAGTCTAATCCCTCATACTGCGAGTACTCTTAGTTAGTGACTAGGCTCGGATTTAAATGGACTGCATTTATTTCAGACGATGCACAGATGGGAAGATGGATGGTGAAGGGTGGAACATGATGATGATTTAAAGTAGAGAAAAGAAACAACAGAAAAAGGAACTAATACGAGCAGCGTACAAATTAACTTAAATAGCAAAACAAACAGTGATATGAACACAATCAAACAGAAACTTACAGAATGCATCAACTAGCACCGCTCTGTTTGTGCCAGAAAATGTTTGAGGCACCAGAGCATATACATGTACAGCCACAGGTGTGCCCAATTAGTCATTAATTGTGGTGCCCGTCCACCCCACTCTCATTTAGAGGGTGGGGAATATTGGCCATTATCCAATATAATTAATTGCTGTTACGGCCCATAACCAATGTCACTTATGTCAATTTTATCTCATTCTGTAATAAAAATGAAAAACGTATTTTCGCTGAAGAACAGAATCTGAAGAACACATGCACTGGGGCATCTGCACTGCAGGCTTAAGCAAGTCGGTTTTAACTTTAATACCTGATTATAATGATATACCTAATCATACTATAATATTGTGAGCTTGTAGTCTTTGTAGTCAAGCTGTTACTTTGGCCTTACTTATCTGTAAGAGGGTGATTATGACTACGACATCCTATAACTCCTACAGGAAGTTGAAGTTGTTCAGTCCTTTTGCTACGTGTGGCAAGACGCTGTGCAAAGGACACACGGTACTTGTAGGAAATAGGATTGGACTAATCACTGAGGAGGTAGAAGGCAGGAAACCGTTGTGCACGCTACCGGGATGACCTTCCAAGATGAAGAGCGCGACGCGTGACAAAATCACTAGATTTCCTCCTTTCCGCTCTCTCCCCTTCACGTTTCATACATGTTTCCTCAGGGACTGTTGTCAGGGACTAACATGAAATGAGGATTTCATGGGAACACGTAAAAAACAGACAGAAGAATAGGTTGGGCAAAACAGCAACAAAGGGGCAGAAGCTAATCATTCCCTCAGGGTATTGAGCTGGCCTTCCCCTTGTATGGGACATGCAGTGCAATATTATGCGCAGTGTCATAGAATCATGTTGTTGAACTTCTCACGAGTTCAGCTTGCCTTGCGTCACTGTAAAAGCCTGTAAATATCCTTTTGTGTACAGTGTTTGTATGGTTAACCCTTTGTGTTCTGAACACGTTTTGGTGTTTTAGTTATTGAAAAATAGCAGAACAACAAGCTCATATCGCACCACCGAGTGGCGCGATATGAGCTTGTTGTTCTGCTATTTTTGAAAAATTGTGAAAATGTGGTGCAAATCTTTGAATACATTTTTGAGCAAATCAGGTATTAAAGTTAAAAAAATCCTTGTGTGTACAGTGTTTGTATGGTTAAACAGCTGGTCAAGAACTTTTTTTTTCCCCAATGCTTGATCACATTCAAGCACAGTTACACTAACGTTTTCACAGTGCTCGATCCTATTTAGCATGCCTGAAAAAAGTGGCCAGAATTAGCATTGGCTTAAATTCATATTTAGATTTTTTTTTCAGATGACCAACATTTCTGAGATGGTAGAATGATGATGGTCATTGAAGGAGAACCTTCTGAAAGCGTCATGGGCAAAGATGAACAACCTTAAAATAACCAAAAAGCGGTCAGAAGGACCTCTCAGGCATGCTAGTGTTAATTGCAGTTACACTAACTTTTTCCACAGTGCTTGATCATATTTAAGAGCAGTTACACTCTCCATTTAACAAATTTTAGGGGCTACTGACATCAAGGGGAAAAAGCTCTCACCTGCACAGGCAGATGACAGAGAGGGTGGAGGTGTGCCCATTAAATTACCACACTCAACTGGCTTCAGCCCCGTCTCTCTCTCTCTCTGAGTGCCATGGAGTAGGCTATAACTACATTAGTACTGATACTTTACTGTTTTTTTTTTTTTTTTTTTTTTTTTTTTTTTTTTTTTGAGAGAGAGAGAGAGACAGTGAAATCAATTCACAACCGTGGCATATGTCGCGACGGGTGGCCAAACGGTTGCAACAGGTTCTAAATGAGCCACTTCTAAATGAGTCGCGACCGTTGGGGCCACCCGTCAAGATGTATGTCGTGGTTGCGAAATGATTCTGCGGAAGTTAACTTTGCCTTCGCCCTTTAATGGGGAATTCCACCCATTTTCAAAATTTTCCTGAAAGCATACAAATGGAACAAATGGCATTTCGACTGAATCCAGGCAGATCGTGCATATGCTAATGAGACAGGGAATAACAATGAGGTGGGCTGGGGGGAGCAGTGAGGAGGGAGGGGGGCTGTTTTTTGTGAAAAAAAAATCTATATATCTGAGTGGTTGCTTTAGAACTACAGAGTGTATAAAAGGTATTACAAGTCAACATATGATTCATGGTCACGACTAGTATGACTACGAGGTCATTTTGACTTATTTTTAGATTTTGAAGTTGATTATCTCTGCCTAGGAACCTTTCAGAAGGTTCCCTTCTAGGACCATCATCATCCATCATTATTTTGAACAGAAAGAAGAGAATAAGTGGCAGGTTGTAGAGGCTGTGGTGGTGCTGGAGTGGAATGAATGTAGCTACAGTACTGTATCTACCAAATTACAAGGGGGGAGGGAGAGACACCGAGAGAGAGAGAGAGAGAGAGAGAGAGATACAGAGAGAGAGAGAGAGAGAGAGAGAGAGATACAGAGAGAGAGAGAGAGAGAGAGAGAGAGAGAGAGAGAGAGAGAGAGAGAGAGAGAGAGAGAGAGAGAGAGACTCTAAGTCAAACCTTTAGCTGTATGCATGCCGCGTGGCAAATGTTCAACAATTATTCACCTGCATTTGGCGTAATAGAACCAAATGGACCCACCTGGCTTTTGTTTTTACCGTGAGTTAATCGCACACAAAATAAATTAATCAAGTTAACTCATGGCTGAGTTAACTCGCGATTAACCAGTTAATGCTGACAGCCTTAATATACTGCACTATATAGTAATTCCAGAGGGACCTTGACATGAACATGTGTGAGAAGCAATGCTTTAGAGTCTAAAGCATTGCTTCTCACACATGTTCACAATGCTTTTGTTTTCCCGGGTTGTTTCCCGCAGCGATCACTCAGTGCTAATCACAATGAGCCGTACGGCGTGTGAGCCCTCTGTTACAGCGCCTCAGCCCCCTGGTTCACATTACCCAGCAGCCCCTTGTAATCCCTGCTCTCAGATAAGCTCCGATGTGTGTCAGCCGCGTTCAAATGCCGACAGATACAAGAGACATGCGACGTGGTGTAGCGCGGCACGGCACAGCACAGCGCAGGGGCGGATCTACGCATGGGCATGGGAGGGGGGGGGGGGGGGGGGGGGGGGCAATGCCCCCCTAAATGCCCAGTCTGCCCCACCAAACATGATGGCATGCAAAACAACCCAAGATATTTCAAATTAAAGTGCTTATATTTAAAATGGTTTGAAACACTACTGCTGCTACTAACTAACTACAGCTGTGGCACCACTAAACCAACAGCATTTCATCATTGAAAACAGAAAACTCTCTGAGTCAGACCTTTAGCTTTATGCATGCTGCGTGTCTGTTGCAACTTCAACAACAACTGATGTTATTATTGATGCGTTACTTGACTAATAAAAGTCCTGTAACCGAAAATGGTATGGGTGCGACTTCATCGCCCGTGGCGCGAAGCGACACGGGCGATGAAGCCGCCCCCATACCATTTTCTCTTGCCCCTCCAACATGTTCTCTTGCCCCCCCAAATGGGACATGTTACATCCGCCCCTGGCGCAGCGCAGGGTGAGTCGGGGCTGGGGCGGAGGATATCGAAGTGCCGGCGGGGACAGTTTGCCAGCTCTCCATGAGATGTGATAAGAGGTGGGAGATCAAGCACTGGTACTCTGATTTGTTATACTTGAGTAGAAGTAGCGTGCGTACCACTAAAAGTGCTCTGTTTACAAGTAAAAGGAACGTCTTTTTTTTAAATGACATGAAAAGAGGGGTTAACAGGGAATTATGGGCTCGGGATTTGCCCATAAAAACCTTTGGGGTGTGATGTTATAATTTGCAAGCAAGTATACAGTAATATACCGTATTATGACAGGTGTGATGGTGCAAGTTTGCTGGTAAGTTAAACAGGATTTTCCTGTAATATACACGGCCGTATTCCATATTTTATGCGCAGTGATGACCGCAAACAAACCCCATTCACAATATGCATTATACTGTATGGGATCATATGGTCTACCATATGATCCCATACAGTATAATGCATCTGGTCACCTATTTTCCCAATATGCCCATAGGTGTGCCACTTTCATTTACTAAAACTGATATTAGGTTTTCTCCACATAATGGGCCATATAAAATGGGCACAGGCAAGACAGACAGTGTCCCTTTTTGGGCACACAGACAGGTACAACAGGTACCCGAAAAAGACACTGGCTCCGATATATATGTTAGATTGGTGTTGGCGACGTAGGCGTAATGGTCACATGGCCCATCCGGTGCTTCAAAATTTGTGTAATTTGACAGTTTATAGTTTGCCTACGTTCAAATGAATTACGTTTGTATAAAAGAGGGCTAATGTGATTAATGCATGTTGTGTATAAGTGATCTAAATCCGTAACTGTTATGTAGAGTTGTGTACAGCTAATAAGTACGCAGTAGTAGTTCATACTGTACAGTAGCGGAAAAAACGGACATCCATACAGTGCTGTGCAGTAAAAGTACCCAACAACGTGTACGCAAAGCAAGTTAAGTAGCACCACTACTTAACTTGATGTACTTATACACCGACCGGCAGGGAGAGCTATCAGAGGTGCGATAACAGCGGAAGTGTTTATCTGTCCGGTCCCCCGTCCCCCTCCCCTCTCCCCCTCCCCTCCTCCCCTCCCCTCCCCTCACACAACCACTATCAGAGGATAGAGAGCTCTTTTAATCCCGTCAAGAGACCGGAGGGGCCTTTTATACCACCGCAGGCGGAAGATGTTTATCTGGTCCTTCTCTACACACCGCCACACCAGCCCCTTACCCCTCTACACTCCCTTACACCCCCCAACCTTCCAGGGTTGCCAGAAAATAAGTACCTTAGTCTGTGGAAACAACCCCCAATGGAGCCGACTGCACTTAGACCAGCGGTTTTCAACCTTTTTTCATACCAGGGCCCACTATTTATTCTGCATTTTAGTCACAGAGGACCGTCATTTGATGTTGTAGTTGTAGTTTAGTCTCTCGGATACAAAACTAACTGGCAAAAGATTGGTCAGAATAACAACTCTTCTACATTTTCTAAATGTGTACACTCTTGAAAATTAAGTAATTTAGATGTTTGAATATAATTTAACTCTTGAGAGTGTAAAAATGATACCAAATGGACGCATAAGGGTCCATTTGTTATCATTTTACAATCTTGAGTAACAAATCTATAAGGGTCCATTCGGTTACCAACTGTCCATCATTTAGCTGGAGACCACCTGATAATATTCTCAGAGACTACTGGTGTTCCCTGGACCACTGGTTGAGGGGGGAGAAAGTGACAGATTTCTAATATTTTGTGACACAAACTGCCACAGGAAAGAAAAAATCCCTGGGCACATTGTCTCTGGCACTCCTTAGCTTGAATTATATTTCCCCTAGGCCCAAAATTGTGATGGACTAATCAGAGCCCACAATTCAAAGTAAGACTTTTTTTTGGCATTAAATCTGGTTGGAACTGCCCCTTGGAAATAAGACCTCAACACAGTTCAATCAAAGTCCCAGACTAATATCTATAGGCAGTGATATGTGTGGTATGATTCCATATTCATTTGAGGTTCTTCGAATGATAAACCAGGGGGACCATTGGTTTTTAACAACATCGAGGAAGCAAGCCCAAAATAAGCAACACCACTTTAGAACCCTCCCCCCATCCCGATCTCCACCACAAAAAAAATCCTAACAACCCGTAAACACCGATATTTACAAGCACCTACAGGCAAACAAGCCCAAAAAGTGGCAGACATGGCAACCCTGCTTCCTGCCTGGACAGCTGTGCTGTACAAGGTTCAGGACAGCGTGCGGAGCGCCGATCAATAGATGGACTGATAGGTCAGCAGAATGGGCTTTTCTTAAAGTCTATCTACAGAATCCTATCTCTGTCTGCCCATCCTCTCTCTCTGTCTTTATACTACAACTACTCTCATTGACCATTACTTTTATTACACAGTGGAGGCTGACTGAGCACAGCATGTTGACCTCAGCATTGGGAGAAACCTCGTAACTCCACGTTCAAACGCGTGCTTTCTGTGTGTTTGTTCTTAGTTTGTTTTGTTTTTGGGGGGAATTTATGCCCTACATGGAATTGTCTTACAGTGTCACACAAAGGCATCCAAAGTAGAAGATTCAAAACCCATTACAAATATTTTAACAGCTTTTGTGACTAAATAAGTACAGTATATTAGATACATTAGCAATAGAGGAGATTTTTCACCCACCATCAGTTTTTGGACATACAAGGGATCCATCTGACCCTACATGCAGCAAAGCATGTCTGTGCAGTGCAGTATAGTGTGTGTGTGTGTGTGTGTGTGTGTGTGTGTGTGTGTGTGTGTGTGTGTGTGTGTGTGTGTGTGTGTGTGTGTGTGTGCGTGCGTGCGTGCGTGCGTGTGTGTGCACGCGTGTGCTGTCCTGTGCCGTCCCTGGCCATGCAAAGCTCTTTGTGTATCTGTCTATTTTCTCTCCACAGTGACCTCCCGCTTACCCTCCATTGCCCCCCACCCCCCAGCCTCCAGTGTAAAGCTCCCCCTCTTTACCACCCACCCCTCAAGTGTCAGGCCATCTCAGCCCCATGGGCCCCTGCCACAAAGGAAGAAATATAACACACTGGAACAATTCATCAAGATCCGCTGGAAGAGCATGATGGCTGCACAGCACGTGCAACAAATTTCTATATACCGTGCTTGAGTTGCACGTGGTGCCCCGCGGCGGGAAAAAAAACAAAACAAAACAGATCTACAAGCTCATAACAATGCAGTGCCATCTAGATTGTCGTCATCTATTTTCCGATGCAGGTGAACATTGTAGACATGTCATGGCATTAGGGACAAATACAAACACAAATGTGGGGACTTTGAGGCCTCACAGCTACTCATTAATCAGGGGTGTGTGTGCATGGATGCATGTGTGTGTGTGGTGTGTGTGTGTGTGTGGGGGGGGGGGGGGGGGGGGGGGGGGGGGGGCATATACACGTGTCTGTGCGGCAGAAATAGTACAATGTGACTTATGTGAGCATACAATGTGAAGAAAGAAGAGTGGTACCTGTCCATCCAGCCAATGCAGTCTTGCAGTCTCGGCCCGACGCACCTGTGGAGAAACATATATACAGTAATTACATAATACTAACTCTCTTTGTCACAACTCCATCCAGAGCCCAGTGTGTGTGGTGGTGTTTTTTGGGGGGTTAAGTGCTTACTTTGATCGATCGAAATAAAGTTTCTAATGAAGAAATGGGATCAGAGCTGTTCATGGTGCAACCTCTAACTCACATATGTCAAACTCAAGGCCCGGGGGCCAAATCAGGCCCGTGAATGAATTAACTTCGGCCCGCGGGATGATATTGAATTAGTATTAGAACTGGCCCATGATAAGAAATGAATGCAACTAATTGTTTTACTTCCTCAACTCAGTCTCATTTACTTTCTCAATTAACTATGAAAGCAGCACTTGGTGAGGATCATAGAAGGAAAAAAAAATCCCTGAAAAATAGCAGGTGTTCACGTCTCATAGTGGCGCGCTATGAGACGTGAACACCTGCTATTTTTCATTAAAACTTAAAACAGTTTTTAATGCAGGCAGTTTCATCTTTACAATTATCTTGCCATTAAGAGACATTGATTTTTGAAGGGAAATTACTTTTTTGCTGTTTGACAGTGACGTCATCGTAAACCGGTGTTGAAACACAGACCGGTATCTCCGGCCCTCGACTTGTAGCAATTTCTCTGTTTTGGTCCACTCTGTGTTTGGGTTTGACACCTCTGCTCTAACTGAATGTATTCATATTTTATTCATATTTTTTTAAACGAGTTAATAGAACAGGCAGACTCTTCACCTACTACAGCATGTCAACTCTGAAATAGATATCAGGGCGGAAATCGACATGTGAATAATTATGAAATAAATGCTTATGTGTAGATAGGTGTACGCTAGAATCCAAAGAACTGAATCCCAGGCCCAAGTCTGGTGGTGTAGGCTTTTGTCTTACACACAAGGGACGAGACCTGATTTGCTGCCATGCAGCCAATGAGAACACTTACACTACCTGGCTGCACCATAGCGTTCGAGAATACCAGCCAATAATGTCAATTTGAAGATATTCCATACTTTGATGCGACATGCGAAAAATGAAAATTCCTAAAGACCCAGTGGCGGTCTCTCAGTCAAATCTGGCACCAAATACTCTCCACAGCGTTTTGTCCCAAATGGGGCAGAACTACAGTGGCCCAGAGGGGACTTTGGATGAAAATTTGCAAGTGAAATCTCATACTTCAGGAAATACAAACGCTGCTAGCCGGTAAGTGTAAATTGCATTATAACAGCATGCTGTGCAGGGCGACGCCACACCTGACCACAGACCATCTGGCCTGCTTAACGGGCCAATTTTAATTAACCCATTGTGTCAGATTCTAGTTTCTGATGCTTCTAGTTCACAGCGCTAGATTCTAGTTTCTGACGCTAGATTCTAGTTCCTCATGCTAGGTTCTAGTCCCCCACGGTAGATTCTAGTTCCTAGTTTCTAGTTGAAGTTAGATTCGAGTTTATGACACTAGATTCTAGTTCCCGACACTAGATTCTAGTCCATGACACTAAATTCTAGTTTGTGACACTAAATTCTAGTCCCCGGTGCGAGGTTCTAGTTTTTCTGGAAAAATCTCTTTCTGTGTCAGTGATGCTTAACATATTTCATAGGAAGGACCCCCAGAAACATCTATTTAGCTGCAGAACCTCATCTAAAAAACATGTTGTTCTAGGGATCCCCCCAGAAGCAAAGATTTGAGTTAAAAATGTTTGCTTCCAAAAAATAATGTTGCACCACATTTTTCACAATTTTTCAAAAATAGCAGAACTACAAGCTCATATCGCGCCACTCGGTGTCTCGCTAGTTTACAGTTGTAACAATGCATGTATGTAACAACATGCAATGCATATAGCACTATAAAAAACGTGTAATTTCTATGCTGCTGGTCTTTGCACTGTAATGTCTTCTTGTTGTCTTTTGTATATATATATATATATATGCTGTCTGTACATGTTGAGCATGAACCGAGACAAATTCCTATCAACTTCTGTTGACATGGCAATAAAGTTCTTGAATCTTGAATCTTGCGATATGAGCTTGTAGATCTGGTATTTTTCAACAGCTAAAACACCAAAACTCGTTCAGTAGAGAAAGGGTTAACTTGTTGGTTAGCTGGCTGAAGTACAGAGATACTGACGCACGCACGCACACACACATGCATGCATACAAA
>CM076978.1:11764360-11776860 GCA_039105355.1 Benthosema pterotum
GGGTCATTATCATGTTGGAATAGTGCCCTGTGGCCGGTTTCCAAAATGGAGGGAATTATGCTCTGCTTCCACATTTTGGCATCCATTGCTCCGTCAATGACCAGTAGATTCCCAGTGAGATATTGTACTTTCTGAATTTCAACCCTGACGGAAACGGTTCTGGACATCCCTTCCACCTGACAGAGACTACATATTTAATTCAGTTTGACCAGAACAAGCAGTGGGATAAAACACATCCCCACCAGCCATAACTGAATAAATGACAACAGTGGGTGAAATCCGACCCTCTCAAACCTGCCTATTCCCTCTGTCAGACTGTACTGTACAAGATGAAGGTGTCCGATCCTCTTGGTGTGTAAAAAGACGATGAAGGGCTCATGGAAAATGTCAGGATCGAACATATAACAAGGCTCACCGCCTTCTTCGCCGTGCGGCAGATTGAAAGAGTGCTCCTCTTACAGGGTTTTTCAGCGCTGTTACGGTCAAATCAATGTCATGTCGCTGTCACTCTGACCCAGTGGGTGGGTGCCATTACTCGGATTTACAGCGATCGCGAGTGTGCGTGCAGATGTGCATGCGTGCGTTTGTGCTTGCACGCGTGCAGATGTGCCACATTGCTTGTGAATCGACCACCATGAGAACTGAGTTGTGATGCCGGTTACTGAGATATGCCACTTATTGTTGAAGTCCATTTTGAGGAGAGAACATTATAGAAGAAGAGAAGAGGAAATACATGTGTTTATCCTCTTCACTGACACTGCAGACTGTCTCAAAAGCAGTTCAGTGCTGTTCTCAGTGCCTTTGATCTTCCTGTTGCATCTTGGAGTATAAATTTTACAAACCTAATTAAACTGTATGAAGACCTACAAGCTATGCTTGTAGGTCTGTATATATATATATATATATATATTATATATATATATATATATATTATATATATATATATATATATATATATATATATATATATATATATATATATATATATATATATATATATATATATATATATATATATATATATATATATATATTTACACCGCGTTCCAACTTATTATGCAAATCATGTTTTTGTTTGATTTTCCAACATATTTGATGCAAATGATGATCAGCATAATTTTCAAGTCATTAGCTGTCAATTCTTATTTCAAATGTTATTGAACAAACCTCCTAATGAAAACAGAATTTAGAAAATAAATTAAAAACTTAAAAAGCTCTGTTCCAAATTATTATGCACATCATAGTTTTAAGACATTTTCTAGTTTGTAAAGAACTGAAAATAGTAATTTGTTGAATTCATAGCAATAATGAGGTCATATGTACTGGGAAAAAAAGCTATTTCAATCCAAAACATGTTAACAGGTCCAGTTACATGTTAACATGGGACCCCTTGTTTGATAGCAGCTTGCGTCCATCAAACTTGTGAGTTTATGGAGAGTTTCTGCTTGAATGTCTTTGCAGGATGTCAGAACAGCCTCCCAGAGTTGCTGCTTGGATGTGAACTGCCTTCCACCCTCATACTGTACATGAAGACCAATTTTCAAACAGTCTTGTTCACTGATGAGTGCCGTCCAATAAGGCTGCGACGTCAGCAAGGAGGTGGCGGAGTCATGTTTTGGGCCGGAATCCTAGGGAAGATCTGGTCGGCCCCTTTAGAGTCCCTGAAGGTGTGAAAATGACTTCTGCAGAGTATGTTGAGTTTCTGACTGACCACTTTCTTCCACTGTACAAAAGCGAAGAATCATGCTTTCTGAAACAAAATCATCTTCAAGCACGACAATGCACCATCTCATGCTGCAAGGAATACCTCAGCTTCATTGGCTGCTATGGGCATAAAAGGGGAAAAAATCATGGTGTGGCCCATCCATCCCCCCCCCCCCTGACCTCAATCCTATTGAGAATGTCTGGAGCATCCTCAAGCGAAAGATCTAAAGGGGCCGACCAGGTCTTTCCCTAGGACTCCGGCCCAAAACATGACTCCGCCACCTCCTTGCTGACGTCACAGCCTTGTTGGGACATGGTGGCCATGCACCAACCATCCACTACTCCATCCATCTGGACCATCCAGGGTTGCACGGCACTCATCAGTGAACAAGACTGTTTTGAAAAATGGTCTTCATGTACATGATGAGGGTGGGAGGCAGTTCACATCCAATTAGCAACTCTGGGAGGCTGTTCTGACATCCTGCAAAGACATTCAAGCAGAAACTCTCCATAAACTCACAAGTTTTATGGACGCAAGCTGCTATCAAACAAGGGTCCTATGTTAGCATGTAACTTGACCTGTTAAGATGTTATGGATTGAAATAGCTTTTTTCCCAGTACATATGACCTCATTATTGCTATGAATTCAATAAATTACTATTTTCAGTTCCTTTACAAACTAGAAAATGTCTTGAAACTATGATGTGCATAATAATCTGGAACAGTGCGAAACGCACTGTTCCAAGTTTTTAATTTATTATCTAAATTCTGTTTTCATTAGTAGGTTTGTTCAATAACATTTGAAATAAGAATTGACAGCTAATGACTTGAAAATTATGCTGATCATCATTTGCATCAATATGTTGGAAAATCAAACAAAAACATGATTTGCATAATAAGTTGGAACGCGGTGTATATATATATATATATATATATTATATAATATATATATATATATATATATATATATATATATAGAAAATGTGGTGGAAATCTTTGAATACATTGTTTCAGAAGTTTCAGTTTCAGTTTTAACTCAAATCCTGGGGGATCCCCTCGAACAACAGTTTTCAGATGGGGGTCCGCGGCCAAACACAGATAGTACTGGGGCTCCCTTGGCATCAAATATGTTGATCATCACTGACACATGAACATAGATTTTTTCAGAAAAAAAACTAGAATCTAATGTTGGAAACTATAGAATCTAGTGCCAGAAACTATAGAAACCAGAGTCAAAACCAGAATCTAGTGTCAGAAACAAGAATCTAGCTCTGGGGCCTAGAATCTGAAGTCAAAAACTAAAATCTAGTGTCAAGAACTAGAATCTAGCATCAGGAACTAGTCTAGAACGTAGAGACCAGGATCTACCGTCAAAAGCTATAGCGACAAGAACTAGAACTTCAGGACCTAGAATATAGCATTTGACCAGAACAAGCCAGAGATAAACCACACCCCACCAGCCATACCAACATATAATGCCCGCAGAACGTGAAATCCAACCCTCAAACCTGCCTATTCCTCTATCAAACGTACTGTATAAGATGAAGGTGTCCGCCCTCTTGCTGTGTAAAAGACGATGACGGACGGCTCAGGGAAAACGCCAGGATCGAATCTAACAAGGCTCACCGTTTTCGCTGTTACGCTCAAATCAATGTCATGCCGCTGTCACTCTGACCCAGCATGAGGCCATTGCTCTAGATTTACTGTGATCGTGAGTGCTTTTGTGCATGCCACATTGCTTGTGAATCCACCACTGCGCCCAGGGGCGTTTTTTGCCATTAGGCAGACTAGGCAGTTGCCTGGTGCGCCCATGAGGGGAGGGAGGCGAGGGGAGGGGGCGACCACCAGACATGTTTTAAAAGGATCCCAGGCTAATACGCCTCTTATGGATAAATACAGTATACTCATATACCATTTTACAGGAGATCTTGCCTAGGGCTCCAAATTGCTTAGAAACGCCACTGACATGCACCAGTTACTTATTGTTGAAGTCTATTTTTGAGGAGGAGAGATTATAGAAGAGAAGAGGAAATACATGTGTTTATCCTCTTAACTGACACTGCAGACTGTCTCAAAAAGCAGTTCTTCATGCTGTTCTCAGTGCCTTTTGTCTGCCTGTTGTATCTTGGAGTATATACTCTAATTTTACAAACCCTGACTGTGAATGTAATTACTCTATACTGAATTAATTAACTATAGCTCACAGGCTTTGGAAACCGCGGCGTAATGAAGTCAGAATGGGGCCTAAACACCTTCACTGACTATAGTTACAACACAGTACACCCAGCACACGTCCAGAAACATTATGGGTCTGTTACAAAAATATGTCATGGCTGGTTGGCCCACAGTCAATTACATTACTGCACCTTGTAATTACATAGTTGAGTAGTGGAATAGACACTCCGCTTCAATACAAATAAAACACAAACTTTTGTTTTGGATGTAATCAGAGACCAAATGTGTTATGACGATGTAATAAGAAATCAACTACGCACCCAGTTGCTTTCTTAATTTTTTATGCTCAATGGTGTGGCACTTGTGTCAGCTCAAACAAAGATCGGATGTGTTTTTATCTAGCGATTTTCCAAGGATCAAAAGCGTGAGCACCTTGGCATTTTTGCTCCAAAGGTAATTGAAGAGCAGCATAACTGTTAAAGATATAGTAAGTGATTTGGGTGATTTGGAAAAACCCTCCAGTCTCCGCGGAAGCAAGATGTGCCCATGCACATACTCTACAGCGAGGGGAACTGCGACAAGGCCAAAGCAGCACATCAAGGCCCAACCCCACTTGATCCTGAATGGATGAAGGCCTCTCTCACCCTGATTGGGGCGAAAGGATTTATCCCAGGGCCCAAACTGAAACTAGGGTTTTATGACCCCAGGGGCTCACTGGGAACTCCTTATATGGTCACCAAACTCTATAGTAGGGAGGATTAGCAAAAAAAAAAAAAGATGAAAAATGAAAAAAAAACTTACTTTAAACCATTGTATCTTTAACCCATAGTAGGTGGGAACCCCTAGTGGTAGTTTTTACCCTAGTTGACGGGAAACACCAATATGCGTTCTGTTACAGTATGTACAGTATCAAAAAATGTAAAAAATTTGGTGATGTTACACAATAATTTGAAGTTTTCCAGTACACTTAGGTTAGTATTTCAGAGACATTTTTAGAATCGGAATAGTCTACTATGGGTTAATAGCAGATCCACAAGCTTGAGGCTCATTTTTTTTTTTTTTTAATATTAGACAGAGACGATATATAACAGCCCTGAAGAAATGAACGATTCGCTCCCTAAACAATTCAACGAAAAACAAACAAGCTTTCACATCCTCTCATACGGAGTCCTGACTTCCTCCCAATCAGCAGATCAAAAGGCCGCTATAGGGCATCAGAGCAGAGCCATCAAACAACTGGGTGTGAAAGGTTGTAATGTAACTATAGCTATGGGCTTCCCTCTGTCGCTATAACGATTGATGTGTGGTAATCAAATTGTATGGCACTCTGTTGGCGCTATATGTCTCGGTTGGCCCGAGGCAATTGCTTTATACACCGCTGATCTAAATTCCCCCCGGATTTGGCACAAACATGAGGATGAATTCATTCCACCAGAAAATGTGGAAGGCCATACCACAAGTAGAGGTGTGCAGTATTGGCCCTGCCCTTGGGATTCAAACCGGTTATGATTCACCAGGCAACGACTCAGTTCTATTCTATAATTCACACGTCTCGATTTTGGATTGTATAGATTTCTATACGATTGTAAAGATTCTTTTTGCTTTTGTCCACAATTCCAAGCTGGATTTGGGAAACAAAACGGCCACATGGATCAAAAAAAACCACAGATCAAAATGACCATTGATCTTTTACATTCTCTAGTCGTGTATCTTGGGCTAATTCAGATGATGAATATTTTAACTCTTGAGAGCGTAAACATTTGGTTTTGTGTTTTCACTATCAAAGAGTTACATCGGGTTAACTAACTTTCTGTCATTTAACCTGGGTGACCACCTGGTGGAATCCTCTCAAGGACTTCTGGTGGTCCCCAGACCACTGGTTGAAAACCACTGAATGAGGGCATTAATATAGCTAAAACATGGATATAGCTTCTGCCCGACAGCAACGATAATTATTTGCTTTAACAGAAGCTCAATGACGAAGTCTGACCGGCCAGGAATGTTTTGAAATTTTGAAATGAGAGATGATGACTGCGGGGTGCAACCTCTTTTTTTAATTAACCGAACAATTTAAGCAACACAAAGGCATGTAATAGAATCCCACACCTTTTACATTATATGATGATGAAAACACCTGCACACGCTGATTACGTGCCTTATTAGAATGTCTCATTAATTTCCAATTTCCACCAACGCGTGTGAATACAATGCAGAATATGACCTTTAGCACGCGCTAAACAACTGACGGATGGGCTTATTAAAAGAATAATAATAATATGTGAGCAATGTAACAGGGACTGTTGTGCTTCTGGGTTTTGGACAATCCAATTCAAACTCAGAGGACATGCTTGAATGGGGGGTTATTTTCTGAGCCCCCTCAAGGACCACCGGGATAGTTTGTCGTCCTTGGTTTGTTATTTGTCACTGTCTCACGTCATGGAATGGTTTGTCCATCTGGGTGACCTAGGCCTATTATATGTGCTGCTGCATGTGATGCAAGTCCAGTGCTGTCGAAAAAATACTTTTCTAACTGTTGTAACTGGTCCGTGACTCAAATTCTGAATAAACAGTGGGCCCTTGAATCAAAAAGGTTGAAAACACTGTTCTATAAAGTAACAATGACATTCAGTGTTTGTGTGCGCGTTGCATTTGTGAGAGAGAGAGAGAGAGAGAGAGAGAGAGAGAGAGAGAGAGAGGAGAGAGAGAGAGAGAGAGAGAGAGAGAGCTGACTGTGGTGCTGTTATGTAAGGCGGGTAAAGAGTGCAACGCAAGCCAAGACAAGCACACTGTTCTCACACTAATCTTTGACAATTTAGGCATTTGACAGACTTAATCCAGAGAACTTACAATTAAGCAAGAACAAAAGCATGGCAATACATCACATGCCAAGTCGTTATCGTGAATCATATGTAAGAATGTTAGCAGTGGAAAATCTGTATAATTAAACCACGCAAGTGCTATGTCTACATAAAATGCTATTGTAGTGCTACGCTTTTAGTGACAACATCTTCCATATCTTTGAAATCTTTTACAAGGCATGCCTTACAGCAGTGCTTTTCAATCGGTGGAACGGGGACCACCAGTGGTCTTTGAGAGGGTTCCAGGTGGTCCCAAGGCTGAATGATGGAAAGCTGGTTAACCAGATGTCTTTGAGAGCGTAGAAATGAAACCAAATGGACCCTTTGGATCCTTTTGGATAATCATGTCCTGGAGGCAAAAATGGTATGGGGGGCGATGAGAGTCGCACCCATACCATTTTAAACCACAATTGTAGTTCATTACAGCAGGGGTTTTCAACCTTTTTGACTCCAGGGACCACCATTTATTCAGCATTTGGGCCACGGACCACCATTTGATTACATTTTCACACCAAAGACCTGAAATTAAAGAATTATTTTGGTTTTGTCCACAATTCCAGGCTGGGTTTTGCCAACAAAACAGTGTAAACTTCTTAATTGAGTGGTGCTAATACAGATGATAAATATTTTAACTCTTGAGAGTGTAAAAATGAAACCATTCATTCATTCATTTTTACATTCTCAGGAGTTACATCTGGTTAACCAATTTCCATCATTTAGCCTGGGGACCCCCTGGAACCTCTCAAGGACCACTGGTGGTCCCTGGACCACCTGTTGAAAACCCCTGATTTACAGTAATAGCATAAGCATAGTGTTCATTTTAATTACTGTATAAGCACTTTGATTTGAAATATCTTTGGAATTTGGGTCGTTTTGCATGTACTATGTTTGGTGGGGAAGTCAGGGCATTAAGGGGGCATTGCCCCCCCCCCCCCCCCCCCCCCCCCCCCCCCCCCCCCCCCCCACAGCCATGCCATGCCTAGATCGGGTCCTGTTACTAGAGGAGAACAGTGCAGGGTGGTCGCCCTGCATGATGACCTCTTGAAGGGAAGTATGTTCTCATACAGACTGAACGTCACTCTTTCACAGACCACAATACAACTGACCAAGGCTGTGTGTGTGTGTGTGCGTAAGGCAAATGGTACGACGTTTATACTGTACAAAACATTGAGTAGCAACAATAACCTACAAGGTCACCTGACGTGTTGTTGTAAAACCCTGTTCTCCCAGTGTCCCGCAAACTCGATAGCTAATCCAGGTAGCCAGGCGACTCGGCGCGATTCCTGGCTGAGTTCTGGCAGTTCTGGCTGTCTGCCGGCACCGGTTTGCCGTAAGTGAGCCAGATCTGGGCCAGACCCGTTTTCCGGTTGACTGCCGGAACTGGTTTGCCGTAAGTCAGGGGTTTTCAACAGGTGGTCCGGGGACCACCAGTGGTCCTTGAAAGGGTTCCAGGTGGTCCCCAGGCTAAATGATGGAAAGGTGGTTTACCAGATGTAACTCTTGAGAATGTAAAAATGAAACCAAATGGACCCTTGCGGGTCCATTTGGTTTCATTTTCACACTCTCAAGAGTTAAAATGTTCATCATCTGAATTAGCACTATTTAATTAAGAAGTCTACACTGTTTTGTTTGCAAAATCCTATCGGGAATTGTGAACAAAACCAAAAGAATTCTAAGGTTTTGGGTCTTTGGGGCTAAAATGTCCTCAAATGGTGGTCCGTGGATCAAATCCTGAATAAGTGGTGGTCCCTGAGATGAAAAAGGTTGAAAACCCCTGCCGTAAGTGAACCAGATCTGGGCCAGACCATGCTGCCGGACTCGGCCCAGTGTCCAACAACCGGATCTGGACCAGACCTGGCTGCCAGAATCGGCCCAGTGTACTCGGGCCGAACCCGGAGAGTCATTCAAAACAGATCTGGCCCAAGTCCGGCAGCCAGACCCGGGCGTTCCCTTTTGCCGGTATCGGGCCGGAACTGGCCCAAATGATTTTGGCTACCTGGGAAGGGTAGCTAAAGTGGCTATATGGGACATTTGTGGTCACAGTGTCTACATCTGTTATTTAAAAAAAAAGTTTCAAGGGTAAGTGTTGTATATTTGCAGTAGTACCCTCGTGGGGGCGGTTTAACATCATTAATGCCCGCCTGCGATGCCGTGGGGACTCACCCAAGTGCAATATTGCTTAAATATGTATACACGGCAACACTGCTCTTCACACTTCCATTGCTTTGTCTCCCGCATGAGGCAAATAAATCTAGAAAAAGAACATTACCGACCGAGTGATGGTTGTTCTATTGTTTCTCTCTCTAGCTCAATACATACACACACACACGCACACATGTGCGCGTACATGCACGTATGCACACACACAGTAGCACAAACACAGAGCTCTGACCGTTGAAATCCACATAATTACCAAAGGTGTTACAGTATCATACCCATGTTAACATCAAAGATTAACACTCACCCAGTGGGACGGTAATTATTTTCTCTGCGCCCGATGCGCCATTATACTTTAAAGCTATACACTATGTAAATGTTATTCAATTCTCACGCTTCCGTCCTGCATGTTATCGTCTCTGACGGGCAGAAACCTGATATAGTGTCCACAACTGTTCATTAGGATTCATATTCAAAAATTGCAATACTGTCAGATCTGCAATTTCTATGCAATTTCTAATTTCGGTATTACTACCGTTGATAATTGATTAGTGTATGATGATCCATTTGTATGTTAAAGGAGAATTCCACACCAAAATATATAGGCATCCGTCTACCCTGATTCCTGTGACGTGACACATACAGTAATGTCCTTGATTTTTGTCACAGATGCCCCATATTCAGTGTTGGGTATCGTTACTTTATAAACTAACGACGTTAGGTTATTGGACTACTGCCCCCTAAAACTAATCTCGTTAAGTTACAAATTACTTTCTATAAAAAGTAACGCAATAGATTATTTCCTGTTATTTTCCGTTCCTGAACACAATTAAAATACTCCTTTTCTCTTTGTTTTTAACGTATGCACAATTTAGTTGCATTGTATTACCAGTGCATGAGTCGCACTCCACGTTGCGCACATGAACCACCACCACCACCACCGAAAACGACAACAACAACTGTACTGACACCATGTCACCCACTATGAACTAGGTTGCTACAAAGTAGGCTATGTCAGATGCACAGTAGGCCTGCAGACAATATTATGCTGTACGCGGTACAACCAGACAGAGATGATGCCCTCTCCACGCTGCGCAATGGCAACAACAATAACCAGCTCCTGCAGGCTTCTCAACTGACCATCGTAACCCAGCCTGCTATGAACTAGACAGTAGTCTATATAAGACAAGGCACGGCGGCCAAACAATGAATTGAGTCCATCGTTAAACGTGGTCAGCAGAGAATCTATCTGATGAGGAAACTAAACTCTTTTAATGTCAATGAGAGAATCTTGACCAACTTCTATCGAGCATTCATTGAAAGTCTCTTAACTTTTTCATTTGTCTGTTGGTTCAATGGCCTAGCCATAAAGGAAAAGAAAAGTCTGTTTAACATTGTAAATGTCTGCTCCAAGATCATCGGTGTCAGACAGAGAGATCTGCGTTCTCTCTGGGAAGACCAGTTGGTGAGGAAAGCCAAGGGCATAATAAGCCACCCTCATCATCCTCATCATCAATCAGGCGAATTCAGAATTATGCCCTCTGGTCTCCGTTATCTTACCCCTCGTACCAGAACCAATCGCTACACGAATAGCTTTATTCCATCTGCTATCAGATGCTTGAACTCCAGGGGAATCAAAGTGTAGGTTATCCTGTTGTACAGAGGTGGCAGGTCCACGGTATTTATTATTTTTGATATGGAATGTTATATTTATTATTGCTATTTATAGGACACTGGAGCTGGTCCACCCACCCTTGTCTGTTTGTTGAATGAATGCTTGTTACATGTCTGTATTTTTTACTGTTTTTATTCTTTGTATGATTAAGCACCAAGCTGCAATGAATTGCCCAGTCTGGGATCAATAAAGTAATCTGAATCTGAATCTGAATCTGAATCTGAATTAAACATTACTCACCTAATAACGCAGCCAGAGGATGTACTATGTTTTGTGTTAAATCCAAAAGTGTACGGCGTCATTGAAAAAAATACCCATCAGTCATTGTTTACAAGACTTTTAGCAAGTCGCGCATACAGTAGCTGTGTCACTACCCAACCTAGCAGCGGACTTCCTCTTCCTCTTCCTTTTCAAAATAAAAGATTCATACTAGAGTATAACTAGACACTAGCTAGACAGTAGGTTTACTTTTATTTCTTAGGCAGACTTACAGGATGTGCAGACAGTAAATGTAAACTACGCACATCACTCACAGAAGTAAGGACGCGCAGTCGGCTTATTCTACACTAACAGAAGGAGGAATATAGGCTACAACACCGGGCAGTCTCAAGAAAATGAATTGGGACGAACTATAGTAACGAGTTACTTTTTTGGAAATGTAACTAAGTAACTAACTACTAAATTGCAAAAATAACTCGTTAGGTTACTCCGTTACTAATAAAAGTAATCTGATTACGTAACGGCGTTATTGATAACGCCGTTATCCTCATCACTGCCCATATTCTACATTTCACTACGAGGTCCCCCTCCCTCTGTTGCAGTTTGCATTCGTACAGGTTGTCTTTATTATAATGTGGGTATTTTAGTAACTCCAAACTTTTTGTTTGTCATACTGATATGACTTGTATACTGATAATCACACTTGAGTTTTACGCCACTCTGGGGCAGTCTTTACATTACATCACAATCCCAGAGGTAATCTATTCCTCCTCCTCTCCTCTCCTCCCTTCTGCCACTCTCTCCTCTACAATCACTCAATCATATAGTGGTCCAATTATCTTGTAGTCTGTGGTTTGATGTGATGTGTGAACAAAAAAAAAAAGTTTGGAGCTAATAAAATACCCTTATTAGAATAAAGACAACCTGCTCCAATGCAAACTGCATTGAAGGAAAGGGGACCTAAGGGTGAAATGTAGAAAATGGGGCATCTGTGACAAAAATCAAGGATTCTACAGTATATCATGTCACAGGAATCAAGGTAGATTGATGTCCAATGTGTTTTGGCGTGGAATTCTCCTTTAATCAACAAGGAAAACACAAAAAGTCTTATGGAGATAAGAGGTTTGTGTCCGACAGCAATGAAGTACTTAAAATTACAACCCAGAGCGAGACACTTTACTATTAATTGCTCCTGACATACCGATAGGTACCTTGCATGGTTTCTTGGTTTCATGGTCATAAATGCACCAGTGACCATTAACAAAACAAAGGTAATACATCGAAATAGAAATAGACATCAAGAATCATAAGCAATTAAGCTTTAAGGTAGGCATATACATTATATGTGCTACCTCTACATGAAATACTAAATTATGAAGCTAATACAAATGCAAAATTATGAAGCAACGTTCTATAAGTTTAGCCTTTGCACACCACCTGTAAGCTGAGGTCATCGAGGCTAGTGCATGCGAGTGCCACAGGCCAAATGGAGTCTGAAGAGGTTTTCTCAGACTGTTAAGCTCATTATGAACAACTCAGAACGCCACTTTGCCACCTCTGCCACTGCTCAATTAAATTTAAATTGAGAGATGAGAAAGGCTCTCCTTGAAGCTCGTCGAAAGTATTTCCGACGGAAGAGCAGGGAGGTCTCAAGGCTCTCCTAACTATATATGCCACGTGTCCTGATTATCTCAAGCTCTCTTCTCTCTCTC
>CM076978.1:11781860-11791051 GCA_039105355.1 Benthosema pterotum
ATGCATTGCATACTTTATGTTTTTTTTTTGGGGGGGATGTGCCACACAGACAGACAACTTGGACATCTTTTTAAAGGACAGTGAAAAGGGCAGGCCAAAACCCAGGGTAACAACCCCGACAGCGCCCTCCTGCACCCAGCGGACCACAGCTTCAAACAGAACCATCACAGGTTGGTGCAGCCTATTTTCCCCCCTGTTTGGAAGAGTGCAGCCAGTTGACACTTCAAGCCCTTTGGTGTAGCCTGGGTTCCAGCCTATATTCACTGTGTTTCTGCACGTCTGTAATGTCAGACAGGTAGGCGGGGCATGTGAAGGTGTCCCACCATTTATTCAGCATTTGAGCCACGGACCACCATTTAATGACATTTTAGCCCCACAGACCCCAAAATTAAAGATTTATTTTGTTTCTTCCGATGACCATTAATCTTCTACAGTAGTTGTGCAGATCAGGACTAATTCAAATGATTAATATTTTAACTCTTGAGAGTGTAAACATGAAAACAAATGGACCCGCCAGGGTCAATTTGGTTTCATTTTTACGTTCTCAGGAGTTACATCTGGTTAACTAACTTAGCTTGGGACTACCTGGAAATCCTCTCAAGGACCACTGGTTGAAAACCCCTGTAATAGACCTTTCAGTAAGCCCCTCCCAAAACTGCTATGGTCCAATCAAAGCTAAGCATAACCTGTGATAGACAAATCTCTCCACCAATAGCATTCCTACATGATAAAATATTGTTTTTTGTTTTTGTTTTTTTAAATAAATGTCACATTTTTCCACTGCATAGGACATGCCTTGTTGATGGACTTGGAAGAGATTTTGAAGCCCTGGTTCCAAAAATGAACCAGTATTTAATGTGCAATGCCCATGATGATATTTAACATTGGAATGAATGAGCATCGAACTGATGTTATTTTTCTTCAATCTGCATTACAGACCAATCAGAATGAATTGCGAAGTGATATTTCAGACGTGCAGAATATAGCGAATTAAGCTGGAATCCAAGCTACCACACGCCTGGAAGCTCCCACTGAACTCTTCAAAACGGGGTGAAAATAGGCTGCACCAACCTGTGATCATTCTGTTTGAAGGTCTCTGGTCCTTGGGTGGGCGCTGTGGGTTCACTAAACTCACAGACCACACACAGTCGTCACTACTGCAGGGGTTTTCAACCCTTTTCATACCAGGGCCCACTATTTATTCTGCATTCTAGCCACAGAGGACCAGCATTTGATGTTGAGTCAGTCAGACCGAAAACTAAGGATTTTCAAGGTCAGATAAATCATAACTCAAAAATTCATAAATCTCTTTTAATGTACGTAGTAGAACAATTATAATCATTTTTTTTAGAAATATTAAAACTTCATTCATGAATTTAAAATATTAATTTTACAATTCTTGAGAGTGTGTGAAAATTAATTTACGTCTCTCAAGATGTTAAGAATCTATAAAGGAATCCATTTTGGTCTTTAATCAACTGTCCATCATTTAGCAGCCCTCACTGCCCCTCACCTATAACTTGGTCACATCAAATGTCCAAGGCTCCTAACTGAAGGCCTTTGAACGAGCTACCTTTTGTCAACAGTGGAGAAGCATGGGTGGCGAGCGAAGAGTGGTTGCTGGCTGCTGCCCTCCTGCCCTACTACCACTTGTCCAGGTAGCGTATTACACAAAAAAAGAAGGTGGGGCTTCCAGAGGCACCTCAAACTAAGCAGTACCTCAAAATGTCAGCCTGGCAAAAACGAAGGGGCACCCACGTTATATATACGCGACCTTCAGACCTATTAAAGCAGTGTGCACTCTGACGGGTGGACCATCTGAGTGGAGACACAGGACGTCGGTTGGTGGTGGTGCTGTGCAGGGCGTGCAGGTGGACAGGTAGGCAGGGCGTGGCCCCGTGCGCAAGCAAGTGGACTGTGACACGCAGTGACACGCCTAGCCCCCCTGCCCTCTCAACATGGTGTCCATCCGTCCATCCGCTTCGTCTTTGCATCCTCAAGGGCTCGTAAGATCGTTCAGATCATTAGCGTTATACCCAAAAATTGTGTGAGAAATACTTTCTGGCCACAACATGTATACCCTATTCACCCAAAGTCCAAACTTAAACACACTTTGACACTCGGTCCATTTGGTAAGGGGGACCCCAGGCAAAATCTTGCCTGGGGCTCCAAATTGCTTAGAAACGCCACTGAGTGAAACAAGGAATAGCATTATTATGTTTTACGAGCTTATTTCAGTGTTGTTTCCGTTACCATACAGATTATTATGACTGTTATTATGAATCTATTCTATCTGTTTAGCCGTTAAAGCAGCTGTCCCGGGACAGCTTCATGTTATATTTTTTACGATATGACAGCAATTTATCCCACCATCTGCCTTGGCCATCCATCACATCCGCAGAGGCAGACGATGTCTGTGTGTGTGTGTGTGCGCGGTTGCGTGTGCGTGTGTGTGTGTGTGTGTGTGTGTGGTGTGTGTGTGTGTGTTGGTGTGTGTGTGTGTGTGTGTGTGTGTGTGTGTGCGCTTGTGTATCACTCACCCTTCATACAGGTTGCAGGAGTCCACACAGACACGTCGCGGGCTGAAGTACCGGCAGGAGAGACACTGGTCCGGTCCGGGTCCCCAGCACCCTGCGTCCGAGCACAGCGGATCACACACCATGCGCTCCACGGCTGCACCACACAAACACAGAGACACACACAAAGTCATAATTAGCTGCTTCGTAACGCAAACAGACGGGACTTAAATCATTGCAAATTGTTTTTTCCTTGCATGAGAAGATTTGAGTGCGTCTCTTTCTGCAAAAACTCAGCCAAGTACATAAGAGTGAGTGTGTGAGCTATAGGGAGAAGAGTTGCCTGGGAAGCATTCACTTCCCGGTTCATGATCCGGTCCAGGAGTGGATGAAATGAGTAGATCGCTATGTCATGTTGTAGCACAGTGGTGTTCAACCTTTTTGATACCAGGGCCCACTATTTATTCAGCACTTTTGTCCATAATTCCAGAAACAAAAACAGCCACCAAACATTCTCTAGTTGTGCTTGGGCTAATTCAGATGATGAATATTTTAACTCCGGTGAGGAGTGGATGATATTGCTACGTCATGCTGTAGGAGGTCATTGTTTTGTAATCAAACCGATTTTTCCTGTGGGCTATGAGAACTTTTATTGTTAATTTTCCAGTTTGCCTGACAAAACAAAACAATAGACTGCTATATACTGTATAATATATAATAAATATAAACTGCTATGGTCCCAATCACAATCATAACATGTGATAGACAAACCTCTCCACTAATAGCTTTCCTATATGATAAAACATTGCTTAAAAAAGAATATCAGACATTTTTCCACTGCATAGGGCATGCCTTGTTGATGGATTTGGAAGAGATTTTGAAAGTCTGGTTCCAAAAATGCACCAGTATTTATTGTGTAAATTCCATGATATTTACTTTGGAATGAATGAGCCCTGCTGGAAAGTGTCCTAGGGTGGACAAGAGGGTGGGGCTTATCTAAAGGTCTATTACTACATGCTGTAAAACTAATGACATTGTCCACTCCAAAAACCGGTTCACACAGCAAATTATTATTTTTTTAAACACAGACCAGGCTTTCTGCGTGGAAACATTTGCTCAGTGATCACAGCATAGAGAGACACACAGCAAACATCCAGACACACGCATGCATGCACACACACTCGCACAGGTAACACATGGGATATATCCTAAGTTCATCATGCATTCATACATGCAATCTTTCCGAAGTACTGTAGAAATACCATCTAAATGTATTTACATACAATTTAAATAGTAATGTCCCATGCTCTGTCAATCCACTGTAAAATCTGCTGGCAAAAACCATCAGCCATATATCTATGATTCTATATATCCATCTATCATCCATCTATCTATCTGATCAATCTCATCCTATAGTATGCCTTGTCGTAGAGTTGGCTGTGGAGTGTGTATGTACATCTGTTACTTTGGATACTTGACATGATCTAGTGCAGCTGTTTTAACCAGTGGTCCGGGGACCACCAGTGGTCCTTGAGAGGGTTCCAGGTGGTCCCCTGGCTAAATGATGGAAAGTTGGTCAACCAGATGTAACTCTTTGAGGGCATAAAAATGAAACCAAATGGACCTGCAAGGGTCCTTTGGTTTCATTTTTACACTGTCAAGAGTTCAAAAATTCATCATCTGAATTATCCCAAGTCTACACAATAGAGAATGTAGACGATTAATGGTCATTTTGATCTGTATGTTTGACTGTTTTGTTTCCAGCCTCGTGAACAAAAGCACAAGAAATCTTTAGTTTTGGGTCTGTGAAGCAAAAATGTCCTCAAATGGAGGTCTGTGGCTCAAATGCTTAATAAATAGTGTGGCCCTGGTATCAAAAAGGTTGAAAAGCCCTGATCTAGTGCAATGTTAATTTATGGGGAAACAAAAATATATGCATATAAATAAGTGAGTTTTAGCCTGACCAGGTCATTGACGCAGAGAACAAGCTGTATACACAATCAGACTTGGTTTCTTTTATTTATTCATTTCAGTGAATACAGCTGGCTGTTGAGCTATCTGCCTTTGTATTTGACAGACAGATAAGAGGTAGTGTGTAGGGTCATATGGGAGAGAAGGAGTTGCCAGAGACAACGTTAGGGCTTTAGCTGGGAATTAACTGAAAATATTATAGTGTACGTACGTGTGTGTGTAGGCGCGTGTAAGTATCCCATACACACACAGCATGGTATTTTTCTAAATTCTAATGATAATGCGCACACACACACACACAACACACACACACACACACACACACACACACACACACACACACACACACACACACACACACACACACACACACACACAGCGGAGCTGGTTCGAGACTTGCTGGAGCTATAGGTTTGCGGAGCCAGCTGTGCCTCATTATGATAACGCTGAGCCAAACAGTGACGAGGCACAGGAGAGGAGAGGAGCCTCGGCAGCACCTGCAGCTGCTGCCACGCACACACACTTAACCGTGGTCTAAGGAAGGGGAACGACCAGGGGCGGATATAACATGTCCCATTTGGGGGGGGGGGGGGGTGCTCAAGGGCGACGAAGCCGCACCCATACCATTTTCAGTACAGGACTGACTATTAGTCAAGTAAAAGCATCAATAATAACATGTTGTCGTTGAAGTCACAACAGACACGCAGCATGCATAAAGCTAAAGGTCTTTTTCAATGATGAAATGCTGTTGGTTTAGTGGTAGCCTGGTCTAGCCCTCAATGATTTTGGCCTTGGGGGGCGGGGGTGTCGTGGGATCCACACGGCGGAAGTGCTGCGCTCTGATTTGATCTCACTAACGTGTCGTCATCTCCGGCCCCTCCCACGCCCGTCCACTGCTGTTCTACGTCACATCATTTAGAACGACGCCCACCCCGGAAGGTTGACACTCCCCTCAAGGCCACTTTCCAACGTGCGTTAGTCCAGGCTTTCCGTTTTCGCGGCAAGGCGGACGAAAATGAAAGCCTGGGTGTCGGGCTAGTATAGTGGTGACACAGCTGTAGCTAATTAGTAGCAGTAGTAGTGTTTCACATCATTTTAAATATAAGCACTTTAATTTGAAATATCTTGGTTTGTTTTGCATGGCATCGTGTTTGGAGGGGCAGACTGGGTATTTAGGGAGCATTGCCCCCCATGCTCATACCTAGATCTGCCCCTGGGAACGACGGCAACAATGTCCACTCTCCCAGAACGTTTGTTTTCCCCTGGCATTTGAAGGTATACGTACAGACCATGAGCCTCGTCTTTCCCTCATACGGACAGGCAGGAGTTCAGGCGGGACAAAGCCTGGTTCTTAACTCTGCCGTACAGCTGTGGCGCATGTCAAACATAGCCGAAAAGCTAATTAAGCTGTGGTAAACTTAAAGGGGAAATAACATGGAATTCAACTTTTTTTTTTTTTTTTTTTCTTTTTTCAAATTTATTTATTTTTTTGTGTGTGTTTTCTATGCCCACAAATAACCAGGTTTGGAGCTTTGGATGGAATTTCTCTTAGGAACAGCTCATCTGATTTTGGACTCATAATGATGTCATCAACACACCCTGCTTTGTATAATTCTTGCTCTTCGTTAGTCTTCA
This sequence comes from Benthosema pterotum, assembly GCA_039105355.1. Classification (NCBI taxonomy): domain Eukaryota; kingdom Metazoa; phylum Chordata; class Actinopteri; order Myctophiformes; family Myctophidae; genus Benthosema; species Benthosema pterotum. Next base: position 11,787,983 of record CM076978.1, read on the forward strand.
GTTCCAACTTTTCATTTCCAACTTGTTTGCCTTGTCCAAGCTGGCATGAAATTGAAAACAAGTTTTTATCTATGTTGTGGCATCATGCTTTAATTCTCTCAGTTTCCAGCTCCACTGCGTGGTGTTGTCCCACAGGTTACAATTTCACAGTCGCACAAAAGGATGTGAACACGCGTGGACTGAAGATATCACCAGAGACCCACTGAAAAGAGTTATCTTCCAGTACGTATCAGAGTTAAATTCGTCCTGCCACGAGACCGATCGTTGGCAGGTTTACGATCGCTGTGTCCTGACCTATTTCTCGATGAAGCCATTGATCTCCTCTCCTCTCCCTCCTCTCCCTGTCTCTCCTCTCCCTGTCTCTCCTCTCCTCCCCCTGTTCCTCTCCCCTCCTCTCCTGTCTCCCTCTCCTCTCCTCTCCTCTCCCTGTCTCTCCTCTCCTCTCCCTGTCTCTCCTCTCCTCTCCTCTCCCTGTCTTCTCTATCTCCTATCCTCTCCTCTCCTCTCTCTCCTTGTCTCTCCTCTCCTCTCCTTGTCTCTCCTCTCCTCTCCCTGTCTCTCCTTCTTCTTCCCTGTCTCTCCTCTCCTCTCCTCTCCTCTCCTCTCCTCTCCTCTCCTCTCCTCTCCTCTCCTCTCCTCTCCTTGTCTCTCCTCTCCTCTCCCTGTCTCTCCTCTCCTCTCCCTCTCCTCTCTCTCCTTCTTCCTCTCCTCTCCTCTCCTCTCCTCATCCTCTCCTTCCTCTCCTCTCCTCTCCCTGTCTCTCCTCTCCCTGTCTCTCCTCTCCTCCCCCTGTCTCTCCTCTCCTCTCCCTTTGTCTCTCCTCTCCTCTCCTCTCCCTGTCTCTCCTCTCTCTCCTCTCCCTGTCTTCTCCCTCTCCTATCCTCTCCTCTCCTCTCCTTGTCACCTCTCCTCTCCTCTCCCTGTCTCTCCTCTCCTCTCTTCCTCACTCCCTGTCTCTCCTCTCCTCTCCTCTCCTCTCCCTGTCTCTCCTCTCCTATCTCTCCTCTCCTCTCCTTGTCTCTCCTCTCCTCTCCTTGTCTCTCCTCTCCTCTCCCTTGTCTCTCCTCTCCTCTCCTCTCCTCTTCTCTCCTCTCCTCTCCTCTCCTCTCCTCTCTATCCTCCTCTCCTCTCTCTCTCCGTTTCTCCTCTCTCTCAGGCTAGAACAGTTATCATCTTTGCCCTCTCCCTTTGAGGGTGCTCGCCAGATGTAAGCCAGGGGGCAAAGCTTGTTGTTTTTCAGCCACAACCATGTCCAGAATGCATATAGAGTCTCCAAGAAACTCTCTCTCTCTCTCTCTCTACCTCTTGTTTTACCCCTCAGAGTGGGAAGAGAGACGGAGAGAGAGAGAGAACAGATCAAGAGTCTTCCATCTGGGGCCAAGTATGAAAGCATTCCCTTTCACAGGAGACAAAGCACCTTGTTGTTCTTCCAGCGCTCCAGAGTTGTTCCAGCTACCTGACAGCAGAAGCATCCGGGAGTAGGGACAGGAGAAGAAGATAAAACATGGAGAAGTATCTTATTGTCTTACTCCATGGCAAAGGAAAATAAATCTTGTGAAGAAACATTCTATTCTGTAAAAAATTGGGATACACAGAGGCTCGGCCCAAATAATACTCAAAACCGGGAGGGCTGTTGCAGCGGCCTGAAAGGGACAAAAAGAGGGACATTTCCAATATTTTCCTGAGAGTGTACAAATGTGAACCAAATGGACCTAGCGGGTCCTAGCGGCCGGGGGCAACACGGAAATCCTACTGGCCCTGCTACGTCCTAGACCCCCCCCCCCCCCCCCAAAAAAAAAAAGGGATCAATGTATTTTTTAAAAAAGACCTGTGCGCTGTCTGCACTTGCAATATGAGCCATTTTATTAAGCCAAAGATTTTTTTTTGCTGAGTGCTCAGCAAAGAGAGGGAATAAAACAGTGAATGAATGAAGCACTCCCTATGATGATACGACTTGCAGGGATGACATAAAAACATTGAAGGCACGAGAGGAAGAAGAAGTGTAAATTGGAAAACGTAAAACGAGACGGCCACACTGACACCAGATGTTTGTCGTTGCGACCACTGCAACTAGGTTACTATCATGTCCTCTCCCTCTCTCTCTCTCTCTCTCTCTCTCTCTCTCTCTCTCCACCTCCCTCCCTCCTTCTTAACTCTATCAAAGGCATCATTGAAAGGCGAGCGGCCATTGAAAAGGCTAATGAGCGTGGAGGCAGGCAGCTGGGGGAACTGATCTCTGTCCACCTCTGGGCGGTGGTGGGGGGGTCGGCTCGGACACGCCAGGAGTGATAATGATCCGCAACAACCCTCCCACCCCCACCCACCCCCACCCCCCCACAGGCCTGCGATGCATAGCTAATATGCACAAACGCAGTAAACGCAAGCAATGTTCCACTTTGCGCTTTGCATGTCCTTTCTGCTAGACCTGACCTCGGCTATTCCCCGGTAGGCTCAGTCATGTGTATCATTTATTCTAAACACACACGCACGCACGCACGCACACACACACGCCCACACGCACACGCAACACACACCACTCCTTTTCAATGCCCTCTGACTCTCACGGTGCTAGACCTACGGGCTTGATGATGATGCATCAGGTGCATCATCTCACACACGTACACATGGACACATGGACAATGACGGGAGAGTAGAGTAGTGTCTCTGTGTCCCTGAAAGTCAGCAGAAAGTGCAGGCGGAGTGTATATGAAGGTGAACAGGTGCCTGGGGGGAGAATAGTAGGAGAAGACGAGGAGGGACCGACTCAATAATGCAAACACGGCTCTTTAATGAACGGAATGCATCAATGAATTAATGCTCCCTATAACACCACCGGCGGTTGACGGAATACAAACTCTTACTATTTTCCACGAACAACATTTTATTTAATAAGAATTTCCGTCTCACCCACTAAACTTATTTCGCTGAAATGCGAACGGTGTTAGTGCCCTGGCGTGGCTCTGGCTGTCTTAATTAGTGTAATTAGAAAACAATTATGGAAGCAGTTTCAGAACTTTCCTGCTAACGAGAAAAGACAGTGAAACGACTTGGTACAAACCAAATGAGAGA
>CM076978.1:11791551-11799051 GCA_039105355.1 Benthosema pterotum
TTTTGCAAAAACAGCCTCATGGTGACATTTTCGATGCACCCCTCCACATTTTCCAGTTACAGCGCCACCATGAGTCTGCTGTCTGCAAAAAAAAAAAAAAAAAATCCTCACAGGTCATGTGACAAATAAGGATGTGATCATAATGAGTCGGGAGACCTGTGCCCGGAAGGGCACTTTTTCTTGTCTACCTCTGGTCTCCTGTGAAGGGAAGATATAACCACATGAGATCAGCTCTGTAGCATCAACAGTGGCCTGGCAAACTGTGTTCTTCTGGATCAAACTAGTGAAGAAACATGGGGAAGTCGATGGGTGGATCTTCCAAGGAAAGATTTGTGCTCTTATTAGAAGGTGGGTGTTAAGTGCCATCCGTCTCTCTGTGCTAGGTCTCGCCTGTACTTTATCTTTAGAACCTTGAGATGAAAAGGTGCCTTAACACTCTCTAAGCGGACAAGTATTATTTGGTTTATCCAGGGGCGGATGTAACATGTCCCTTTTTTTTTTTTTGGGGGGGGGGGGGGGGGGGGGGGGGGGGCAAGAGAACATGTTGGAGGGGCAAGAGAAAATTTTCGGTTACAGGACTTTTATTCGTGAAATAAAGCATTGAAGTTGCAACAGACACCACAGCATGCATAAAGCTAAAGGTCTGACTCAGAGAGTTTTCTGTTTTCAATGATGAAATGCTGTTGGTTTAGTTGTGCCAAATGTGTAGTTAGTAGCAGTAGTAGTGTTTCAAATCATTTTTAAATATAAGCACTTTAATTTGAAATATCTTGGGTTGTTTTGCATGACAATGTGTGGTTTGGGGGGGCCAAGCCTGGGTATTTAGTGGGGCATTGGACAATATTGGTTGTCCAACTAGCGGCTTAGGGATTATTGGCATACTATTGGCTGTGTGACTATTGTTTGCAGTAGTATTCTCTGCCAGACTACTGTACCGCCTGTCATCCCATTATGAGTGCTACACCATAGTCTGCATTGCATTGTGCTCTGTGCTGGTGTTAAACTAAAACTACTGGCGTTGCACTAAAAGCTTCCCACTCAGGTCCCTCACAGACAGTCCCAACACAAGCCTGAACAGCCGATTTTGAGAAACCTGCAACAATGACTAGCAGAGTCTATAACAGGGGCGGAAATCTAGCTCTCCCCCACTAGGGGGGCATGTGGTTTGGCAGGGGGGGCAAAAAAATTGGTGGATGTCAAATCCCCCAAACCCCGTAAATGCACAGAAAAGCCATGCTATCATCTATTAGTTAATCTATGCGCTTGAAATGTACAATATACTGTATTCTGCAAACTGTTAATACTTAAAATGTAACCACTCTTTTTAAACGGTTTTTTGATTTTAAAATCCAAAGTCATAGAATGCACTCATTAGTGTTTCTCAACCTTTTTTGTCCAAAGGCACAGTTTTCATAGCCCAAAAATCTCAGGGCACACCTAGATGTAACTTTTGTGCATTATTTTATCATCTCAGCATCTCTGAATGTTGTTTGCAAGTTCGGGGGAACCCCTAGCGACCACCACATGCAGTTGCACCACTTCACACTCACTCTTCACACTGGTGTGATTTTTCCCCCATGCAACACGGAGAGATTGCAGCATCTCTCCTGTTCTGTGCAAGAAACCATGCAACACGAAACAGGCTGCAGTCCTCTCTCTGCTCATGCTCTGTGTTTTACCATGTTTAAGTGAGCTTTTTAATCCTTTCTGAACCCGCGGGTGTTAGACTCCAGATAGTTTGCGACAGAATTGACTTGTAATCAACTTTTTCTTTTTCCAGTTTCTGTAGCAAATGGTGGCTAACCCAGCGATCCGGGCGGGAGTTTTTTCTTATGTCCTACAGTTATACTGCAAGTAAACTAGGCTACCACGTTCACGGTGATGGTCCCACCAAAAACAACGACTAAATTAGCATTTCTATGTCCGAGGCGAGCTTCAATAAATGCATAGGCACGACTCGCACGAGGGTCATTAGCGTACCTTTTGTTTTTGTCGCACCTAAGAACAATGGAATGAATACATTGCATAGAGAGAAAGACGGAGTCGAGAGAGAGGACAGAGAGACGAGAAGTTGAGGAAAAAGTTGAGAAAGATACGGTCGGTGGCGGTGTGACTAGTGTCAGTGCCTGTCTGCAGCTGCGGTGGACTGAGTGAGAGAGACTGAGAGTGAAGCGACGAGCCCCCCCCCCTATGCATCTACCAATCAGGAAATACTTATAATAATAAAAATGAGGGAGAGAATAATAATGATATATATATTTTAATTTGGGATTTTTCTTTTGCCATCGCGTTTGGGGGGGCAAGCGCCAAATCTGGGGGGGCATTGCCCCCCCTAGCCTATGCCTAGATCCGCCCTGGTCTATAAACTGCACTTTCTTGGCTAAGAATTTGGTTCTGCCATTCACCTTGCTAATAGTCTTAAGAGCCAGAGCCAGTTTTCTGGCAGAAAACTGAAGTAGTTGACTGAGGGTTTAGCCGGGAAGCAGTGGCCCTCAAAAGTAACACTGGATGAGGCCAGTGTCTGCAACCTGGGCAGAGAACCAAATTAAATAGTTTGGGCCATACGAAGGGATCGTTTGCAGTCTGAGAGAACCAGGTTTTATGTCGGTTGAATTCATCGAAAAGGGTGGCATTCAACTTCACCATATCCTGATCTTAGGTCAGGATGAGTGATTTAGTCACAATTAAGTGTTGAGGGTTGGATGGATGGATAGAGAGCAAGTCCCTGTGACATACTATAGCAGTACAATCACGCTCACGCTATTGACATAGGAGATGGGCTCCCGCCCTATGGTTCTAAGACAACTTATTTATGTACTACTCCCAAATGAATAGCCTATTTAAGATTGTTAGAACGTCCGACCTACGACGCCAGTAATGAATCGCACTGTGCTCGATATAAGCCTCACGGCCGCCCGACCCTCTCCTCCGACGGCAGAACGCAACTTTTGGCGTCGCGTTTACAACGTGGACGAGAGCTACGTCAGACTAGAGGAGCGTCACAATGGAAACCAGAGATGCCAGTGGAAGAGGTGGATCCCGCCAGCATCGCCTGCTTTAATAACTATGTTGGGCTTGTGGCACAACTGCGACGGACCACACCTACCATTCTCGTTGTGTCCAAGGCCTAGAGATGGGGACTTAAATTCCCGAATATATAAATAATATATTTGACTGCGGATAGCTTTGAGCCAGGGAACCCACATTGTTAAAACAATCATCAAATAGTCAATTCATTTAATATCATCGATATTGGATGATCAGCCAATCAAATCATTGTGTTTGTGTTCACACAAACAGACCAAGCTGGGCACAGGAGGGGCATTCAAGAAGGAAATTATATATAGGCATTTAAAGCAGTAAGGGGAAAATGTGTCAGCCTACATTATGGGAAAATGGGGCGTTATTTTTAAATAAATTAAGGCCCTACGAATATCATCATATTCAAGTATTAAAACAGGACATAGACTGATGTGTTTGAGCTTGCAGATGTGCTATTTCTTGCCATTTTTGGATTTTAAACCTGAAAGGCAACCGCTGTGGTTTACACCCCACAACTACGATATATAAGTAGTTACAAATGAGAAATTAAGTGAAAGTGTTGCAGGTTTATTTTAGAATTTCACCATCGTATGGCAAATTATAAACCAGCACGTATATGAAGTCCTTAAAAGGAAGCAACATCTCTCCACAACCCGGCTCGTATAAGTGATGCTGTTGCGTTTCCCTGTTTGCTAATTACGCAGACAATACTCCGCTACTTGTTTTTTTTTTTTTGCGAGATAGTGGTCCTGTAATAATAATAATAATAAAGCTTTGTCCAGAGGGCAGCCAGGCAAGAGGCTACCGTGTGTAATTAAGCAGCGATGGTGTCCTGTAGTGTAGACGGGGGAACGCGGTCATTAACATTCAGAGCGGGCGTATAAAAGTGTTGCTGTAACGTTGCATCAGTGCGCCATGCCAGCGTGTACTCTGTTGTTGTTGATTACGGTCACAGGTTTCATTGCTGTTGCAATGAAAAACACAAAAGGTTATCCTCGCTCATAAACAAGTCTTTGTGTGTGTCCATGGAGTCGAGGAGATGACTTTATGATGATGACATCTAGCTGCGACTTTATGTTTTTGTGATTTCACTTTTGCAATTCCAGCAGAGGACATTCTGATTAAGCTATAGGAATATGGCAGGACTCGATCGATGAAGACAAGGACAGTGGTCTTTGATGTCGAGACAGCAGGGTTACAAAGCAGGCACATACGAGGGGGTTCTTTTCCATAACACATCCACTGTAGGCCTACTACAATTCAGGGAACAATTGACACAAAGGATGGACCCCACGAAAAGAAAGAAAAAAAAAAGGCACATGTGCTATGCACACACATGCACTGTTGTCCAATGATCCATGGGTGGCGGATCGAATCCAGGCTCATACTGGCAACATGTCAAAGTGTCTCTGAGCAAGGCACTGGTTTCCGCCGCAATCGGCAATCGGTCTAATGCGACTTTGCATTAGTCCAAAAATGCAGAAATCCACTATCCGTGCTGCTGATTGGCTGAGTTGTTTTAAGCCCTGTGTTCACGCGTTGATGTGCTCGCGGTTATGTTGAGGGTGAGGATTAGAAATAGGGGTAGTAGTTTTGGATCAATGGACCTTCGGGAACAACAGTCTTTCGGAAAAAACGGCAAGCAACCGAATGTAATGCACTGTAATGCACTTAGTATGAAGAGACCATTTACCAAATACAATGTAACAGGAAAAAAGTGCATCCTAACATTTTTCTTTCTCCCCTTAAGTCCCTTTCTTGCAGTGGACAAAAAATGTGACAACCCACACTTACATCCACGCAAACACTAAAACTTTAGTTTTTCAGACATGTTAACCACTTAAGCTTTGTTAAAACGTTTAGAACTAACGGTACAGAGAGTGGATGAAAGCATGGCATGAAATGTTGGATTAGCTGAACTAGGTTTGGGTGCTTTAGGATTTCTAGTTCCTTAACTATTCCCTCTTATCAGTCTGATTCTTTGGCGGTTCACTTTAACCATTCCTACATAATAATAAATCATCTGTGATCTGCTCGTATTAAACATTTTACACTCACCAACATTGCAGCTGTATGGAAAGAAATGCAATATCCTCTTTCTATCTGCAAAGCTTTTGTGTCATTACTGTCATAGAAAACAACGATATGTTACGAGCAACTTTCTGTCCACTGTGTCTGAAGAGTTCTGCAAACTGACTGTGATAAGTGGATTGGCTAAGTAATCAGTTGTCAGGTGTGGGGTTGGCATGGCAATCAATCCAGGCTGATGCAGTAGCTGAAAATCACACAGGTGAGGGGACTTTGGCTGAATTTAGGCCCACTGCTAGAGCCTGGTGTTGAGCTGCAGCCATAGAGTAATAAAATCTAGACACTGAACTGGAGCGATAGCCCTGCCCCGGTTGTTCATTTCAATTGAAATAAGCCCTTCTTTAAGTCCCTCCTCAATTTGGCCTTGTCCAATAGGCACATTCGAAGCGGAAAGCTTGACCTGCATAGCAACAGTTGCCAAACTATTTGGATTGTCATTGGACAGTGACTAAACTCCTCCCCAAAAGGTGGAGTTTTGAGAAGGGCTCATTGCTCAGTGGCAGTGGAAGTACCGATGAAGGCGTTTAGAATAACATGGCAGTTTGAGTGACACTTCCACATTTTGCTAACTCTGGAGAGCTTCACTGAGGATGTGGGTGAGAGCCTTTTGCGGTGTTTCTGGACGGCAGCGTGTCATTGTGTGTCAAGTGTGATTTCGGTGGAAAGAAAACGGCTATTTAGTTATCCGCATTACAACAGTAGGCTACACACACGCACACACGCATGCAGAAACATGGCACATTTATCTATAGTATTTACTGTATTTGACATTAAATACAGTAAATATAGGAGGGGAAACTATTTCAAATTGTATGTATTTCAGATGGTCCCTGAACATCTCTGATGGTATAGTATTGTGGTCCTTGAAATTAAAAAGTTGTGTGAGAACCACCTGGTATGTATCGTAAACTTTGGACTCCACATGACTGCGCTGCCATAACAGGGTTCCCGCGGGATATTAAAAAGTCTTAAAAGCATTGAATTTACGAATTTGAAAATAATACCTTAAAAAGACTTAAAAAGGTCTTGAATTTTTATATCTAGGTCTTAAATTTTGCGCAGTTACATCGAGCCACGTGTGTCGGAGCGATCAAAACAGCGTCTGTATTGGACGTTATAGATCGACCCTAAGAGATGAATCGATGATTCCATCAGCTGCGCAAAAAACCACCACAGATTATACAAGCTCATATAGCCATGCATTGCAATGGGGCGCACTGCTTGTAGATCATCTACGTTCAGTGCAAGTGTCTGTGTGACGTAGTATTCAAGGTCTTAGAGTTACGCAAACTCCGTTCATTTCATGGGGCCAGTCCATTGGATGTGCTTCTACATAGACCTCTACGGAATGAGGACAACAAAAATGTGGACAGCTGGAGTTTTGAGCTCACGCGAGTACTTGAACCACGTGACCGGGCTGTTTTCTGTCCCCTCAATGTCGCAATTCTCTATACTCTACGCCTCAGACACCACAGCGCAACAGATGATCATCTGAGCGGAGCTGTCGGGACCGACAGCTTTACACAACTTTATTGCATAGTTGCACACATCTATGCTTCCATTCACGTCCATAGCCTTTTAAATCGTATTTTCCATCCACGGGACAACGTGATACACGGGATGGTGGTGGTGCCGGTGGTGGTGGTGGTGTTGTCTGTATCGAGACTAGCTAGCGTAGCCATAGCTGCGTTGAGCAGCTCGCGTCTATGGCAGGGGTCCACATGTTGAAAGGTCCGGGGACCACCAGTGGTCCCTGAAAGGATTCCAGGAGGTCCCCAGGCTAAATGATGGAAAGTTGGTTAACCAGATGTAACTCTTTGAGAGTGTAAACATGAAACCACATGGACCCGCGTTTCATTGGTTTACAACTCTCAAGAGTTAAAATATTCATGTGAATTATCCAAGTCTACACAACTAGAGAATGTAGAAGATTAATGGTCATTTTGATCTGTATTTCACTGTGTTGTTTCTCTGAGATCCAGTCTGGAATTGTGGACAAAACTAAATGAAATCTTAGTTGTGTGGTCTGTGGGCTAAAATGTCATCAATTGGTGGTCCGTGGCTGAAATTCTGAATAAATAGTGGGCCTTGGTATGAATGAGGTTGAAAACCACTGGTCTAGTCATTTGGCTTCCTTTAATAATGAATGTATACTAGTGTAGTTGCATCTACTTGTGTCACAGCAGGCAGACCTGTCAAAGCACTCCTGAATACTCAGACAGACCTGCACCACCTCAAAGTCCAAACACATAGTTGTTTTTCATGTTCCCCTTATAATTTCCTGGGGCTTATTAGGACTGTAGTAGATAATAAAAAAGAAACCCTATGTAGCCTAACCCTAATTACCTAGGGTTTTTAATGCGCCAGATC
>CM076978.1:11801551-12081551 GCA_039105355.1 Benthosema pterotum
AGGTCTGGAAGTCTAAATAAATGTCATCAAATGGTGGTCTGTGGCTCAAATGCAGAATAAATAATTGACCATGATATGAATATTCTTGAAAAACACTCATTTAAGGTATATTTAGAACTCATGAAAATATGCGATTAAATTGCGATTAATCAAAGATTAACTATGGGCAATCATGCGATTAATCGCGATTAAATTTAATTAATCGATTGACAGCTCTAATATATATATATATATATATTGTATACATAATCTGTTGGCTGGAAATCTCATATATCCAAAACTTTAGGATTAAATTAAAACAACATGGATGGAGATAAGGGTTTTCCTGATGGACGAGATCACAACGACATAGTAGTAATAATACTAATAATAATGATATGCACCATTCCGTTCCCTACTGAGAGCTGCTACTACTACAGTATCTCATTCTGAGAGGGTGCCAAAATGTGAGACACGCCGGGGTCTATTTGGTTCCATTTTGCACCCTCTGTATGAGTGACTGTATGAATATTGAATAACAGAGAGCGTTGTGTGTGTGTGTCCCCTCCTGTTTTTATGTTTTTGCTGTGCAGATCTCTCGTCATCGGAGGAATCAGTCCCAGCATGCCGGCAGTAGCGTCGGAGGGGCTGCACTCTCCCTGCTCTCTGTGAGTATATAATGTATTATACATTCAGTGTTTGGTTTCATTAGGCCTGTGATGCTAAATGTCTTTTGGGTCCTATAGGTGCTTATATCTTTTTCATGTCACAATTCCCCCCCAGAAATACTATTTATTTGGTCTTGAACCCCTATCTCAAAATATTTTGGTAACCAATACTTTTATGGTACCGTAATTACCAGGTGACTCTATGGCAATGGCATAGGTATGTACCTGTTTTTATCTGGTAATTACAAGCAGTTAAAGGGGAACTCCACCCATTATCAACTTTTTAATATGTCATTAATTTACCTTAGAGATGTTGTGTGGACATGATAAAAAAGTTCCCCTAATTCTGTATTTCCTAAAAATGGAGGTCTGGAAAATCATTAACATGGTGAAATACATCTGATGACATCATCAAGATGTATTTCACCATGTTAATGATTTTTCTTTCAGACCCTTTTTCCTGAGAGGGTACAAATGGTAGGGCTAGGAGTTCCCCTTTAACACAGTAATTACTGAGTCGACGTATTTCCCTTGACACTTTGCAGGTATTTAAATGGTAACTATTCACTGTGTCTGCATAGGTAGGCTACTATTGATGGATTGGTTGATTGAAGTATCTTTGCAGAATTACAGAACATTTGAAGCACAACTCAATACAATATCTGGTAGTGGACGACTCATTAATAGTTACGTAGCAATTAATTACCATACCATAAAAGGAAGTGTTACTACCATCTGATCGCCTGTGGCAAATATTTGAGTTATATGTTGCTTAAAATAAAAATCACACACACACACACACACACACACACAACACACACACACACACACACACACACACACACACACACACAACACACACACACACACACACACACACACACACACACACACACACACACACACACTTATGCTGTATATTAGTTTGCATATATCAGCTCTTGTTTTGTGACACATACATTCATAATTCTTTCATATACTGTAATATATAATCTAAAATCTAAATCACTTTACATATTATTATGGCCTCCTGGATTTAATGGTACATAGCAGGGCGTCCATTAAGCGAAGCACAGACACGCATGTCTCCAACGCCTTGCACACAGAAAAGGAAAGTTTCATATGTTCACAAATCACTGCAGGCTGTGTGTGTGTGCGTGCATGCGTGTGTGCGGGGTGTACAGTACAGTATGTGGTCAATCGCCGGCCCATATTAATGCATTGTTCACACACTTACTTGTCAATGTAACTCTTATAAGAGTATTACAAATGCAACACAAATGGACCTGTTACAAAGCCATGCGTTAACGTCGAGGATTTGGAAGAGCAGAATTCACTGCTATGCATTTCTTTCCTCCTTCAAATCAATTCCTACATTTCCTTTTATTATTAAACGTTTACAGCCTCCCTCCCTCCCTCCCTCCCTCCCTCAACATGTTGTCTATGTTAATTTTGTTGGCACTGATTATTTTGTTTTTCTCCCTAAACCCACTGTTGAATGTCGATTATTTTGCAAAATTCTTTATTTTTTCAGGTTGAGCTGAAAGGTGAATACTTGAATAAAGCCAAAATATCGGAAGGTGGCAAAAAGCTGCGGAAGAATTGGACGTCCACGTGGGTAGTCCTGGCCGCCGACCAGCTCCTCTTTTACAAAGAGAGCAAGCAAGAGGCGGCTTTATCGAATTTGGTATGTAAATGCATATTCACTCACTCCCCATAAGCCGCGCGGCGACGTCGTCTCTTCCCTTTTTGCTGTCGCTCCTCTCAATCCCCCCGTCTACCCTTTTGTTTTTCTCTCTCTCTTCCTCTCTCTCTCGTGCTTGCACACAAACGCATATGCCTGCCACACACATACGCACGCGTAGGCAACGCACGCCCGCACACACACACACAGAGCAAGAGAGCTACATATCCAGGGTTGAAAAGAAAAAAAGTGACAGTATAAAGTCAGAAGTGACAGCAACAGTATAAGAGTTGGCCACCATTACCCGTTAGACTATATAAGAGAGAGGGGCCAGTGTTCAATTATGGCCTCGTATCAACCTTCAGAGAGGCCTTGCCTATTAGCATTAAAGAGTGCAAACGTTGAGTGAACGCACACACACACACTGTGTGCGTGCATTTTTAATTTGATGCCAGAAATGAACCGTATTCTTTTCATTTTCGTATTTTTCAAACTGGCAAATTAACTTTGGCTTTGATCCCGAGGACTGGAGCTCACCCCATCAGAAACCAATGAGGGACTGTTTACCACCACCCCCCCCCCCCCCCCCCCCCCCCCAACCACCCACCCACCACCACCTCCTCCTGGAAGGGTGCGCTAGTGCACAGACGTGTGGCGTGTGCGCACGTATGTGTGCTGTTGCTGTTGAGCATGCGTGCGTGTGCGGTGCGTGTGCGGCGCGTGTGCGTGTGCGGCGCGTGTGCGCAAGCGCCTGTCTGTCGGCCCTGTGTGTATGTATCAGACTTTAATCCACCCTGCCCTGATGTGGCTCTGACGTGCATATAGAGAGGAGGAAGAGAGGAGAGAGTGAGAGAGAGAGGCAAACAGAAAAAGACTGAAACTGGTGACTGGTAGAGAGAACGAGAGAGAGAGAGAGAGAGAGAGAGAGAGAGAGAGAGAGAGAGAGAGAGAGAGAGAGAAGGAGAGTATTGGATAGGGGAGGGCCTGTCTCTAAAATGAGCTTGCCATGGTTTTTAATGAAGCTCCGAGGACTTAATCAAAGCCTTCTCCCTTACTGAGCCCCATGAGTGTCGGGCCTTGTCAGAGTCCCCTCCGTCCAATAGTTCATTATTCGAGAGCGACATTTTGAGGACTGGGTTACAGATTGAAGTCATCATCGTGACCCGCTTGCTTCCCCTTTCCTTCCCTCTCCCTCCCGATTGGAAATCGTCATCTCGTCTCTCTCGCGGCGCTGTTTTTTTTTTTTTTTTTCTTCAGGAGAAAAGCATCTGCACGTGGGCGATGTGTACCCCGCGATAGCCGTGTCTTTCTTCTTTGAAATCCAACCTTACGGGGAGTGTTTTCGATGACGGCTATATACGATGTGGTTTATCTTTTTTGGGGTCTCTGAAACAAATTAGCCGCTCGCACGTGGTCCGTAGTTTGCTCATTTTAGACAGTGTTTAGGTTGATAGGCCCTGCCGTGTATATACACAATGCCGTCATGGGCCTATACGTGTATACAGTTTAGGTCTGAACTCACCTGAGAGTATACACTGCTTCACACTAAATGAGCTTGTGGCCTGCATTATATACTGTATGTACGGCTATGCAGCATTAGTCAAATAATGTATATGCACAGGCAAAGGCCCTGTTTAGAGTGCCCTTTCATCATTGGCATTACTTTGGTTATTGAAAAATATCAGACCTACAAGCTCATAGCGTGCCACGGAGTGGCGCGCTATGAGCTTGTAGGTCTGATATTTTTGAAAATGGTGAAAATGTGGCACCTTTGAGGAAACCTTTAATCGGAAAGTGAGTTTGATTTAAAAGGAACCCTGGGTAATAAGACAAATATGCCTTAAAACATTATACTTGCCCTCTACAACTATAACAAAACAATCAAAAACACTTTGAGTATTTGATTTATTTCAAAAATAGAGAATATTTCACTCAATAGGAACTGCTGTTGTCGCAGGTTGATGATGTCATGTGTCCAGTACTATGTGATGTATGCAATGCATATGCTAAATGAAAAACAACGCAATGCTTCCTAAAGATAATATGAACATCACAGCTATAGTTTAAATACTTTTTAATAAGCATGTGCATTCCATATATTCCACAGAGCTAGACCATCAACCTGCGACAGGAGCCATTCTATTCAGTGAAACATTCTCCATTTATGAAAGAAATAAAATATTTAAAGTCTTTTATTCTGAATTGTTTGGCAAGTATAATGTTTTAACGCATATTTGTCTCATTGGCCAAGGATCCTTTTAAGGATCAAAATCCAAAGGCCAAACTCGGACATAATATGTTTCATAAGTCGCTCGAGAAAATTTGCTATTTTCGACAATTAACATGGTTTTGGTCCAGAGTGAAATACATCAGGGCTGAAGGACCAATATTTGACTTCTTCGATGGCATGCATATCTGAAAACTATGCAGCCGATGTGTCCCAGTTTGTCCAATTTGTCCTGATGGGTTGGATGCTGTATATATATATTCATGTTCCTTTTCATGTTTCCACTTCCACCCTGGCCTCTGTAACTCGGGCGCGTCATTATGCTGTAGGTTTAAGTGGGTAAATAAAGGCTTTAGTATCAATAATCCAATTTGTCAATATAGGAAGCGTTATTACCGGGGGCCGACTTTCTAGTTTCCCGATATGGAAGAAAATGGGAGCCAGATAGTAGTGAGTCCTTTGTAGTGAGAGTGCCATTGTTTCAAAGGGCTCTTCCATATTGTATGACATTGCTTACGGAATTTTAATTTTCTTTCTTTCTTTTTTTTTCATCCTCGAGAAATCTCCTGTCTTAGAAATGGTTTGAATTAGCTGAGACCACAGTAAAAGGCAATAATATCTAAATGGCCTTGCCATGCCTTTTACTTTGATTAGTTCTTGCTTGAAAAGCAGCATTTTCCAAATCACATTTTCTCTTCGACTGAAAACAAAGTCGTTCTCTTATTGTGCCACGGTTACACACAGCGGTTTTAATTGCCAAGGGAAGGAGAATAAGATATCGAGGATATTGAAAATACAGTAAACTTTTTTTCATTCTCATTTGAAAAGAAATGATAGAAATATATACGTGGGGTATACTATGAGACCCAAACCAGAAATAAATTGGTAGTCCCTTTATTTCGATTACATTATTGCACTCGCTGCGATATTGCTGGAGTTTGTTCTTTTATTTTTATTTTTTACTTGGTCTCGAGCCTGATGAAGGTCATGTTGATGGAATAATGATGTGAGTCCATTGTAGAAAAAGGTCGTGGAAGAGTGCAAGCAGACGCTGGAAGAAGAACTCTGATTTTTTTTTTTTTTTTTTGGACTTTGGAGCAAAAGTAGCATATCATTGTTGCTGCCATGGGGCAGAAAGCTATTATCTCCACATTTTAACTTGTGTGTGTTTTTTTGTTTGTTGCAAATTTGCTCCCTACTTGATCATGCTACGGACTTAAAGTCGAGAACTTTTGACCCTCTCCGTATCCCTGCATCTACTGTATCTTCTATCAGCAGCACTTATGCCTTTTTTCTCATTCACACATTATAATACCATAGCCTGACGATGGCCCGATATTGTGTTCAAAAGATCTTCGTACTTTTGAAATTGTCCAGTACCAGTACTTTTGAACTTCTCGAACAGGGCCGGATCTAGGCATAATGCCCCCCCAAAAAGGCCTGATTGTCCCAGCAAACATGATGGCATGCAAAAAGGTTGTATTCCTACTGGGTCATAGATATTTCTGATGGATAACCTTTTATAGCCACCCCCCCGCCACCCAAGTGTGAAAGGTTAGATCCGGGCCTGTTCTCAAAGTAAATTCTCAAGTAAAATTTGAATCCCAGACATTTACTTAAAGCGGAATTCCACCAATTAAAAAAAAAAATCCTGGTCCTAAAAGAAAAATATACATTTACATAGTGAAATATAACTTGATGACGTCATCAAGTTGTGTCTCACCATGTTAATGTTTTTTTTTTTCAGACCTCCATTTCTAGCAAACACAGAATGGGGGGAACTTTTTATCATGTGCACACAACATCTCTAAGGTATATTAATGCTGACATAGTAAATGCTGAAAATGGGTGGAATTCCCCTTTGATCTTTCCACCACTTTACATGCCTGAATAACAAAGTATTTAATCGTTGTTTAGAAATCTGGAGTGAAGCCTGATGGAGTGGACCTCTGTGGAGCTGTGGTGGAGTGGACAACAGAGAAGTCCAGCAGGAGCAACGTGGTGCAGGTGAGACTGACTATTCATACAGAACTTTTCCTACTGTCTTGAACAGTAGTTCCCAAAGTTTGGTCTGGGAAACCCTTAGGGGTCCTTGAGGGAGTTCCAAGGGGTCTCCAGCAAAATCAAGGTTATGAACCAAATAAAGTGTTATGGTCTGTAGCTCAGAGATATGTACAAACATATCAGGTCTGAGAGCTCACATTTTGGGGCTTGTTGATGTGTTACTTTTACTGTTTGCCTGAACAACAGTATGTGAACCTCCCAAAATTCAAAATAATTCCATTATATATAACATTTGAAAAGAAAAATCTGCTCATTTTATTATTTGTCATGCAGGGGCGGATGTAACATGTCCCGTTTGGGGGGGGTGTTGGAGGGGCAAGGGGAAAATGGTATGGGGGCAGCTTCATCATGCACCCATACCATTTTCGGTTGCAGGACTTTTATTAGTCAAGTAAAGCATCAATATAACATCAGTTGTTGTTGAAGTTGCAACAGACACGCAGCATGCATAAAGCTAAAGGTCTGACTCAGAGAGTTTTCTGTTTTCAATGATGAAATGCTGTTGGTTTAGTGGTGCCATAGCTGTAGTTAGTTAGTAGCAGTAGTAGTGTTTCACATCATTTTAAATATAAGCACTTTAATTTGAAATATCTTGGGTTGTTTTGCATCGTGTTTGGGGGGGCAGACTGGGTATTTAGGGGGGGGATTGCCCCCCCATGCCCATGCCTAGATCCACCTCTGTTGTCATGACAAAGGAAATACTGTACAGTAGGGCTTAAGTGCTTTATAGTTGTAGTTCAGATGATTCATTCAGTGTCTTTTGTGCCACCTGTTCCTAAGCAGAATCACATTTGAGTCAGATTGTATTATTGTAATACGTGGTGCTGCTACTACAGAACCGTCTTGTGTACATCCTGATGATAATAGACATGATAGGCAGTTTATGGAATTAGACTGTTGATCCTGCACAGTAGTACTTCTTCCTATTGTCTGGTCTTTTGAAGATGACGTTGTGACAAGGACTTGAGCCAGGGAAGTAAACTGATCAAAATGTCATGTGGAAATTTGATCCAGACCAATATATCAGTGTGGCCGAAGTAAGTCGATAAGTTGTGACTAGAGCTGCAGTGATTAATAACAATCAAATCGATAAATAAATTAGTTGTCAACTAATTAGTAATCGCATAATCGAAATGGCAATAAAACACTGTAGGTTTTTGAAATTTTTTCGCGGGTGTTTTCCCACTTAACCATTGTTTTTCACAAGTGTAACTGAACTAAAGAGCAGTGAGCCATCTCTCTTCCCTTGCAATCTGATGATAGTTGCAAATGCACAGTAGCAACTGCCAAGCAAAATATGACACATAACAATGGTTGTAACTTAAAGGGGAATTACACACATTTTCAACATTTCCCCGAGAGTGTACAAATATGAACCAAGAAAAAAAGGTCCTGAACGAAAAACCATTAACATGGTGAAACACAACTTGATGACGTCATCAAGTTGCGTTTCTTTTCAGACCTCAATTTCTAGGAAACACAGTACGGGGGAACTTATTTATCATGTTCACACAACATCTCCCAGGTATATTAATTACATAGTTAAACTGTTGAAAATGGGTGGAATTCCCCTTTAACTTAAATTACCTGCTTGGGTTCTATCTGTCTATCCATCCATCCATCCATCCATCCATCCATCCATCCATCCATCCATCCATTACCCACAGTATCGATCAGCAAAGGTTGTTTGGATCGGGATTCAAACCGACAGCATGCTGCATTAAAGCTTATATGTGGTATGCGCCTGGGCCACTACAGGCCAGCAGGCATCCTAGAAGTAATTCAGTGCTTTTTGAGCAAACAATAACTGTCAAAACATTGGTAATCGGTCGTTTAGGAATCTCTGCAATGGGAACCTAAATCCTAGCCTGGGTCAGGCTCTAGTATAGTGATCAGTGCACTAGTGACATCCAGGAGGGGAAGAGGAGGGTCTGACAGCATGATTTCCAGATCTCATCAAATGCTTAAGACACTTCACGGTGGCATGAGTGCTCGCTCGCTTCTCACGCGGCGTGGCGGCTCTGAAATCTTAATGCAGGCGAGATTAAAACGGGAATTACAACATAATCTTTAAATAATCCAAGTGCCGTGGACAGAGGAGTGCTTGTAATGTCGACAGCGAGGCTATTCTGAGGCCTGACAACGTTGTCAATCAACACCGGGATTAAAGTTAAAATTAGCACGGAAAGTTACTGTTAATTTTTTGGCCCCCCACCCCCTAACAAAATACCTCCGGAAGATATGGCTGCCAGATAGACAGATGTGATTAAAAGCATAATGGCATTATTTCTTTTTTTGATACCCACTTACTGTATGTCACCATTTCTCAGACTATGAGGCAGATTCTTGGCTTTTCTTCGCAATTTAAAAGAGCATAGCGGCATAATTACTCATTTTGAACCATAATCCATGTGTAGTCAATGTGTTTTTTTCGTTTTTTTTTCGGTTGCCATGTTGCGATCTGAGCCCTGATGCACATTTTGAGAGAAAAACATTTTATTTACTAAATTATGCCAACAAATTATTCTATAAACTTTGCCATAAAAATGAGTCATTTCTTGCTTTTCTGCGGGGGCGAACGGCGTTGATTACATTATTCATCGCTTGGAAGAAAAACTGCTAAATAATCTCGAGTGCCCGTTTGTCTCGATCGCTCGCTAACAATGAAATATTTCGGTGGTGATCGTGGTGCTGATTGTTGTTTTCTTCCTCTAACTGCTCTCCGAATCGCTATTATCCTCTCCCTTCCTGTGAGACAGTATCCTCCTCTGACAGTGTTGTCATCGATGGCCTGCGCTGCCAAGGGCAAAGGTCACAACCCTCCTGTCCCTCCGTCCCCTGTGTAAACCTCACTGCTCAACAGCTGTTTTTTCCAGAGATCACTCCTACCAATGAGTATATTGGTTGGAATACGATGTACTGTAGTATAGTACTACTCACTACATACTAACCCGCTATAAGACTTGGGGCCAAGTCTTCTAAATCAGTATTTCAGCATTTGTTCAAAAATAGCAGAGCAAGGCAAGCCCATTAATATGAATGATTCATGGTACTGCTGCTACTTTTTTTTTTTTTTTTAATTACAGCGTTTATGAACGTTTATACAACGTATTGATCAATATGGAAGATTACTGTATAGTAGTACCAAAGTACTGTACACTGCTGGGGTTTAAGTGGTCAATGGATATTTTAAAAAGAAAGAAAATCTGCAAAGTAACTACCTATAAGCTATTCAAATAATTGCAGTGGAGTGAAAAGTTCAATTTGCCCCTGAGTGAGATGCAGCGGAGAATATGCAAAGCATGGGAATAACAACACTCAACACTGCAAGTAAAGTAAATGTCAGGGCCAGATGTAACATTTCCTAATTGGGGGGGGGGGGGGGTGCAAAAATCGTATGGGGGCAACTTCATCACCTGTGTCGCTTTGTGCCACAGGCAATGACGTCGCACCCGTACCATTTTCAGTTACAGGACCCGTATCATTTTCAGTTACTTTTATTAGGCAAGTAAAGCATCAATAATAACATCAGTTGTAGTTGAAATTGCAACAGACATGCAGCATGCATAAAGCTAAAGGTCTGACTCAGAGCTAGTAGCAGTTGTAGTGTTTCAAATAATTCTAATTATAAGCACTTGAATTTGAAATATATTTGAAATTTGCGTCGTTTGGATGACATCATGTTTGGTCGGGCAGTCAGGGCACCCCCCCCCCATGACCATGCCTAGATCCGCCCCTGGTAACTGTACGGTACTACCTTTCGCCACTGCGATGATGAGTAAGAGAGCATGCAGTGGAAGTCGACCTGGTACTTCCTACAGGAAGGTATGGGTAAAAGCCAAGGGATAGAAGCAGAGCAAACCTCCTCCCGGCTATCATCTCCTCCAGAAAAGAATAAAATAAATAAAGAAGTGCCCTCTTTCCTCTTAGCTACCGGGAGGGAGCGTGTGCGAGGAAGGGAGTTCAATCAATTTCCAAGGGTCTGCTCTGCAGGGATTATCACAGCTATGCACCAGGGGCATACTAGGGATGCTCGGTAACAGTGGTTAGAAATGTAGACAAACATGGCAAATACTGTATGGGAGGCTGAAGGAAGGAGGAGGAGGGGAGGGGGTAAAAACAAATAAGGCATCTCTGCATTTTGTTTTGCAATGCAATGTGCGATTCACAACAGACTTGAATGCACTAGCCTTGGTCGAAATTCTGGGAGAACGTTGACACATTTAAAGGCTCACACAATGACGCACTGCGAAAAGATTCGGGTCCAAGTACAGCTGCAACTTAGGCGCGGGGGTTACAGGTTTCATGGCATTCATTTTCTTTTATTCTGATTTCATTTTTTAAATATTGTTTTGACAAATCTAGCAGTTTCCGTATTTCCGCCTGCCCACCCTGGTTACGGCCAAATGAATGACAATGTTTTAAAAATGA
Source organism: Benthosema pterotum (assembly GCA_039105355.1). NCBI lineage: Eukaryota > Metazoa > Chordata > Actinopteri > Myctophiformes > Myctophidae > Benthosema > Benthosema pterotum. The sequence continues at coordinate 11,812,605 of CM076978.1, forward strand.
ATGAAAACTATAATGAAATTCCTCGTCCCTCTCATGTACAGTATTAGGAGGATAATATCAGTCACCAGAGAAGATGGGTTGTTTTCGATTAATCTGTCATGGTTAAAATGGAGTTTTAAGTTATAATGGGTTTGTATAGGAAGGAGGCAGATGCGCTAAAATGAACATCAAATATCTAAATACTGAACGGAGTAATTTATAAACTGTCTGGTGTGTTCACACGTTTTTTTGAAAGTGGAATACCCCTTTAATCAATCTGGGGGTTCTTATGGCATGGACATGCTTGAGAAGTGCATTGTCGGCGTGATGACACTCAGGTCTAGAAATTCCAGCAGCAGGGGGTCGGCTGGTGGGTGGTGGTAGCGGGAGGGGAACGGAGGGTTGAAGGATGTCACGGAGCCTATTGTCACCACGCCGTCCACTGTATTTACTCAGCTGCGCCGTCCCTTCTTTCATTTGACACTTTCCTCACCCTTCCTTACAATATCATAATCCCTGTCCACAGACGTGCACATTGTTCTGTGGTCAAGTGTTATGTTGGATCGCTGCTGTTTTTCTTCAAGGTTAACTCACGCTCGCAGATAAAACCTCTCACTATTCTCAAAACAATACTAGTGTCGTTTCCTGCTCACGGTGTCATTTATCTGCCTATCAGCAGTTCTGGAAGAAGTACTTGGATTATTGTTTTAACTTGAGTAAAAGTAGCGTTAAAAAGGTAGAATGCCTGCCTGCATTTGAGTGAAACCACAAACGTATTGTTGGCAGTGTGTAGCCCTACTTAACAACACAGTACCAAAACAACAGCACACATATTTTGTCGAAATATCATTGGTGTCGGGCAGAAAAACCTTATCTCTAAGCTCTAAGCCTTTTGTGATTATTCCTCATAAATTAATGAACACCTTACGTGGCTTACGTGATCATCATAAAGTGTCACAAAAGCATCATAAGTAGCAGATCCACAGACCCGATTTGGTGACGTATCTGTTTTCCAGCTGAAAAAAACTAACATTTTTTTAAAAAATAGCTGATTTGCAAGCTCACAGCACGCTCCATGGCAGTATGTTGAGAGCTTGCCGATCAATCACTGCAGTATAGATTTCCTTATTACCGAAAAGGATTCCTGGCTATAGTGGCTACTGTGACAAATGGCTTAAAACATCATACTTGCCCTCTATAACAAAGGAATAAAAACAAAAACACCTTAAATATTTGATTTCTTGGATAAATAAGGAATCTTCCACTTAGTAGCAATTGCTCCTGTCGCAAGTTGAGGATGTCACATGTCCATGTATGGTCTAGCTCTATGGAATTATGGAATGCTCATGCTAATAATAAAACAATTTTATAAAGTTAATATAATATTAAATAAGTATTTATTCTATATTTTCTATCATCAAGTGTGTTCCATGGTTTCATAGGGCTGGAACACACATGGACACATATGACAGGAGCAGTCCATATTGAATGAAAGAATATAAGGTGTTTATATATATATTTTTTTTTCTTCAGTTATAGAGGTCAAGTATAATGTTTTAAACCATATTTGTCGTATTACCCAGGAATCTGTTTAAAGCTTGTTTTGGAATAATCTAAATCTGCTGTAGTAACTAGTAAGTTTTTAAAATAATTGCAATGCAGGTCTATATATCTACACACCTCTGCCTCAAATATGGTGGAGTCAAAGCCTTTATACAATAAATAGCTCAGAATTGTCCTAAAGTACAGTACTTCAGTGCACAAACTGCACATACAGTACTTGACAGTTCCTTTCCGCCAGTGGCTATCAGTAACCCCAGCGGTTTGACGTGGCTGTAATGCATACCTAGCAGGAAGGCAGGGCTGAAAGCAGTGCTCTGCTCTTTGTATTAGGACTCTTTGACACCTGAGGGACCCCCAGATCTCGTGCCATGCTCACGGAAAAGAACCGCTAACACAAACACAAGATAGAAACGAGAGCAGACCACAAAGCACAGGGTGAGAAACGTGGACCATTGTGACAGGGTCGCTTTGAGGTTGAGAGAGAGAGGGGAGAGAGAGAGACGCTGGTTGTGTTCTGGTCGGAGCCGTTTCTCCAGGGCTGGTGGAGAAAGGGCCAGAATATGTTGCAACCTATCAGGTCAGAAAGCGGCAGTGTGTAAAACTGGCAAGAAGAAGATGCTAGAAAACGTTTGGCTGTCGGGGGCAGAAACCTTGCATCTCCACGTTTCAGGTTTCTATGGGTGGCATTTATTTTCCTAGATGAATTCATCCTCTATAAGAGCTTATTATTTTTTTTAATATGAAGGGAGACGTCATGGTTAAAGGAGAATTCCAAGGCAGAAGGCTTTCTTATCTTTATTTATTCCCCAAAAAGTGGTCCAGTTGCTATTTTGTGGGGGAAAAAAATCCTCTTACCCTACCACAAAATAAGTTTAGAATGGGGCTATGGGATGTTCAAATTCATCTAGTATTTTAATCACTCCAAAATGCATTTTCCTGGCTATATATCCTCTCTCCACCATGTCAGTAGTGTGTTGACACTCACACTTTCACTTTGTGAATGTCAACACACTATTGACATTGTGAAGAGATAATACTGTATATAGCAAAAGGTGAATCTGAACAACATGCCACAGCCCCATTCTAAGCTTAGGGCAGAGTAGGCGACCAGCCATTAAGAAGTTTTTTGTTTTTTTCCCCCACAAAATAATAACTGGACCACGCTTTTAGAAATACAGTAATTTAACAGCACATAAAGGTAAGAATGGGTGGAATTCTCCTTTAAGTGTGTGTGTGTGTTTTTTATATATATATATATTATATATATATATATTATATATATATATATATATATATATATATATTATAATATATTATATATATATTATATATATACATACCAATGGGAAGTACAAACAAGCTTGTTGACTAAAATAACTACATTAGAACCATTAACACAGGTTCCTTTGTTTAGCCTTTGCTGAAAATAACAGTTTTTGACATGGGAGGACAGAGACGATGCGTTTGTTTTGCGGCACTTCAAGAGAACGAACTGCGAGAGATACAGTATACGGTGCCATAACATAAGCAGGACAGCCATCGGCGGCAATAGATAATATTTTTCTCAATTCATTTTTGACTCTCCTCAGCATTGATTAGAGGAGATGTCCTCTGGGTCAGACTAAAGGCTAAAAAAAAGGCTCCCCTGAGGCTAATAAAACTTGAGTTTTTTTTTTTCTTTCTTAGACATTGCTCCGCCTGAATCAAAAAGAAGCACAACTTTGAATAAGCAGTCATGCATTTTTCATGCATCTCTGAATATCTAAGTGCCAGTGTGTCTGGCTTGAGTGAGTTAAAAGTAAATAACAAAAGGAGGAGAAGAAGTCTAAACTACCCCCCCACCACCCAGAAGAGGAGACTAAAGCAAAAATGTGTCAAAGGGGGTTGTTTTTTTGTATCAACTGGTCACTGTGACAAAGACGTCAACACTCACATCCTTCTCATCATTAATTGATTCTTTTTGAGTTTTCCGGGGGGGTGACGCCGGCTGCGAGTTCCCTGTACCCTTTGTGGTCTGACAAACATGGTTCTCGCAGTCGCAATCTGATAAAACAGAAAGAAAGAGAGAAAGAAAAACAAGACTACAAAACAACAAGCCGTGCGAGAGAGAGAGAGAGAGAGAGAGAGAGAGAGAGAGAGAGAGAGAGAGAGAGAGAGAGAGAGAAGGACTGAAACAACTGAAGATGATGAAATGGGGCCCGGGGCTAGAAAATAATGAGTCCACTTTCATAGTGGAGGAGCCCTAACCTGCCACCACTCCAAAAAAACATGCTGCTTTTTGTCTTGACTAATCACCAAAGAAAGTTTAATATTCCTCCTAAAAAAGACCTATGGCCACCTCGCAGATGAGGCTCTCTCTCTCTCTGAAACAAGTTAAAGGTGAATTACGCTCGCAGCATTCAGAGGCCAAGCGTTTTCGGAGGAGAGGGCTCGACCGCCGGGGTCACCGCTTCCCTCGTTCGTTTATTATTATTTATTTTTTTCCACGCCGAATTTGGAACGGACCTCCTCGTGTCAGGAGTTCGCGTTGATGAGGATATTGATTACAAAAAAAAGCTCACTGCACGAACAGACCGGCACCTTTTTAACGCCCTCGAGGGCCCTGCGCAATCACAATTAGCAGCACATTGTTTTCTCATTATCAAAAAGTCTGAAAAACAGAAACAAAGGAGTTGGGGGGGCAGGTTGAATGGGGCAGGTTGGAACTTGTTTTGCGGTACTAGCAGGGAAGCGTATAGCGAAGCGTCCTGTGTGAACTGTGTGCCCTTCGCTGTCACCCTGATCCCAGGATCTAAATCGCCCCCAAAGCTGTTGACCTGAGTACTTTAATGCCATCCGTCTTAAGCTCACGGTGCCTGATTGCTCGCTGATGATGGTGATGACTGCATCCTGATTGCATGTTGTGAGTAATAGCTCTTTTTCGACCGTACAAACGAAGGGCCTTCCACGTAACCTGGAACTTTCCACAACCCCGTAAAGATGTTGTGTTATTATTTATTCATTTATTTAGTCGCATTGGAACGTGCTGCGAGCTTGAAAACCGGCCATTTTTCGCTTACGTTTGAAGAAAATGTTTGAAAGTACCAGAAGTTTCTGGGTTTCCCCAGAACTCAGTGCCACCTGCTGAGCTGAAAGATCCCATTTAGACTCATATGAAATAGAGTCGCCCGTATAGATGATGGAAACAAACACTAATGGAAGTAAAGTACCTGATGTAACAGCCCTAGTTTTCCATAATTATAGCTGTGTGAGTAGATGTAGAAAAATGACAATTGAAAATTGGAAGTACTCCAGTAAACCAGAAAAAAATACTTGAATGAAGTACTTGGGTTTATGTATGGAAACAAATCCACAACCTGCTAAATATGTTTCATAGCACGCTTTACTTTACACGGTTGAAATAAGAATGGATTAGTGGCTTTTCTAAAACGTTCGAAAAGGTTGCATTTTTGACCCACTTAAGATCAGATTCATAATAAAACTTAAAACCATAAGAGAGCTGCTTCTTGTGCATATGAATCACATCTCTATTGATCGTTCTACACTCCGTATCGGTGCTTCAACTCGTTCCTCCATTCCTTCACCTCAGGAGGATGCAGCTTTTTCATCTGTCACAAGTCCGATGGTGTCCCACCACCACACACGCCCCTCGCGCACAGGGGCGGATCTAGGCATGGGCATGGGAGGGGGGCACTTCAACAACAACTGATGTTATCATTGATAATACTAATACTGTACAAGTCCTGTAATTGAAAATGGTATGGGGGCGGCTTGACACAATTGGGAAATGTTACATCCAGGCCTGCTAATAACCACCTTCAACCTAGCATCCCATGAAGCCGCACCCAAACCATTTTCTCTTGCCCCTCAAACATGTTCTCTTGCCCCCCCTCCCCCAATGGGACATGTTATATCCGCCGCTGCTCGTGCACCTCAGCTTGACGCACAACATACTGAGAATCGCAGCATCTCCGTGGTATCAAAAATCAGTGGGAGTGAGAGAGAGAGAGAAAGAGGGACAGCAACGAGTAACTAACTGGCATGTGCTATCATAAACACCATCTCACATCCTTTCACCTCATGGGCATATATACAGTATATGCTGCAAATGATTATGTTCAGCGTTGACTTTTTGTGATGTATCGTAAGTGTTGTGGTGGTTAATTGGCCCAAGAGGGTTGCTGTACAGTACAGCTTCAATGGAAAACTGTCTCATAGTGGCAAATTAACGCACATCAATCCATTTTTTGGCGCCATCACAGTATAATAGCTCTGGAGGGTTAGCAAAGTGGAGGAATGGTTTTGACGGGCTGCGTTTTCTGGTTGTTCTTAAAAAGAAAAGCTCCTCTGTGCTTATATGTTGGTTGTTCTTTGGAATGATTCAGTCACTTGAATTGTCTTCTTTCCAGTTTGATTCTGGATCCCCATGCGTTGTGGTGGAGACAATAACATCCCACTACATGCCACAGAATGAAGGAAAAAGAAAAAAAAAAAAAACAACCCCTCTTCCCCCCGGATGACCACAAAATGATACCTAGCAAAGCTAGCTTGTCTGTCAACTTGAGGGGGTGACCCCTCGATGAAACAGGCAGGTTTCCGTAATGCGTGTGTCATCCATCCCACCAGCCGGCGTTTTTTTCATTCCTAAAAGAACAAGAGCGTGCATCATGGCAGGGGCGGATGGGAACATGTCCCATTTCGGGGTGGCAAGAGAAATGTTTGGAGGGGCAAGAGAAAATGGCATGGGGGCGGCTTCATCGATGAAGCCGCACCGTACCATTTTCAGTTACAGGACTTTTATTAGTCAAGTAAAAAAACATCAATAACAACATCAGTTGTTGCTGAAGTTGCAACAGACACACAGCATGCATAAAGCTAAAGGTCTGACTAAGAGAGTTTTCTGTTTTCAATGATGAAATGCTGTTGTATTGGTGGTGACACAGCTGTAGTTAGTAGTAGCAGTAGTAATGTTTGAAATCATCAAATATAAGCACTTTAATTTGAAATATTTTGGGTTGTTTTGCATGGCATCGTGTTTGGGGGTGCAGACTGGGTATTTAAGGGTGCACCCCCCCCCCATGCCCATGCCTAGATCCGCCCCTGCATCATGGCATGCATGTTCTGAGGCTGAGATTCCAAAAAGACCCGAGGCTCACTCTAAACATCTTCGAAGCAGTTTTCTAAAAAATAATAATAATAAAGAAAAAAGGAAAAAAATACACACTATGCTGCTCTTGAGCAACTTTTATCTCCGCATTTTAACTGTGGCTTTCATAAATGAGTTGATAATATTACAGCATCCACATATCAAAAGTAGCAGATATTGAAGCTTGAAACATGAACGAAGTGACACATTTGAGCCTGGACAGTAGATCTGTTACTTTTGCTACTTTCAATCTTAAAAAGGATATTTTACAGTATCACTGCTTAACCCAAGTTTCCGAGTTTTTTGGACACTAGGGGCACCAAAGTATTTTTTTGGGACTTTTTTTTTTTTTTTAAGATTTCTTTTAGGCGAGTGACTAAAGCGGTGAGAAGTGTTAAACATATTAGGTTAACGTATAGCTAAAAGTTTTACCTAAAGGTATAGCAAGTGATTTCACTTTATTTTATTTTCTCCTACTATAGAGTGTGGTGACCCTATAAGGAGTTCCTCCCTGTCCCCTGGTGAGCCCCTGGGGTCATAAAAATCCTAGTTTCAGTTTGGGGCTTTGGGAGATAAGCCTTTCATCCAATCAGGCTGAGAGGGGCTTCAATCAGGATGGGTGGGCTTTGGTGTACGATGTGCTGTTGGCCGGTTGCACTGTAGTGTGTGTGCATGTGCACATCTCGTTACCGAAGGGCGGTTCGGAGGCGTTTCCAAATCACGCCAATCACTGAATGCTTCTTTAAAAGTAGCCTGACCAGACCAGAAAGGATACAACTTTTAAACATATTATAAGTGATATTATAACATATATAATGACCAGAGGGATGTGATATCAAAAGCAGCAGCATAGATCCCTCCCTCCCGGCCCGCCCACAACCCCCCCACCCCCCCCCCCCCCCCACCCCCCCCCCCCCCCCCCCCCCCCCCCCCCCCCCCCCCCCCCCCCCCCCCCCCCCCCCCCCCCTCCTCCCAGAGAATCGAACCCTCCATAGGCTGCTCTTCACTCTCACCCACGCAATCGCTGGCTGTGCCATCTGATTGTCAGAACAGCAAAAAAGCTTTATCTAGTCTATGCTTTAATCTCTCCGTGATTTAAGGATCGTTGTACTCTCTCGGGGTGGAGAGACGAGCGAGCAGAAGAAGTAAACACGGAACACGCCGTTGTTGCGTCAGCGAGGCTTGATGTTGTTACAGTACTATACGCCGAGAGACACTGCTCACATAACCAGACCCATGTTACCTTTCTAGGAGTGTGGAATAGAGTTCCCATCCTGTGAGTCAAAGTCTCCAGAGCAGGGCCGGATCTAGGCGTGGGCAATGTCCACCCAAAACCTCACATTTCAAAATCATTTAAACTTGAAGTGCTTCTATTTGAAATGATTTGAAAATACTACGCTACTATCTCACTAACTACAATTGTCACGCCACTAAACCAACACCGTTTCATCATTCAAAAAAAAAGAATCTCAGAGTCAGATTGCTTTATGCATGCCTGCCTGTTGCAACTTCAGCAACAACTGATGTTAATATTGATGCTTACTTGCCTAAAGAACTAAAGAAACGTCATAAACAGGGGTGCACATAAGTGGTGCTCCTTTCAGCACCACACGGCTGGGGCTCATACAGTAATGGCTGGCCGACTGGGCCAGGGAAAAAAAACCCTTGAAAATGAAATAATTCTAACTAAAATCTAAAATACTACTAGTATTTTAATGGATGTAGAATACATGTAGTTATTGTAGTAGTACTACTACTAGCCTCTACTGCAGTGCACAAACTATCACCCTTTACTGTATACATTACAGTATTGATCGAGCTGTACGGAGTGGAAAAAATGGGGTTCCATTCCCGGCGAAAATAGTTATGTGCACCCCTGCTCATAAAATACAAGGTAGATTTTGGTAGGTAGATTACAGATATGCCAAAATACTTAGTTATCTATTTAATGTGGGGGTAAACGAAAATGGTATGGGGGTGCGGCTTCGTCGGCTTAATACCATTTTCATCCAGAGCCACCAGCCACCCCCCCCACCCCCCCTAATTGGGAAAGGTTACATCCGGCCCAGCTGCAAAGGCTAGAAAAGTGAGAGTACACTGAAATAATCTCTTGAAACGCCAGAGCCTACTGCTGACACTTGTCTCAAAGCAGAGAAAGGTATTTTTTGTGGTGGTGTGGACCCCGTCATGTACGGTACTGTTCATTCAAAAGCTGCTTATACATTGAAGTGGGCATTAATTTGAGTCCTTGAGTAGAAACAGTGAAAGCACAGTAGTGTTGTTAATCGCCAAAACGGTGCAACGCTGGCGGATTTAAAACCTTGGGCTGCGAGCAGATTGCCTTTGGAGATTACAACTCCAGAAATGAACTTCTGGCTGATAAAACCTCCCCGGCAAAGGCCTTTTATTCACGTACTAAACATGCACACGAAACCACCACACCATCCAGCAACAATCTACCTTTATCTGGCAGGCAGCTGTGAAGCCAGTGTTGGAATTAGCACAAGATCAAGAGGAGGACACGCAGGCTGGGAGAAAGAGAGAGTGGTTGTGGATGATGAGGGAAGCTTTTATATTCTACAAATGATTGGAAAAAATATGAACATCCGCAAAACATGTGCCTCGGCCTTTAGAATTAATATTCTTCTCAGGGCCAACCTGACGAAACACTAACACATAGATAGATACCAACCCTTTAGTCCACCAAAGCCTAAGAACTTTCTTTTTTTCCTCCTCCCTATATCTTTGTGAACCATATCATCACAGTTTGACACATTCACAGATATTTTGTTGCAAATTGGAAATAATTAACTCGGCAAAGTAGAATGCTCCGACGTTGCATTGTTCCTTTATGAAGAGCCGTAATTAATGTTTAATTTAAGAGCCAAATGCAAATGTATAAAGGCACAAATGGCACTCTCCTCTCTGCACCAGTGTGCATATTTAAATATTAATGACTACCAGTCAAAATAAGGCCCAGACATTCAACATCCTCTTTATTAAGAAATGTGATGAAGAAAAAAAGTGATTTATTTCGTATTCTTTTTCATTTTCTAAATGCAAAACAGTACTTTGCGCGGGTGACTGTAACTTCGTTTTACTTTGCGAGAAACGCGCACGGAAACTTCTGACTGGAATTACATTTTTGTATTTTTCTCTCCTTTTCCCTACCATTGGCAAATGAATGGGATAGAATCCTTGTTAGACCCCCATGTGTGGATTTAGCCCAATGTGTGCTTTGCTTACAACAGCAAAATCCTCGGTGTTAAATAAAGCTCAAATGGACCCACAACGGTCCGTTTTGTACACTCTCAGAGTTAAATTAACGCCAGAGATTTTCTGTGTACTTGTAGATGCCGGATGAGCTTTCATGTCTCGGGTTTTTTACGCACGGGGGAGTTGTAATAGCTGCTACAAAACCCAAGCCAATGACAACAATGTGGTTTTGTTAATTCTTGGTCTGTTTGCACAATGACTGGGGACTTCTCAAGGGATTTAGTATCCAAATCCATGTTCTATTTGCCTTAGTTTATCAATTTGCCCGCGTTCAGTTTTTTTTTTTCTTTTCCGTCATAGACCTTAGGTACAGTTTGGTTAGTATTACCTCCTATGCTGCTGGTTAGCTCCCAATTGGGTCTACATCGGAATTGAGACGAGAGGACTTTGGGGAGCTATATTTGCTTTTTTCAGACACATTAATATCCCTTCCGGCAAACTTTTTTTCCCCCTTCTTTTTGCCTGAGAATGAAATGGCCGCGCTAATTAAAATCACAAACCGTGTTTTCGAGAGGGTGCCTCGCCACGCGTCAGGATTAACATCAAGCCATCTTATTACCAGTTTGCGGGCCCCACGAAAAACACCCTTAACAGCTCAATATGAGCCTGACACGAGAGGAGGCGTGCCACTGTACCCGTACCTTTGTGCGTGGCTCGGCGAGATTAGGACAGCTGACATCAGGACTGGAGGCTGGATGTGGCCGCATTTAGTTTTGCGGGAGCTTATCTGCCTTTTTCATTAACCGAGTGAATAGACAGAGGGAGTCCGCGTGTCATCTCTTCGCGCCGCCTCTTGATAATCTTTAATGCATCTTTGGCCGTATACTGCCTCCTAAAAGAGAAATGTTTGATATATTTTTAAGTAGTTTTGCTTCTCCCTTTTCTTGATTAGACTTCAGAAGGATGAGCCCCTCTTTCCTTATCGGCTATTCAGATTCAGACTTTTTGGCGTGTAAGTCTTGACGTTTCAATGGACGACTTCTGTGTCTTGAGATGACAGAAGAGAAGTGGAGCAAAACGTTTCAGGATGATGCCGTTTTCTGTGGCGCAATCCTGTGGAACGCGGGTTAAATCCACCGTACTCTTAAAGACCCCCCCCACACACACACACACACAATAAACCACCACCCCCCTGATGACATGAGGGTCTTACCACAGCAGCTACCATGTTGAATCGTTGGATTTTCAAGATAACAAGTTGGCGGGATAACTTCCAAGAGAGGACATTGGTTTCTTAAATAGGCCTGGATCTCCGAGGATTTTACAGGGATGCATGAATCCCGAGTACGGGCATCGTCTGTAAATCTACGTATAAGCCCTCCACGTTTGTGTTAATATTACTTCATGTTGACACAGAACACACTTATAGACCAACCAGTCAATCAAACCTAACTAACACATGACACCGAAGTGCAGTATCGTGCTTAACTGCTTAGAAGGCTAATAGATTAACAAAAAGATTGTTATAGTAAAAGAGTAAATGATCACTATAGCAGCAGTGCAGACCAGCATTTGGTGCTATACTGTATGTATGCTGCAGTGAAATGGATTTAAAGGTTGTACTTCTCTCACTGGAAAGAACAAGTGGTATGATACTGTATAATATACAGTACATAGATGCATCCTAGTTGACCAAACATATTGTCCAAAACAAAACAAAAAAGTAGCAGAACGACAACCTTGCAGATCTGTAACCTTTGATGATTGTGTGTGTAACACTGTCGTTTGATCAAGTATGTCAATGACTTACGAAAACAACACTGAGGGGGCTATTTTGATTGTCTTAAGTATCAAGCCTTATGATTTAAGTCAAAATTTTGAGGTGTGGCAAAGCTGTTTGACCACTCAAAACAGCCAATCAGCTTTGACACACCAAGTTTTGATTTAAGACTTAAAACCTGATACTTAAGACAATCAAGGGCCCAAAGAGGGCCCAAAATGTTAGGATAATGCGCGTGAGTAGAAACCTTTGCCCAACTGCAATGGTTACAATATGTAGACCGATGCATCCTATAGTACTATAGTAGATAAAACACACGTAACATACAGTACATAGTGCACCACTGAGCCTGTCCACGCAGGCCCCTGTGGACAAGCCAAGCTCTCCGTGTCCACCATGCAACATTCATCATGACGGGAGCAGACTGTAACTAATGCAACATTCATGCGAAGACATCTCGCTGAAGCTATATGAAACAACCTTTCCCAGTGCATTATGCCGCTTGCTAATCACGCCGAGGTCTGATATGAACACGACGTGGGTTTATTGTGACCATCAGACGGGTTACGATGGCTCTATAACACCCGTGTTAATCCCTGCGAGATGTTGACATCTGGCGGAAACCTTGTATGTTGTTCGCAAAGTGTTTTGCGATTCAAGAAACAGAGGAAAAAAAGACCCCGAGTACCAGTGGATCCACCAGGGGCGGATGTAACATTTCCCAATTGGGGGGGCAGAAGAAAATGGTACCATTTTCAGTTAGGGCTTTTATTGGGCAAGTAAAGCATCAATTATAACATCAATTGTTATAAAGCTAAAGGTCTGGCTCAGAGACTTTTATGTTTTCAATGATGAAATGTTGTTGGTTTAGTGATGCCACAACTGTATTTAGTCAGTAGCAGTATAGTAAAAAAAAAAAAAAAAAAAAAAACTTTTAAATATAAGCACTGAAATATCTTGGGTTGTTTTGCATGCCATCGTGTTTGGTGGGGCAGACTGGGCATTTGGGGTGGGGTGGGGTGGGGGGGGGGGGGGGGGGGGGGGCATCCCCCCCATAGATCCACCCCTGGGATCATAGTCATTATTCATTCAAAAGCTACTGTTAATACTTTTGATTGGTTCAATATTTATGAAATCCACAGACCCCTGTCGTGTATACTATGGTTTTCTTATTCAGTATCTGTGCTGCCTCTGGCAACAGAATTCTGCCTGCAGCATCAATAAGTATCTGTTGACATCCATCTATCTGTCTGACTATTTTTCTCTCTCTCAAGTTGGTAGTTTGTCTAATTTAATTTCACTATTTTTAGGATACAAAACTGTTCCTCTTTTTCTTGCTGTGTTGGTCTGCAACAGAAACAAGTGGCCATGTCTATGAACTCCAGTACAAATAGTTGAATCTACAAGCTCATAGTAACACAATGTGAGGTTGTACATCTGTAATATAAAAACACATTGAGAAGCGGTAGTCTTCAGTGATCAGAATATTGTGAAAGTAGGCAACGTTAATATGCAAGCCCTATTGCTAACCAAACAAACACAGCTGACGAGCATTGCTCGCATGTGAACAAAAGCAGTAAAATATGTTGGATGATGTTTATAAAACCCAACGTGTTTTTAATGTAAGTAATGGGCTGATTTAATAGGGGGGGAGGATTTTTGTTGTTTGACACTGTTGAGTGACATAGCGGTCGGCCAATCAGCTGTTGTAGTCGGATACTTACTACTAGTACTGACGGCCCCATAGACCGCTTCACCAGACCTGAATCCCCAGGGAAAATAATTTAAGGTGGTGATTCGGGGCTGGACCCAGGCAACCCCCACCAATGCTTTGGCAGTGGAAACTCTCGGATACAAAGAAAAATAAGCAAATGGGTAAATCTGGAGATACATGGCTTCTGCCTGCCTGCCTGCCTGACGGCAGCGATATGTTCCCTGTGTTCTCGTATTAGTATTATATTTTGTCCACAAGCAGCAAAGTAGTCAAACAGAATTGTAGGTTTATGTGTGTGTGTGTGTACATTATATCGCCGGGGCTTCCGAATGCACCAGTCCCTCCTCATAACCTGTCCCCCACAATGCAGCGTGATCGCGTGGACCCTATTACTGACACGTCCCGGGGCAGCCTCCAGGAGAAACAATGTTCCAGAGCAAACATGCTTGTTCAGATGCTCGTAACCCGAGACGAGAGGGCTCGCAAACGCACTCTGACAGGGACTGCGCCCGGAACCATTCCCCCCCATTTTAGATCTGGCATCGCAAGAGGACGCCGCTTAACTGCTCCTGACGCTTTGCAAGCCAAGTCAGAAAAAGTCGGTTCCTCAAACAGTCGAGACACTTTGAAAAGTCTGCGGGGCACGTGGTGGGGAGAAGAAGTAGACTCGGATTTCGTTTTAATTTAAAGTAGCAATATCCACAAAGCGGAGGTACACTGTAAGTCCCCGCGTTCAGAATATTATGTGAGTACAGGTACTGTATGTAGACACCTTGGTTTCAACGTGTAACCAAATACAGTGTTACATAAAAGCATCAAAAGTGGCAAAATGGTGTGAATCTATGCCTTTTGAGCTTGTGTTTATTCTACTTTTTGCTGTTTTTTGAATCCTGTATAAGATAGACAGTTTTGTACACCTGAGTTTTCTACCCGACAGAGTCAGTCAAACTAAGATTTGACCCAAAATAGATTGTGATGTTTTATATGATCCTTAGTGCCATCCGAATAACATACTAAATATGTATTATTACATAAATATCCATAGCTGTCTTCAACAATGGTGATGAGGTCATCACATTTGGGCTACAGCCAATGGCCGAATTTAGCCGAAGAAGTGTTTTTTTTCTGTGAAAAACAAATGCTTGGAATGAGTTCTAACTTAAGACATGAAAAGCCCCTAGTTCAACATGTTACATGTTTGCCTTATACTGTGCAGGTTTTCAATGAAACCCCAATGTTCAACCCCTGAATTTACCCTGACCCACAATTCAAATACCATAATAATCACTTTTATTATTAGAAAATGTGATTTAGATTACCCTAATGATCATTAAAAAAACAAAACCTGGAATGATTACTATTTATTTACATTGATGGTAAACTTTTGACCATGGAGGCTTCTATCTTATTACGGGGGATCCAACACATCAACAGGAAGTGACTAAACATTGTCCAACACGCTAACATAAGATGATTACTTCCGGTTCTGGAAATTTGTCTCTTCAAAATAAGAGCTAATCATCGAAAGACGCTGGGATTATCAAATCACAATTTATGAATAAATACTAGAGAGTGTTAATGTTTTTTACATTGCCTGAAAAAATGCCGATTAGGACATACAAGGTAGGACATACATACGTTCTCTGTGTGAGACACGAGGAGCTATAGACAGTGACAGCATAGTGCCCGTTTCAGGAAGTGAATTCCCCTGTTAATTTTCCTCATAGACTTTTCAAAAATGAATTATTTAAAGACGATTAAGCTGCGTGCCCAGCAGTGTTGGGGAAGTTACTTTTAAAAAGTAAAGGGCATTATAGTTATAGTTACTTCCCTGAAAAAGTAATTAGTTACTTTATTCCTTACTAAATTCTGAAAGTAAGGGCGTTACTTTACTTTACTTTACTTTTTTTTTAAACATACAAAAAAGGGGTGTTGTTCTGTGGTACTCGTGGTCACAAGTTTAAAGTGGAATTCCTCCCATTTTCAACATTTTACTGACATTAATTAATATGGCTTAGAGATGTTGTTTGGACATGATTCTGTGTTTATTAGAAATGGAGGTTGTGTTTCGCCATGTTAATGATTTTTCTTTTAGGACCTTTTTGAAAAGGGGTGGAATTCCCTTTAATGGCAGCATGCTGAGCATGGACTGTAATAAGATTTTCTTTGCTGAGGACAATACTTGCTGCCTTCTAACATAATTTACACTTCACTTCAATATTTTTGTCCTGGTCCTTTACCACAGTCGTTTTCAACCTTTATACCTTTCATACCAGGGCCCACTGTTTATTCTGCATTTGAGCCATGGACCACCATTTGAGGACATTTTGGCCCCACAGACCCCAAAACTAAAGATTTCTTTTGTCCACAATATCAGGCTGGATTTCAAAAACGAAACAGTCAAACATACAGATCCAAATGGACCCGCAGCGAGTGCGAGTGTGTGTGTGCAGCAACAACACAGCTTTGTGTATGTGTGTGCTTAGAGGCCAGAGCCTTTACTTACGCGAAAACTCTGTTCACTTCATGGGGCCACTTCAATGGCGGCTCATCTATACATACTCTTCCAATTGGGACAACCGAGGTTACCAAATGCATTTAAGTCTATGGGATCATACGCTTTGTTTTCTGCCCCCTCAATGCCGCAACTCTTCTACTAGATGCTTGACGAATAAGACTGGCTCTGATTGGCTTATACTGCCATGTGGCGCTGTGTTAGCCAATCAATGACCTTTTCTGTGACGTGGTGGACGGCATCACGTTAGACACATAGATATAAAAATACTAAATCAGGCATCCGGAATTAATGCAAGTGGATCTGGATGAGAGGGGGACTTTAGTCCGGTGCCTTCTCTATTCAATATACTCTATGTTAGACTGAAGAAGCGAGCAGACAACACAGTGCAGCGAGTCCTGCCGCCGCCGCGGAGTAGTAACGACAGTAACGATGGTACAATAATCATAACGACGTTATGGATTTGAGAAATGTAAGGAGTTACGTTAGAAGTTACTGAAAAAAGTAATCCCTTACTGTAAGGGCGTTACTTGTAAGGGCGTTATTCACAACACTGGTGCCCAGCCACAAGTCATGGACTGATTTTTGACCAATCAAAAAATTAGGAAGAAGAAAAAAGAAACAGGATACAACACATTTTGTTCGGGCGCTCTTCTTACAAATTACTTGTTTGAACCAAAAACGTAAAAAGTCGCCTTTGTGTGCGGCATATCCGTCTTCATATCAATCATTTTTGAAAAGTCTATGAGGAAAATGAATAGGTAACTATCTTCCGGAATCAGTGTTGTGGCGGGTGCTGCGGTGCTCCATAGGACTTGCAATTTGCTGGAATCCTTTTTTTCCCCTATAGTCCTATATAACTACTAGGCTGTTGAAAATAAGTTAATGGCATTCATTCATTTTGTTTATTAATCTGATTGAAAAAGAGTACTACCATAGCTCAAGGAACCTATAGTACAAGCATTGGGAGCCTATTGTAGATCACCTATTTTGATATGTATATAAAAAATAAACAGATATTTTTTTGTTTTAAATCCAATACAAACATGGCCTATCTTGGACATACTGTGTAAATCAAACAAACAAATATTTACAACTAGAATTAAATTATTTTCAAAAGTGTTTTTTTTCCCCAGTTAGAAATGCTATTCTCGTCATGCAAGACGTCATGACGTCAACTCATCGACAGGCATGAAAAAAAAAATCAAGCTCGCGGCCCTCCACATGCACGGTGGTTGATAAAAAAAAAAACGGGAGGGGAGAAAAAATCCACAGAATTCATTAAAAAGGTTTTGTGCGATACAAAGAATTACGGCTCGGTCCAGCTCTTCATGGCGAATTAGGACGATTTTTTCCACACCCCTCCATCCAAAATAAAAAAGCAAAAAAAGGTTATGTTCCTGAACTCCCCCTCGACACGACCAAAGGAATTATTACCTCCCGGAGGCAAAACAAGGCAGAAGAAGTTATCTTTCCTGATGATTAAAATAGTCCAATAGAAATGGCTGCTGGTGTATGTGTGTGTGCGTGCGTGTGTTGGCGTTTTTTTTTAACAGCAGCAGATGAAATATTATTCACTCGCTTTGATGTTTTTAGCCTTTTTTTCCCCCTCTTCTTCTTCTTCTGGTTTCTCAATGTGGGCTAGCTTCTTCTTCTTATCAGCGGTAATTTCAACCACACTTGACAATGCTGACCTTGATGTCATGCTTTCTCAAAGACTTCCGCTGGGCTGCGATTATTCCGTCTGACGGCGCCAAGCGCTGTTACACTGCACCGGCGGAGAGATGCAGAACGGGCCCAATATTAAGATGACAAGTATCACGCTAATTGTGTTTTCTCCCCTCTGAGGAAGACAGCGTGCGTTTGTCTCTCTTCTTCTCCTTCTCTCTCCGCGCTATACGCTCACACACACACACACACACCCCTGCTGCAAAACCCTAACGTGAGAGCAACGTGTACGCACAGACACACACACACACACACACACACACACACAGAATTTGCGAATTTGGTGTGAAGCTTCCTGATGTTTTTGGGTGAGACACTACAAGCGCCATATTGTCGCTGTCATCGGGGAGAAACTTATCTTCCTCTTATATATTCTCCATGTCTGAAATTTTGTGAATTTAATGACCCACTTTGTTGAAAATGGTAGTAGATCCCAGTGGTACAGGCACCCTGGCAATGTCTGTGTGGGTATTATACAGTACATTTTTAGTGGCATTGAAAGTTTAGTCTTTCAATGCCATTAGTACAATAGAATGACGATGCAATTTTGAATAACTTTTAATATTTGACCTTTAACCCTGATAAAAGTAATATAATTAATTATAAGTAATAAAATATAATATAATTATTAGAATGTCTATGACATGTCCATTCATTATTTTGAAGTATTTTGAAGTCAAACATGTGTTTTTATAGTAGTACAGTTAAGTAGTACTGTTTGCAAGTCGAACTATACATCTGGGTGTTCTGTTAACCAGGAAAACTATACCTACACAACTGCTTTATTAGATAACAGTGATATCGCTATGTGAACCCATCCCCAAACCCATTAACAGTTTGGGTATGGGTTTCCAACCCGACTGCAACAACATGAGAACTGTTGACGCGGCAACCTCAATGTGCTGCATGTCTGTGTGATGATATGTGTTTAATTCTAAAGCGATACCCAGGATTCAGTCTGAAGCGTCGGCGTGTTAATGTGTGCTTTGTTGTGATTACGTTGCATCAACCGGGCGGAATTATCATATTCTCATTCTATTACAGATCACCACCAACACAGGCAGCGTGTATCTTCTGCAGGCTGACAGCTACCCCACAATTTGCAAATGGCACGACGCTATTACAAAGACGGTCAACTCCTTGGTAAGCACATACATGCCTCTTATTGCATTATGTCTGACGTTATGCTGAGTATGTGCGTTAGCGACGTCTCATAAACATGATTAAAACACAGTGGTGGAAAGCAACTAAGTACTTTTACTCCACCACTGCATGTATATAACAGGGGCGGATCTAGGCATAGGCATGGGGGGGCAATGCCCCCCTATATGCCCAGTCTGGCCCACCAAACAAACCCAAGCTATTTCAGTGCTTATATTTAAAAGTAATTGAAACACTACTGAAAATGGTATGGGGGCGGTATATAAGCAGTACAAGCATGTACTTTTGAGGTAGATTTACTCTGGGTATTGTTTGAGTGCTTTGCAAAAAACTACAGATCAAGGTACAATTATACGACATTGTTAAAAACAATGGTACAGATATCCCCGAGGGCCCTGGAAGGGTTTCCATTGCGGTCCTGCGAATTCAATTAATCTAGGCGTATAAGACATACAACACAATATATAATCAATAGGCCTACTAGGAGCAGTTAAAAGTATATTTGCAGACATTACACAACAGAGATGTCAATACTTTTAATAAAAAGAAACATGGGCTTTTCAATTACAGTATGTAAAGCTGCATCTAAAGAGGAGAAATCAAAGTGCTTACTTTAGTTTTAATCGTTGAGCTAGTGCAGCTTTCGTGCTGCCTTAGAGTATAATTTGAATCTTGGCCAGTCATGACCTTTGACACAATCAAAAATGAAACCACCCCGATGCAGTCGTATGAGTTATATTGTTGCGAACTTGCAGCTACAGGTCGCAGTTTATAGATTATACATCTCCTGTCAGTCGGCCCATCACGCCTTTATGTAACGCCAACTAGACATTCCAAATGTTGATCAAAATCCGGCCGTCTTTCCTCTTTGGTGGCTTTAGACAGACACCTGTCCATTCAAACTCTAGACGTGTCTGCCCCAAAGGTATTAGTGCAGCAGCAGTAGAAACTAGAGGCCTGAAAATGAAGGCCTGGTCCTACCTGGACACGCTTTAAACAGCATGATGTGTGATTACTTGAAATTTACATGAATCTCTATGCACTAGTACTTTAATACAATACTTGCACTATTGTAAAACCCTGGTACTTAAATTGATGCACTTTAGACTTTGTTTTTAGTCACCTGTCTTTTAGATGCAATTATGTACTTTTTCTGTTATTGCTGTCTTTTCATGTTTTGTCTCGTTATGTCTCTTGTTCGGTGTTGGGGACTGCGGAATGAAATGAGCAACTCTGCTAAATCCGGCACATTTGCATTGCACTATTTTTTGTAATGTTCATTAATATGCATTGTCCCGGCTAAATAAACTAATAAAGTAAGCTTCAGAGTATGGCCATACCTCATCAAACCCTGTAGACCCTGAATGTAGATATTTGATTCAATTGTATCGTAACCCCATTTTTATCCATGATAGATTCATCAAAAACACCCAATCTTTTCTTCTGGTGGCTGATAGTGTCATCATAGCATGTGAGGGGGCAGTGGATTTTCATTCACTGTTTGCATTTAACATTGTTTTGGAAAATGTAGGAGCCTCTGCTCCACACCGGTAAGCGAGAACGAATAATAATAATAATGAATGAAAGAAAACAGTAATTGAAAAAGCACCCTCACGTATTAGGAGGACAATATCAGTCACCAGAAAAAAAGACAGATGTTTTTGATGAATCTATCATGGTTAAAATGGAGTTTTAATTTAGAGTGGGGAGTTTGTATAGGAAACTGAAATATCCCTTTAACATACTGTAGCGCGTACATACTGTATACAGCACCGCACAGATTGGACCCACCCTATGTGGATTGGATTCATTAAAAAGTTACAAACAAGTGCTACTTTTAGTCAAAAAAGAAACTCAAAAGAGTATTTCTTACAATCCACCACTGCTTACTGATGCTATGATGAGTAAGAAGAGAACAGGTCATAAACACTATGATTAAGCGGGAAGAGGGCAGCGTGAATCATCCATTTTATTGGAATGAAAACCACATTTCGAAGGTAAAAACTACATAACTATCGCGTGGTACACGTAGACGAGTCAGCAGTGGTTTGTAGTTACTATGAATCACTGACCACCACCACCACCAACACCACCGTTTCGGCTCAGAATACAATGATCCTGCGGTGGCGGCGATGGGGGTGAGTACTATAGTGTACGTGTTGCCCTATAGCCCCCGTTATGCAATCGGCATTCCTCCTCACGGTGCATTGGAAGTGAAAGGTTGTAACCTTCCTCTCTTACCCTGTGCAGTCGAAGGTGGACGGGGGCTTCGCTCTCCGGAGGTCCAACAGCACAGAGTACGTGCCCAGGCATCATGGCAGCCTGCCAGGCTACGGGTCGACGGCCTCCTCCTCCTCCTCCTTCTCCCCTGGCACCAAGCACAAGCAGAACCCCATCAGCCACCGACGCTCCATCAGTAAGACGTCCACACATACATCCTTCCATCCCTCCATCCGTCCACATGGAATCCATCCAAAAAAATATCAGATCGACAGGCTTTTAGATCTGGTGTTTTTTGGTGAATGTATCCCCCAGATTAGGAATGCTCAGGAATGATCAGGCCCCGATGTTACCATGAATTTGACATTTTTTTGTGATTCTTGGTGTTTTTTTTTTTTTGTTTTTTTTTGCGATACAGTGTATTTTTACACCCCCCAAAAAGTTGTTTTTCAATCAGACCTATATGGAGATATCTGTGAGTTTCTTTCTGTGTCTGAATGGGAGTGCATGAATGGACACTCTCAGATTCTCCTGTTTAGTGATGTCGCTAGAAATACCAATTTTAATACTCCACACCCTTTGACTTTGCCTCCACCCTCCAAGTCAATCGTTTTCAAAGAGCGGTCTGGGGACCAACAGTGGTCCTTGAGAGGGTTCCAGGTGGTCCCCAGGCTAAATGATGGAACGTTTTTTAACCAGATACGAAGTATTTTAACTCTTTGAGAGTGTAAAAATGAAACCAAATGGACCCTTGTGGGTCCGGTTTCATGTTTACACTCTCAAGAGTTAAAATACTTCGTATTCTGAATTAACCCGTCTACACAACTAGAGGATGCTTTAAGTCTTTTATACAACGAACAAGCAGGCAGGTTAAGGTATTAACAAAGAACACTAAACAGCTTACATCAGGTGAAGGCGACACATAGTAACAACAAACATGGATCTGTCAGTGTGAGGACAGTATGACTCCAATAGGATAGGCTGATTAGTGGAGTGAACAGAGGCTATGTCACCAGGTAATATCACAGCTAATGGAAGAACGGTGACAGGTGAGTAACTGTGAATGACCTAAGACAATATAGGCAAACTAGGCATAACAGGAAACACTCAGACATAACTTCAAAATAAAGGCATACAGAGCACAGTTCATGCCAACAATAAGCCATCTGTATAAAATAAGTCACAATAAGCTGGTGATTATCGTATTATTGTCTAATCACAATTATTTGAGATGATCACAATATCACAATATTTGTCATATTGTCATGATCCTCAATCATTTCCGTGTCGAAAAATCACCCTCTTTTTAAAGATTTTTTTTATTAAATGGTGGAAATAGAAAATTGTGTTAATAGCAGATTTACAAGCTCATAACGTCATGTGTTGTGATCGGCTATTTATACTGCTTTGGGGGATATCAGATCTTTCCTTTGGGTCTTTGAGCTAAAAACATTGGGAGCCACTGACTTGAGCCACTACAATGTGCGGCTGCACCACACATTACCCATTATGCACGCCTATCTCCCATTGAGGTAATCCTGTCTGACAGGTCTCCTTTGGTATTTCCGTGTCATTTTTACTATTATTTTTAAACAAACACACGCATGGCACAGGGATCTTGTGGCGACTGTTGATTTCAATTATGAATTTACGCAGACGAACCATGACACAAGAACATGCTAATTAGCATTATGTCAGCATATGTCAAGCAGCAATTATGGTAATCCCCGTCAATGGTTCAAATCAATCTTGTCACCTTTTGGCGCTCGCATGAGGAATATTATTGATGTAGGATGATCATATTAACCCTTTGTGTTTTGGTGTTTTAGCTGTTGAAAAATAGCAGATCTACAAGCTCATATCGCGCCACCGAGTGGTGCGATATGAGCTTGTAGTTCTGCTATTTTCAATTGTGAAAATGTGGTGCAAATCTTTGATCATTATTTCGGAAGCAAACATTTTTAACTCAAATCGCTTCTGGGGAATCCTAGAACAACATGTTTTTAGATGAGTTCTGCAGCTAAATAATAATATTTCATCTTCCTATGAAATATGTTAAGCATCACTGACACAGAAAGAGATTTTTCCAAAAAAACTAGAACCTCGAGCCAGGGACTAGAATTTAGTGCCACAAACTAGAATTTAGTGTCATGGACTAGAATCTAGTGTCGGGGACTAGAATCTAGTGTCAGAAACTGGAAACTAACTTCAGAAACTAGAATCTAGCATCAGAAACTAGAATCTGATCAGGACACAATGGTTTAAAATCCTAATTAGGGACAAGGGACATGGAGTCCGATCTCCCGGCTCTTATTGTCAGCTTTAGCCTTTGCCTTTGAGTCTGGCGATATTTCCCCTCAAGACGCTAGCAGGGCACCGTGTCATCAAAGCCTCATCTCTTTTAGTTATGTATGCAGAGCAGAACAGAGAGGATGGATTTCAAACAACAACACAGTTCTGCTTGTGTCGTCTGCTCAACAGTGCTGGCAGTAGTCTAACTAGTTACTAGTAATATATTACTGCAGCGGTTTTCAACCTTTTTCATACCAGGGCCCACTATTTATTCAGCATTTTAGCCACGGACCACCTTTGATGTTGAGTTGAGTTTAATCTCTCGAACGCAAAAATCAAGGATTTGCAAATTTTTGGCTACAATTTAGGAGAGATAACTGGCAAAACAAATACAGATTCTTCTATATTTTGTAATCATGTACAGTAGATTCTTGAAAATTAAGTAATTCAGACGTTTAAATATAATTTAACATTTGAGAGAGTAAAATGAAACCAAATCTCAAGAGTTACAGATCTATCGGGTTCCACTTGGTTACCAACTGTCTATCATTTAGCTGGGGACCACCTGGAATCCTCTCAGGGACCACTGGTGGTCCCCAGACCATAACAATTAGAATGTATTTAAGCAATATTACACAATAGCGTGTGGATTAACGTGATTATTGGCATGAAAGTGGTGTGGTTAGGAATGAGATGTAGTCGAGTTCCACAAGCAGCACTGAAGTGCCAAGAATCATGTTAACCCACATCATCGAGTGTAATATTGCTATTCTGCCACAGTTACCCTTAAAAAACTAAGCGGATCGCTGAAAACAATATTATGTTTTTCAATGACAGATGTAATCACTATGACCACTATAGGCTAGCCACCCAGTCTGTTGTGTTCTGAGAGAAAAAAACACAAGCCGAAATCTTTGCATTCATTATTCATTATTCACTGTGACTGTGCGGTGGTTAGAGTAACTGCATGTGACCTGTTTCAACCAATCAGGTTAGTTCCTTAAAGCAAACTGTGGTTGAGGAAGATCGCTGCTTTATGTTATAGCACTTCTGTCTGATTGTTGTAACAGTTGGATTGAGTTCTAAAAGTAGCTGAATTAACACATCTGTGTTGTACTTCCCTTTTATCATGGGTGGGGGCGGGGCGCAAAAGTAATACAAAAGTAATATGTAAAGTATTACTCTTGGTTTCAAGTAATAAGTAATGTAAAATTATTCATTTAAAAGGAGTATCATGTAATATAAGTAACATATTACTCTCCTAAGAAACATTGCCCAACAAAGTCCAATGCAATTATCAGCAGCAATATTGTATATGCCTTTAAATCCCGACCTTATAATAATATGCTCATTACCTGATAATAAACTAATTCCATTAGAGGCCGCCCTCCTCCTTTTCAGACCAAAAATAGCAAGCTGTTTCTTGGATTGCAGTGCTACAGTATACACAAAATAGGTCATCCTCATTCATTTGGGAGGAGCAATGTTCATTTTTATTAAAATGACAAGCAAGGCTAGTCTTGGAAAAAAAAACGACGGGAATTCCCAGAGACATAGAAAAGTTCAATTGGAATGAATAATAGAAAAAGACAGCCATGGGAGAGGTGCCTGGAAGGAAGCCTATAATGAATAAATAAGAGCAGCAACGTGTAACGAGGAGCAGGAGGGGAGACTTTATAGCATCAGGTAGAGTACTGTGGAGCAATGCCAGCTTAAAGGGGAACTCCACCCATTTTCAACATTCTACTGTGTCATTAATATACCTTAGAGATGTTGTGTGGACATAATTCAAAATAAGATTCAAGATTCAAAATACACACTAAAGTTCCCCAAACATGCACAGAGACAGTACAGGCAGACAATATGCCATGCACCTCAACTGCAGACAGCACACATGTTTAGCTCTCCACACCACTCACTGTGCTGCACAGTTGATGATAGTCACAACGGTCACCTACTACAGGGTTTTTCAACAGGTATCCAACATGGACCATGTGGTCCCTGAGCATGCATTTAGTAATGTAGCAAACTAAGCAAAGTGTAGATGTTCTATTTTATTCTATTACAATTTATGAAGCTTTATTGCACAAAGCTTCAGTGTGAAAAGTTCCAAAGAAGCGCACCAATGTTGTCAGCTACTCAGGAGTGTGATCGAGGTTAAGGAATTCCACAAAAGAGGAAGTTAGAACGTCAAGAAAGCTTGCCTGATCGAGTCATCGTTCTTTGGAGAATGTGCACCATGTGTCTACTCAATCACTGTATATCGCTTCGATGGAATAAGGTGTAAGTGTGGTGGTCCCTGGTTCATCAGTTGAAAAAGCCCAGCCTACAACATAGGCAAGCAATGCATATGATACAAAGTCATGAGGTGTTTTCCCGTCACAATTTTCGAAACTCAGGACAGTATTTTCAAGAGATACTTAAAAGACCACTGGACCACTTTTAAACTTTTCTTCATATTATTGCTCCTCACTAATAATCATGATAAAACAAAATCTACTATCTAGTCTGTGTCTCACAGGGGGCTGTAGGCAGTTCAGAAATCCATCCACCAGTGACATCATTGATGGGGGATTCAAGCTTATAGAAACTGCAGGCTTGACGAAGGTGATATCATTAATGGGGGGATTTCTGAACTGTCCACGGATTTTGGTGAAGACCAGGGGTTTTCAACAGGTGGTCCGGTGACCACCAGTGGTCCCTGAGAGGATTCCAGGTGGTCCCCAGGCTAAATGATGGACCCTTGCGGGTCCATTTGGTTTCATGTTTATGCCCACAAGAGTTGAATATTCATCATGTGAAATAATTAGTCCAAGTCTACACAACTAGAGGATGTAGAAGATTAATGGTCATTTTCATCTGTATGTTCGACTGTTTTGTTTCCCAAATCCAGCCTGGAATTGTGGACAAAAGCTAAATAAATCTTAGTGTTGGGTATGTGGGGCTAAAATATTATCAAATAGTGGTCCGTGGCTCAGATGCCGAATAAATAGTGGGCCCTGGTGTTAAAGAAGGTTGCAAACCCCTGGTGTAGATGTCAGAGCTCAGAGGTGACAAACGTTCAGTTTAAGTCCAGAGGGTCATACCATTCGCCTTGCAGGTGAAAATAAACCAAAGTGTAATACTTTGAGCACTCACACATTGACTGCAGTGAGCTTTGCCCTGCGTTTCTATTTGCTGCCTCTTGCTGCCACTACTACAGCATGTACAGTAGCACAGTAAGAAACAGCCGCGAGAGGAATTTGACCTGGATCTTCTCTAAGTTTAACCACTCAAGTTTCTCCTGTGTTTTCCTCTTTCCCATGATGCTCGGCTGTTTTTTGCTGGCAGATATATTCACAGGCGGGAGCGGCAAGCTGAAACACAGCATGTCAGACGGCAGCGCAGACAAGAACGGGGTGAAGAACAGGCTAAAGAAGTTCATCATTCGACGGCCCTCCATGAAGACCCTGCAGGAAAAGGGCATCATCCGAGGTTGTGACTCTCACCAGTCGTTTACGCAAACCGTTTGAAAAGAAATACTCAAATATACTATAACTAGTATTTGTGATACGGGTTTCTAATCAATTTTTAGGCTCACCGTTGATCATACAACTGAGCCTTTCAGTCAAACATGCCAATGAAAAAAATACTGTAATATAGTGACATCACATTATCAGCCCCTCCCCTAACTCCTCCCCCTTTACCATGCAACTAAAGCTGTGGGTGTGGCTTCAGTTCAGGTGGATCACAACCCATCACCACCCACCAGGCAAAACAAACTTACTTCGTGAGGCTGCCCACATAAAAACAACATTTTAACAAATACTGTACACGTTTTTTTTTCCCAAAACAGTCTTCCTCCTCATAGACCGGTAAAAATAACACCTGATGATCATGTTTTAATGTGGGGGAAAAAACATGGTACTCCATATTTAATGCAATATTACAGTATGCGTTTTGCTGTGTTTGCATTATTGCATACTACTGCGTCTATGCAGGTTACACAGTGACTATAATATTTCTTAGAGTCTCGGGTTTCTCTTATATAATAGTTTAATAGCGTGAAATTACGACTACAGTGATTTGAAAATCATCTCTCCACCCCACTTATTAAGAGTCAAAGAACAACGGTAGATGGATAAACGCGGCGCACGAATTTGTCTCTGAACAAACCCAACGCCAATCCAAGGCAGCGCACGGGCACAGAAGAGCCCATTCCTCAAAGGGGGTAACTAATTTATTGAGCTCACGGTTGAAGGAAAATACACCATTAAAGGGCATATTTAAGCACATTTGCAATCCTTAGAAGAAGGTAACGGTATTTGGAATTTCCCCACAGCTTCAAGGAGACCCTTTAATGTTGTGTCCACGGGACAAACGCGAGATCAAAGCGGGGAGGACGTTATTGACGGAATAAATGAAATACTTGTGGATTAAGAAGGGAACGGGGCAGGTGGCCCCCAGACTGTCCTTTTTGGCAGAGCTGGTGGGCAAGCCACTTCAGAGAGTGGCTTCCTCAAATCGCACCCCCCCCCCCCCTCCTCTCCTATCATTCTTCAGAATGCAAATTAAATCCATGCGACGGGAGGGTGATTTGAATTCCTTGAGGAGGGGTAATTTTGCTCCATTTCTCTGCCCACCCCCCCCCCCCCCCCCCCCCACACCACCACCACCACCAGACACCCCCTCAACTCTTCCAACGTGCCCCCCAACCCCTCTCCCCCAAACCTCCCTCCTTCCTTGCTTATCTTCGCAGAGCGAAAAAGTGTTATTTTGTATGCAAAGGTAGCCTCGCCTCGGAGTCATTTATGTATTTGGTGCACCCTCCCCTCGCTCTGCTTGTGTATAAACAAGAGAGGGCGATCGTTTGATGTTCCGCGGGCTGGAGATACAGAGAGCGAGAGAGAGAGAGAGCGAGAGAGAGAGAGAGAGAGAGAGAGAGAGAGAGAGAGAGAGAGAGAGAGAGAGAGAGAGAGAGAGAGAGAGAGAGAGAGAGAGAGAGAGGAGCGATCCGGATGCTGGAATGCGGCAGGCAGGCAGGCAGCAGAGGGGATAGGGGAGAGAGCACCTCATCATCACAGAGTGTGAAAATGGGCCTGTGTTCCATGTGTGCTTGGCTTAACCCGTAAGGTTTGCTGAGGCCACGGTTTCTCTCATTTTCTCTCTCTCTCTCTCTCTCTCTCTCTCTCTCTCTCTCTCTCTCTCTCTCTCTCTCTCTCTCTCTCTCTCTCTCTCTCTCTCTCTCTCTCTCTCTCTCTCTCTCTCTCTCTCTCTCTCTCTCTCTCTCTCTCTCTCTCTCTCTCTCTCTCTCTCTCTCTCTCTCTCTCTCTCTCTCTGTCGCTGTTCGGTGGTGGCTTGATGAAGCCAGTAGCCTCAGAGCAGAGCAGAGAGGCCTTTTTGGAATTCATATTTATTGCCTGTTGGGAAGAGTTCAGAGAGGGGCTTGTTCACCAAATTAGAGTGGGGGGGGGGGGCAAACTTTTGAGAAATGAAGCAATGGAAAGTGGTTTGCAATAAGATAGTGAACACCATTGCTGCATTATTATTGCTGCCTCTGATCGGGAGTTCATCGACCACATGAACCCTATAGTGTCCTTATTCTGGGGTTGAGGGTGGGTAGCTGATCTACAAGTTGTAGAAGGCGAACAAAGCGGGGGGTCCAAGAATGGAACCCTAGCGGGACTCCAGTCTACAAAGTGTACAGTTTAATATATACCGTATTCAGTGAGTTCACTTACGGTAACTCAACTATCACTAATTAATTGCCTGAGCAGAGTGAGCGATAGGTTTGTGGTCGCCGACCGACAACCGTTCCTCAGAGAATTGTGCTTGGCCGGATTCTCCCCTGTAGAATTATGATTGGCTGGATTCTCACTCGGAGAATTATGATTGGCTGAATTCTCATCCTCTTCTCTTCTCCTCTGGCTACCCACTACCATCCCTCGGAGAATAGTGATTGGCCGGATTTTCAATCAGGGAATTATGACTGGCCGGATTCTCATCCTCTCTTCCTTACCCACTACCGTCCCTGATAGAATTGTGATAATCCTAAATCAATTATTATTTATGTTTTAAAAGATATAAATGGGTATTTGTTTTAATATATTTTTGAATTGCTTGCTCTGCTTGTGGAACAGCAGACAATGGCCTACTTGTGTGATATGCGCAAGTTAGCACTCTACTGAGTGTTTTTGGTGTTGGGAGCGTTCATCCAATCTCTGGATAGAGTGGAGGTGCCTTCCTAAAATCGGGGCAGGACAGGCCCTGGACGGCTTGTTGCACTTCCTCCCAGTGTAGAGCCTGTGCATGTGCATATTTGTTCCCGGGGGGACCATTATCCCCCCCCCCCCCTAATTACCCAAGCGTTGAATGCTCCTTGAAGTGGTCACTTGGGGGAAACGAAAGGTTTATGGGAAAAAAACATGTTAATGGCAAAACGATTGAGCTTAAGATGTAGATATTAAATTCCTCAATCTAAGTGATACAAGTGCACGACCATTAAAGATGAGGTCATAAAACAAACAATGGATGCAAAGTGTGGTTTGCGGTGCTGTCAAAGAAAAGAAAGAATGATGCATGCAGCAGCTGAAGGAAAAATGAAGCGGTCAAAGAAACCATATTAACCCTTTGTCCTTCAACGTTTGACGAAAACTACCTCTATGCTAGTCTCTCTCCTGGTTATAACGTGAGTCATAACATTTCATTTTCTCCCGCAGATCGAGTGTTCGGCTGCCACTTGTTGACGCTGTGCGAACGCGAGGGGACCAGCGTGCCAAAGTTCGTCAAGCTCTGTTTGGCGGCCGTCGAAAAACGAGGTAACGTAAACCTCGTTTGTTTTTTCTTTTCTTCTCCACACTGTTGAAAGCTCCTATTCCACAGGACAGAGCTTTCTCCTTGTGTGTGTGTGTATGGGAAAGGAGATTGAAACGCATGATATCTGTGTGGGAAAAGAAGTCCAGAAGAATGCATTTCCTTTATTCTTTCTTGCATTAAGGAGGGCTGACATCTCCTCGCGCGTTTCTCCATCCTGACCCAAAGGCCTGTCCACCACCCCCTCCCCTCCCTCTCTGATGCTCCATCTAAAGCCACAATCGCAAATCGCCATTTAGGCCTCTACACCCCCCTCCCTCCTCTTCATGTTATGTTTACACTCTCTGTCCATTTTGTTGACATTTTCCGAGCTCATTTGACAAGATCCACGGTCTAAGAAAGTGCCTGTGTTTTATAAGAAAGTTGCGTCTCGGTCGTTGACTTTTCAGGCGTTCCTGCGCAGTGTGTGTGTGTGTGTGTGTGTGTGTGTGTGTGTGTGTGTGTGTGTGTGTGATCAGCAGTTTCCCAGGCTCCCTCACATAGCTGGCGAGGCAAAGGGGCTGAACCCGGAGGAGAGGGGAAAAAAAATAAAACGCTCCCCGGCATCCCAAAACGCTTCGTTTTCTTGGTCCGCGTCCAAATCCGAGTCCACTTCAGACTGTTTACAACGCGCCCGAAAATTGAGAGTGAATTATGTGTTTGTGTAATGGGTTCCGTTTGTGGTTTTGGCTGAACATTTGTTCAGGACTATTAGTTATCTTGGGGTAAAAATTGTGGTGGCCCGATAAACTCGCTGAGAAAATAATACTGATTAAGAGCTCCTTTAAACTACGGCAATTATGATTTAGAGTCCTGTTATGTTTATTGATCCATGATGGACTTCAGCCTATAAGAAAATAAACCTTTCGACACAAACAAGACTATCCGGAGAGAGAGGCACTAGGAGGGCTTTTATTTTTTAAAAGGGAGGAGAGCGCAAATAAACAAACTTTGACAACCTCAAGCATAAACAGTTAGGATCACCTCCCTTGGAAACATTTTGGCCACGTTAAATTACAGGACGTAACAAGAGAGAGAGAGGGCCCTGTTTTGTTTTTCCCCTTTCTTTAACAGGCGCATGCGTGACTCTGTCGGCTCCGCGTCGACCATATCCTCAAGTCACCCCGACAGTGACAACGGTGCACGTTGTGCCGCTCAGCTGTGTGTGTGTCAGACCCATGGGAAATCTGGACATTCATTAGAGCAATCAATATAAAGGGCAGAGAGGGAAAATGTCGCCCGGGTTACCTCTCCTCTAGTCCTCAGTGCGTCTGCAACAGAGTGACAACAGTGTCCCTCAAATGACCGTAACCTCTTCTGATGCCCCCGAGGCTGCAAGGCACTGGAGAAAGTGGCCATGTCCGTGCACAGCGCCGTGCACGACTCTTCTCCTTCTCACCCACACACAGGGATGTGTTGTTCTATTGCCACCTCGCCCCCCTGCTTTTCTTCTGGATAATTTCATACCTCTGTGAGGCTTAACCGATTTTGGGCAGGAAAAAGTGCCATTTGGTGTTCTGTAAGCATTATGTTGTACTTTAGCGACTGAAAAATTGCAGATCTACAGTCTGTGCCACGTTATATGTCCCAAAAAGATGAAAAATCATGAAAAGAATGTGAAAATGTGGCGCAATCTTGGCCCTGGCTAATAAGACAAATATGCCTTAAAACATTATACTTGCCCTCTAGAACTGAAATTATAAAATTAAAACACTAAATACAACATATTTAGTTTCTTTCAGAGATGCTTTCACTCAATAGGGACGGTTACTGTCGCAGGTTGATGATGTCATGTCGATGTGCTGTCTAGCCCTATGAAATTATGCTAATGAAAAACAACGTAATACTTTCTAGTAAGTTAATACGAGCTTCAACAAAATATAGCACGTGCATTCCACGATCGCTTTAGGCTAGACCACACATGGACACATGACATCATCAACTTGCGACAGTTGCAGTCGCTATTGAGTGAAAGATTTTCTATTTATGAAAGAAATATTTATGGTGCTTTTATTTTATTTTTTTAAATTGTTATAACGGGTAAGTATAACGTTTTAATGCCTATTTGTCACATTGCCCAGTAATCCTTTAAACAAAAAATAAATGCTTCAGGGAAGTTCATGATTGGAACTACATATTTTCAGATGCAGGTCGGTGGCCATCTACCGATGATGCTGTGGGTCCTTGACACGAAATATTGAAGATGACTGATATAGAAGCATGAGTTTTTCTTGTTTGTTTGTTTTTAGGAAACTGTCAGGATTTAGAAGACGTTCGTAGCGTTAATTCTAAGGTCAAAATAGGTCAAACACAATCTAAGTACAACAGGCATTTTGTCCATGTATAGTAGGCCAACCTACTGTATTCTCATTTGCTGAAAAACAAAATACACATTAATAACTAATTAAATAATTGCTACTTCCTGTGAACCTCAAGAAGTGAATGAATATAATTTCAGAGACTAACATCCTCCTCCGACACAGACTGGCATGTAGGAAACATTGTTCATTTTTCTTTTCTTTCATTTTTTTTAGAGTGGGGACAATGAAAGCATGACAAGCTGTCGACTGCTATTGAGTTGGTTTGGCAGACTTTTGTCTGGCGTCCTTGGATGCAGCGCAGAATGGCAGGCATACTCTATAATCAAAGTAGTCCTCAAAATCTCACAGCGAAATGGAGCCATATGGCATGTCGGGTCCAAGCTAAGGCTCAGGCGCTTTATGGCTGCCATAGCAAGGCAATATGAACTAATGTGCAGCTGAGACGGTATAGCTGTAGAGATATTGATACTTTCATACTTCTAACCTTTTTAAATCGTTGCTGTATTTCACCTAATTGCTCAACTTACAGCAGTGCTGTAATACTCCATCATACCGTGCACGCGCAATTCCATTCAATTCCATTCCTACAATTCCATTCCTTTTTTGAATGACAAAATATTAAATATGAAGAAGGGTTCTGCCCAGGGCGGATGTAACATTTCCCAGTTGGGGGGCAGGAGAAAATGGTATGGGGGAGGCTTCATGAAGCCGCACCCATACCATTTTCAGCTACAGGACTTATATTAGTCAAGTAAAGCATCAATAATAACATCAGTTGTTGTTGAAGTTGCAACAGTTACAGGCACGCAGCATCCTTAAAGCTAAAGGTCTGACTCAGAGAGTTTTATGTTTTCAATGATGAAATGCTGTTGGTTTAGTGGTGACACAGCCGCTGGTTCAGAGTTTGTCAGAGTATTTTCCCAAGTTGAACTAGAAAAAAATGAATGTATCCAGTTTTGCCAGGTTTTGCAAAAGAAACAAGCGGTCAGGCTTACAAAAACATGCCCTAAAGAAGCGACTGGGCCACATGATCACACAGGACTGCAGTATGTAAAAATAGCCAATCTATTTTCATTCACACACAAATAGGAATTTTACAAGCTTATTTAAATACACAAATCTTGTACTACACAGTATTTTCAAATGGGGATCAGTGGGCAAATACAACTTAAGTCAGTGGTCCTTGATATGTTTGACTGGTTAAACGTAATACACTTTCTCTCTCTTGAGATGCCAACTTGTGGCATGCACATAAGTAGGTCAGGCACTGTATATGGCCTACTTGTGCAGAAGAAGAGCGTGCATCAAACTGCATCGACTGAGCGTTCACCCCTGCTGTTTACGATTGTGTACCTTGTCTAAGTAGCTGCGCAACAGTAACAACATTAGTTGTGAATTGAGAGACAGCAAAATCATTTTGCGACCACGACCAATGGTCGCGACTGAGTCCCGAACCGATAGTAGCAGTCACAACCGCTACCCCTCCTGGATGAATTGCATCACAATGTATATTATTCCACTAAACTTTAGTAGCTGTTTTACTTTACTACGGCAGTGGTTTTCAACCGGTGGTCCGGGGACCACCAGTGGTCCCTGATAGGATTCCAGGTGGTCCCCAGGCTAAATGATGGAAAGTTGGTTAACCAGATGTAAAATATTCATCATCTTAATCACCCCAAGTCTACACACTAGAGGATTAATGGTCATTTTCGTCTGTATGTTTGACTGTTTTGTTTCCCAAATCCAGCCTGGAATTGTGGACAAAAGCAAAATAAACCTTTAGTTTTGGGGTCTGTGGGTCTAAAATGTCATCAAATAGTGGTCCGTGGCTCAAAGGCCGAATAAATAGTGGGCCCTGGCATCAAAAAGGTTGAAAACTACATACTTATTACTACTGTACTACATTACAATGTTTGGCGGATATCTTGCAGGTCTGGAAGTGGATGGCATCTACAGGGTGAGCGGCAACCTAGCAACTATTCAGAAGCTGCGGTTCATCATCGATGAAGGTTAGTTCAATCACATCCACCATGGGCTTTTATTTTCATTGGGGTCCCTAAGACCTGGATTGCTGTACAGGTCTGGGTGTCAGACCCAGTCTTTTCTGATGAATTGAAAATGTTGTAAAAAAAAAAAAAAAAGTGTAATGCTTGCTTCATATTGATTGATTTTAATGTACCCATTCTGCATACTGTGAAATACAAATTTCAATCAATTAAATCAATCACAAGCGGATGCATTGTGAGCTTGTAGATCTGCTATTTTCAGTAGTTTCATGGAGACATGACATTTCTATGTTGGGTGTGGAGCTAAAATGTTTGCTCTAAGCTGCAGGGCTTCACTTTAGGGCTGTGGCTATTGGTTTGTTTCTTTGTGATTATTCCACGGCTCAAGATTACTAGAATGATTGAGACACTTTAAATGGCTATATCAACAACTCTATAACTTAAACATGAACTTTACAATTTTACAATTTAATAGCTGGATCGGAAACCTCATGCTGTAGGTCCAGAACTGTTACTTTACATGATTCATTATAATAGATAAATGAATGAAAACACCTGTAAAGTGAGGACCATCATCAAATCAATAACAAGTGCCGTTCTCACTTATCGGTCCTTACTTGTGGTCTCCTCGAATTTTTGTCCTCACATTTTATCTTCAATACGTGCACTACTCAGCCAATCAAAGCATCGCTATGGGGTGCTCAGCCAATCAAACTTTGCTTTGAGGCACACACAAAACTGACAAAGCTAGATATAGGAGGGTTGTCGCCCCTCATAAATGGCAAACATATCAGATCTACAAGGTCTGTAGATCTGACAGTTCTGTGTGATGCTGTTATAGGGTGTGAAGAGTAAAATTCATTTGCAAACTAAAAATAAATAAAAAAAAATCACTGAAACGCAACTGTAAATTGTCACAGTTCTTAAAAATTGTGGCAAGCTTGATCCCTGCAACAAGTAGGGTGACCATATCCAAACTGTTCATTTGAGGTTTATGCATGTGTGGAACAAGTGGGGAAACTGCCATAATAAATAATTCAATAATTTAAATTCAAATATAGCAAAAAAAAGCAAATCTACAAAGTCAAGACGCATCTCAGTGCGACACGTTTCAACCGGCCAAGAAATATATACCTGCACGTGACAGTGAGCATAGTACACTATGCTTGTAAAAACGTTGACTTGAGTACATCTTAAATGAACAAGTTCCAAGTTAATTGTTGCTGAGAGAAGAGAATGAGGAAATGGACGGACTATAGCGTTTTACCATGCATGGGTTAAAGCTCCATCCCGTGAGAGAGAGACAACGCAATTCAGCAAAACCTTAGCGGTACGGTGCGCCGTGCGGCAGCACGCTCACTCACCCAATCACTTCAGTCTATAAATGATCCAACGTTTCCATGTGAGAAGCCATGGCCCCGTGGGGATTTCCTTACACAAACAAGCCAACGTCTGTTCTGCCTAACGAAAGAACATAAAGAATATCCCATTCCCCCTCTAACCATGATCAAAAAAAGAATCATGAAAATAAAATACCCCAAAAAAAAACTACAAATATGTTATTCATTTTTAACTTGCTTCCCTGGAACAACAGCGGGCATCGTCTGGTTTTGACTGATCCTTTTTTTAGGGGGGCACCAATGTGCGCTCTTGTTCCACGCGATGTATCAGCGTACAGTACGGAACACACACACACACACACAAGACAGTGGAAAACGACGGAGTGACATCAGCGACATAGTCGGCATTCCACACATTGTGGCGCGGTGACACCATGTGCCTACACCACTGTGTCCCCACCCGTTTGTTCTCCATCTGTGTTGTTCCTCCAACTCTCTTTTGGCCTCAGAGAAAACTGGACATTGTCAAACGCAGAGGGATGGAGGGAGGGTGCGGTGTGGTGTGGGGACAATTTACAACGCTTACAGACATTTCCATACTGTAGGCTTGGTGTTCGCATTGCATAGCGTAGTACTGAGATTCCATCGAGGATACTCACACCTTTGATTTGGGGACTGACAATAAAATCCTGACTATTTTTTTTTTCGGCCCTGAGCTGAACTGGATGTACTTTTTTTTACACATTCCGAAAGGGAACATCCTGTTGGCTTTCTCTAGAGGCTTACCTTTATTTGCCAGTTGGTTTATTTCCAAAAATGTGGTCCAGTTGTTATTTTGTGGAGAAGAAAAAAAAGATCCTTATTAGCTGTTCCCCCTGCCCCAACATAAGCTTAGAATGGAGCTATGGGATGTTGTTCAAATACACCTATTTCCATCGCTCTAAAATGCAATGTGTTGCTATATATTCTCTCTCCACCATGTCAGTAGTGTGTTAGCACTTTCACTTCCGATTTTGGTTCAGCAGTGGTTCAGCCAGAAACCATTGTGCCATGCACCCACCTTTTGAGACAGCTGAGCCACGGCTGAACCAAAAGACAAGTGTGTCAACACACTACTGACATGGTGGGGATACAATATATAGCAAAAAATGCATTTTGGAGCAATGGGAATAGGCAAATTTGAAAAACATGCCATAGCCCCATTCTAAGCTTATGTTGGGGTATGGGAAACAGCCATTAAGGAGTTTTTTTTTCCTCCACAAAATAACAACTGGACCATATTTTTGGAAATAAATCAATTGCAAATACCGGTAGGACAGCCTTCTCCTTTAAGAAAGTATGGCTGTAAGGGGCTGACAAGTTTTGGATCAATGATTCAATCGATCAAAGGAAAGCTATATAATCCTCTCAATCGAAAACAAACTCTTTTGTAGGCGCAAGTTTAGAGCGACTGCAAGCAAGGCACGAATGTGGCATCCATTCCAAATTCGCAGCGCAACTCACTGCCAGATTTATTTCTGGCTGCGTTTAGCCTTACTATATACTATTGTCACTTGACAATAGGGCTTATACTGCGAAGTGGTTTCAAAAAGAAAAATAATAAATGTGTCCCGTACTGCCAATATACTTCCGTCCCATATGCATTAGTCTTTTTCATCCACCCGGCATTCTTCTGAGATCAAAAGATTAGGCTTCTGGAAGACGAGAGGACCTCCTTGCATATGGAGTCGGAGTGTTCAACACATTTTTGTTTTTGTTTGGTCTTCCTTTTATTATTTTGCTAGCTCCGATCAGCACCTCGCTGTGCTGTATGAACAGTATATGATCCCACGGGGTCCCCGTCAAAAGCACTTAACCCCAGCACATCAGAGCCTTTTTTTAAAGGAGAACTACACCACTTTTCAACGTATCATCACGATTACGGAATGATCATGACAAAATAGTACTTTTTTGGTTTAAAAAATGATGGGTATGAGGTTCCCTGGTCTTAGAACAGGTGTTTTCAACCTTTTTCATACCAGGGCCTGCTATTTATTCAGCATTTTACCCACGGACCACGATTTGAAAAGCAAGGATTTTCAAGTTTTTGTCCTCAATTTAGGGGAGAACTCTACATTTTCTGAATTCTAGATTTTTGAAAATTAAGTCACTCAGACGTTTAAATATAATGTAACTCTTGAGACTGTAAAATGAAATCAAAACCCCCGAAAGGGAAGGGTCCATTTGGTTGCATTTTAACGCTTTCAAGAGTTACAGATCGACAGTATACGGGTCCATTTGTTTACCAACTGTCCATCATTTAGCTGCATGTATGGGGACCACCTGGAATCCTCTCAGGGACCACTGGTGGTACTTGGACTACCCATTGAAAACCCCTGTCTTAGAACATATCCCCTATTAGCCTGATTATAAGACTTATGTTCGGGGGCTAAACTATTTGACATTCAATGTTATTTTTCCACAAATGAGTCTTGAAAAATCACTAAATAACTTTTTGGGGTGTAAAAATACACTAGGGACGGTAAAAACACAAACAATCTTTAAAAAATCTAAAATTCAGAAAACGAGCAAATGGTGGTATTTTATCATGATCATTTGTGAGGACAAATTATAAGAAGATAGGTTGGAAAAATGGTGAAGTGGTCCATTAACCTACTTTATCCATATTAGCCGATGCAAAAGCTCTCAGCACATCACTTTGTTCTGATTTTGAACGAAAGACTTCTCTTCTGGGGGGGTCCCTGGCACAACACCTTTTTCAGATGGAAGGGAGGGGAGCCGCCCCGGGTCGGTGGCCAAATAACATAATCATTTTGGGGGTCCCTCCTGCCCTGGCACAAAAAAAAAAAAAAAACTTTGAGAAGCACTGATTAAATCCACTTAATGCGTTTTTATTATCTCGTCAGCGGGTTAATGGTCTCAGCAGTCATAATAATAGGTGACTGATGGCTTACTTCCAGCAGCACAATGTGCACGCGTGTCAACATGTGACTTTTCTTTCGGCGCGGTGGCAGAACGGAGCGTCCCCACGTCCCTCCACACCTCCAGGCCTGTCAGCTTGGCTCCCATTCACACGGTTCAGCTTCCACCCCTCCTCACACCCCCCACCCACCACACATACACACACAACACGGACCGCGTGTCTACCTGATGGCCTGTGTCGCTATCAGGGGGTCCTCTCTGGTCTCAGCTCTATTAAAAAGGAATGATTTCGGTGCGGAGAGGCTCATATCGCCTCAAACAGCAAGCGGTGGCGGAGGGGGGGGGGTGATAGAGAGAGAGAAAGAGAGAGAGAGAGAGAGAGAGAGAGAGAGAGAGAGAGAGAGAGAGAGAGAGAGAGAGAGAGAGAGAGAGAGAGAGCGCCATGTGTCTCCTCCAGACCTCTGGGTAGCCGCGGAGGCCTGGTGCTGTTAGCGCGGCGCCGCTGTAAGCAGGTAAACATTAGCATAGTAATTAGCCCCAGCTAATTCTCCCAATTAAAGCTGTGTTGTTTCCCTCTGTCTTTCCCTCCTGTCTATCCCCCCTCCTGTCCCCAATCCCCCCCCCCCCCCCCCCTCACCCCTGCCTGTTTTTTTTTGCTGCTCTGCTCCTTCTCCCCAGAGGAGCAGCTCAACTTGGACGCCAGCCAGTGGGAGGACATCCACGTTGTCACCGGCGCGCTCAAGATGTTTTTCCGCGAGCTGCCAGAGCCGCTGTTCCCCTTTCGCTTCTTTGAGCTGTTTGTGGAGGCCATCAGTGAGTAAAAAGAACACAACTAGGCCCAGCTGCGTTTTCTGTCAACGCCGCCGCTTTTTTTTGGGGTGGGGGGGTTTGTTTTTCATGTCAGCTACTTTTCTTGCCATTTTGGCAACAAGGGGCTTGGCCGGTCACCTTGCAAGCATTGTCAACTTCCCATTGTTCCATTGTTTTGGCTTAAATGGTATATAATTATTTTGTTCCTTTCTTTTTTTGGTCTTTGTCATTCATGTTTTCTCGCCTTATAATAATAGCCAACAATATCGCATTGATTCTGGCTGATATTATATGGAGAATAGTTGTTGATACCCAGCCAAGGGACCATATTTTCTGCAGTCTACCCTTTGCGTTTTACATATAGTAACACACTGACTTGGCCCTGCGGTGTATTAGCCTTAATCCTGTTTACAGTGTGTGCCTCTGTTTGCCTCTAGAATTGTTGTCCCTTAAGGCAGCTCAGTTAGAGAGTAAACTATTCCTTCACTCTGTGAACCGGAGAGGGAGAGAGAGAGAGAGAGAGAGAGAGAGAGAGAGAGAGAGGGGGGGGGCATTGGGAATAAATGCAGCTGATAAGCAAGTCGATTTTCCTACTATGTCGCACACCGTGAGCCGAAACCTACTATCTCCATATTATTCTAACTTTATTGTGGTTTTAGTAATTTAGTAGTGTCACACGAAAGCATCAACACAAGCTGTATGCTCGATACATGGGACCAAACGATGCGGTTTGAGCTTGTAGATCTGTTACGTTACGTATTTTGGAATTTGAATCGTGAAAATCAAAAACAAGCATAAGATTTATCCTAATTTTTAAAAAAGATAAAGAAAATAAAACTTAAGGAAATACACAGTGAATACACAACAAAACAAGTCTTGATTTTGTATTTTGATTTTGTATCTTTGACCTTTATTAACCAGCGACGGAGACCAGACCGAAGCATGAGCACAAAGTTAGAG
The DNA here is from genome assembly GCA_039105355.1 of Benthosema pterotum. Lineage (NCBI taxonomy): Eukaryota > Metazoa > Chordata > Actinopteri > Myctophiformes > Myctophidae > Benthosema > Benthosema pterotum. The sequence continues at coordinate 11,853,109 of CM076978.1, forward strand.
ACTGAATTACATTACCGCTGCTTTCGGGCAGAAACCTGTTATTTACTGAACTTGTTTCTTTGTTTTTTTTTTGTTTTTTAATAAGATCTGCAACCTCAAACACGCCACGAAACAACCCACTTGTACAGTCAATCTGCTAGTATTTTTCTTTCCTTTTCTATTTCCTGAACGATCACATTCACTGAACATATGAGGATTCCAACCCGACAGACGATATAACAAAGTAATACAGACTACCTTGAACATAGACAAGGAATACATTTACTGTAAAACAAATCAAATTTTAAAAAGAGATCCGATTATAAGTTGTACGAAGGCAGGCAAGATGTATTATAATTGTGTTGCAAAGATTACAGTACGGCTCAAAAAACATTGACAGACCTGCATTTCATTTTCCCCTTGATTTGCAGCCAAGTTTGAGCCATAACAACCGTTTCATTTTCTACCAAGCAATAGAGCCGTCATTGGTATTCTATCAGCATGTCAGTTACGAATTTAAACGTCTTGAACCCGGCTAGTGTCCACATCGTGGGCCAAACATTCTGCAAACATAGCCGGTCTAACCGGCTAAGAGCTTGGGGATCGGCTATTTTCGGTAAAATATGCCATGTAGTGGCCAACTATCAACTACTGTTAAGTGTATTTGTGGTTCAGCTGAGATGAAGTCAACTGAACTGAGAACATAATTATGTTGCTGGGTAGAAGTCCTAGAAATGTGGCCCAGTGGAGAGTAATGTCTCTGTCTATAATATGGTAAACATAAAGAGATGACTCACAATGAGAAGAAAAGTAGTATGACTAAGCAAAGAATCTCTATCCAGAGACCTACATTTTTGCCACTGCATTACATTGACTCCATGTGTGTGTGGGTTTCAAATGTGTTTGTTAAGTGATATTAGAATCCACGTTCGCCATCACCACCAACGCCACCAAAATCCCCCCAAAAGTCAAGTCGACATCAGAGCGTTGGCCTTTCAGGCAGTGCTATCAAAAGAGGGCACTGTTGGAACAGCAAGGGGTCATGTGTGTGTCTACATGCATACAGTATGGTGAGGAGGCACACTGGAATGCTCTTCTTCCCTCGTGTTGTTAGATTTAGTGGTTGAAATAAGCAACAGGTCTATGAAAACAATAGAAAAGAAGCGACTAGAGCTGTAGACCACATGAGAACTTCAAAGCTACAGTAGATACAATAGCCAACCTAGAAACTTGTGAAGTTTTAAACCTTGTGTTTTCAATAGCTTATAGAAAATAACAGATCTTTTCTATTCTAAGCTGATTATTAGCCCTAGAGAACAATAAAATATTTCTCATCACAATATACAGTGTTGTGATGAGAACAACCTGGGAAAATCATCTTTAATATTCATAATCATAATCATATTTCATCGTTAAATTGTTGCATTTTATTTTTGAAATATTCCTAAAAAAGAAAGAGGAATTAAATTGTGAACATCTCCTTTGGTCCAAACATTCCTATAAGATCTGTAAGATTGGTCCAGTGAAGGGGAAAAAATAAAATAAAAAATAGTCCATTCACTAAACACGGGTGAAATTAACTCGAAAGCTTCCTAGAGAAAAAAAAAATAGGCGTGTGTGCAGGGAAACAAACCCACATTCTATAATGCCACTGAGCATCATGAAGCTACTGAAAGACCCACCCACCTCAGACATCAGCAACATTATGAAAATTGCAAAAAAAAAAAAAAAATCACCCATATTCAGTGTCCAAGGGTTAGGCCTATCATGATGAGTTTTAGAATGGAGTAGGCATATGATGACGTACAAGAGACAGGGCTGTGCAATGAAATGTAACGGTGCCTCAAGGCAGGTCACTTGGCTCACCTCTGCTGCATGACCTGACCTGACCTGTAGTGGTGTAATGTAACCATGCAAGTACATCTACTGAAGTACTGTGCTTAGGCCTACAATTTAGGGGTATTTGTACTTTACTTGTAGGTTTGACATAATTTACCTACCATATTACTTACGATCGTGTTTATTATCATGAATATGTCATTAAACAATAGACCTTTAGGTCCCCAATGTCCACCCAAGGCTAGGACACTTTCCAGCCGGGCTCTTTCATTTAAATGTAAATACAGTATCATGGACATTACACATTAAATACCGGTTCATTTTTGGAAGCAGACCTTTAAAATCTCTTCCAAATCCATCAACAAAACAAACAATGTTTTATCATATAGGAAGGCTATTGGTGGAGAGGTTTGTCTATCACGTTATGCTTAGCTGTGATTGGACCACAGCAGTTTGGGGACAGGGTTACTGAACAGTCTATTATGTCAAATACGTCACCGGGAGGTTGGATTTTGACTTTTATTATGTCAATTCCACCTTTGAGAGATAAAGGGGTTAAGTAGCCTAAAATCTATATTATGGTTTGCCACCTCTGCTAACCTGTACAGCCCCTCCACCTTTGGAGGACCAAAGGTCAGTCTAGCATCTGTCAGCAGCTCATGAAGGCAGTCATGTGTCACTCAGTCCCCCTGTCTCACCTATCAATAAGACCCCCTGATCGGACCTACGTAAATTAGCCATCTGACCCTGCAGTCTGGCCGGTGCCAGATGTGTCTGCCAATACACAGTCACAATCCCCCGGAGCTGTGGAACCTCCATCTGAAAAAAGGACCACTGTTGCCAACTGCCAAAATCAAAAAAGCACTAGTGGCACTTCCACAATGCACTAGAATGCGCTAGAGCAGTGGTTTTGGAACATTTTCATACCAGGGCCAACTATTTATTCTGCATTTTAACCAGGGACCACCATTTGATGTTGAGTTTAGTCAGTACTAATTTAGGAGAAATAACAGGCAAAATGTTGGTCAAAAAATAGCAATTCTTCTACAGGGTCTAAATGTGTAGATTCTTGAGAATTAGGTAATTCATATGTTTAAATATAATTTAACTGTTAAGAGAGTAAAATGAAACCATTTTACGATCTCAAGAGTTACAGATCTATTAGGGTCCATTTGGTTACCAATGGCCCTTTCTAGAAAAGAGGCAGGACTATCATAGGAGGAAAAATGGTGAATATGGTGAAAATGGATATCTCTGGTACCTGTCAACCAATTTCGCCCCAACTCACCAGCAAAAAAGCACTAAATTTTCCGCCAGGAGTCTTTCACTAATTTTGGCACTTGGGATTTGAATTGCGAGCTTGTGGCTCCCCCCCCCCACACACACACACAAACACACACTTCTTGAACATACATAAACAATGCCAGCCCATGTTTAGAGTGTGTTTGTGAAGTGCTACCTGAGCCCTCTGTTCCCCATGCCTCAGCACTGTGACCCCAAAGGACCAATGGCGCCATCAGTTGGTCTGTGAACGTGACCTGAGAACATGATACCATCCTTGTTGTCAGGCAGAAAGCTTGTATCTCCACCTGTCATCTTCTCAATAGGTGTTGTTGACCTGACCGTGGTAGCCACAAGGTTGGCCACAAGGTTGCCAGTTCGAATCTGGGATCCCCAAGTTTTCCTAGAAATGGACCGTTAGCAGGTCCATTTGGTTAATGTTCCAGTTTTGGAGGCCTGGAATCATGGACTAAAAACTGGTTCTGAACTGAGCCGGTTCCAAGACAGTGGGAAAGAGGTCAAAGTGTCACCATGTTTACAGTATGTCCACTTTGTTTTGCAAAGTGCCGTTTTCTGGACGACACACAGCACGGTTCCAGTCCAACAGCAACAATACTATGTTGGTAATTACACTAACAACACTTGGTATCGTTACCTAACGCGTAACTAGCGCCACCATCACTTTTGCTACGTTTGACTGAGTCATGTAAAGCGTGTTTGAATCTATTACGGCGAAAGCATCTCTCCGAAAGCCTTACTTCAATCAGCCTCCCCTTCCCGCCCCAAGTTTTTACACGCGGTCTGGAGAAAAGTGTCCTCTATTATCAAAATCTGTTCCACCCCGCGCTCAGAAAATATTCTCACAGAGACCCCTGAAAGCAGATTGCCAAACAATCCCAAGGTGGGGAGGGGGGCATAATTTGGCAATAAATATTTACATGCTCCAAATGTAGGCCAGAATACCCACTGGCACTCAAGGTGGTTCCATCCAGTTAATCAGATAAGCATGTGCGCGGCTGATGAGTCGCAGACAGCGTTTAGACAACTAATTAGCAGCGGAGGAAGGCTCCTTCATAGCAGGAGGTGTAATTAGGCTAACCTGCTACACGTTACCCAGATCAAACGGGCCAGGGGAGGAGGAGGAGGAGGAGAACCGACGCACGCACGTTTTTGACGACTAAACGTGGCAAGGCGGCGGTAATGTGGGAGGACGAGAGAGGAGAGGAGGGCTGAGCACAGAGATGTAGAGCAAGTGTTCCTTTAACGGGAGCACCTTCGTTAACATTTCAAACAAACGTTTTTTTTTTTTTTTTTTTTTTCAAAGACGTGACATCTTCTTTGCTCGAGACGGGCGGGCGCTTGTAAAGATGAGACGACGAGATGATCACAGGGAGCGCACCGTGCAGGTTCTCCGACTTTTCTCTGAACTGAATGTGTCATTTGGAAGGTTGGGGACACTGCCATTTGAAAATATTTTATGGCAGGGACCTGCCCATACATACGCCTAATTGCTAATATTCTGTCTTCAAGTTTGATCTGAGCCAATTAAACATGTCCTTATTATACAGTATCAAATACTATTAGATTAGGTTAGATTAGCTCAGTGTTGCCATGCCTGCTTATTGTTCTCAACTTTGGACTCTTTTTTTTTTTTTTTTTTTTTTCCAGTTAAGTTGTTTGTAAATACCGGTAATTGTGGATTTCAGGGTGTTTTATGGGCTTAATTGTTTCTAAATTGTGCTTATTTTGGACGCAATTCCTAAATGCAGATTAAACCAATGGTTCTCAGATAATTTTGATGCGTCAAGGACACCCAAATTAATCTGTAGGCCTATTTGTTCATGTGCACATAGTTAGAAAATAGCCAGTATGGTTGCATTATGTTTTAAGTCAGTGGTTTTCAACCAGTGGTCCGGGGACCACCAGTGGTCCTTGAGGGGTTCCAGGTGGTCCCCAGGCTAAATGATGGAAAGTTGTTAACAAGGTGTAACTCTTTGAGAGCGTAAAAATGAAACCAATTTTTTTTATTATTATTATTATTATTTTTTTATTTTTATTTATTTATTTATTTATTTTATTTATTTATTTATTTATTTATTTATTTATTTATTTATTTATTTATTTATTTATTTATTTATTTATTTTGTTTTATTTTACACTCTCAAGAGTTAAAATATTCATCATCTGAATTAGCCCAAGTCTACACAACTAGAGAATGTAGAAGATTAATGGTAATTTCTGTATGACCATTAACCTGTATGTTTGACTGTTCTGGTATTGTGGACCTGGCATTGTGGACAAAAGCAAAATAAATCTTTAGTTTTGGGTCTTTGGAGCTAAAATGTCATCAAATGGTGATGCGTGGCTCAAATGCTCAAATGAAGATTGGGCCCTGGTATCAAAAACCACTGTTTTCAAGTGCTCATGCTGGCCCTGCAAGGGCTTGTTTTCATAGACCCGGTTGCTTATTTCCTCCCACAGAATCTGGCAACGCCGCCAGCTCGTGTCATTCTGATAACAAGCCCACGGTGGTGTTCCTCTAAATGGAAGAGGACACCGTCCTGGCCCTCTGGACCATGCATGCGGATGAGCAGTGCAGCTCATCTGCCCAGTTTTTCTTTTCTTTTTTTCGTGACTCGCTGCCCTGTGCCCATCATCCATCACCCTCCATTTAAGACGCTGCTGTGTGAAACGCTCTCTCGGCGGCGATGGAAGAGACGGGTCGTCATCATTAGCACTGCGCTGCGGTGGCGGCCATCTTTGGCGGGCGTAGCTAATGGGGTTGCGTGGCAGGGGGAGCCCCTCTGGGTGTGTCCCTCCACCCCGGCGGCACCATGTTGAAATGAGAGGTGGGATCGTTAGGCTACAGCCCCCGCATCACCGGCAAGCTAATTGAAATCCCCCCCAGTCCCCCCCGGCCAGCGAAACCACGCAGCAGGCTCTGCTGTGGTGGCACGCACATTCACAGCAGCAGGCAGGTGGGTGGGTGTGCAGAGACCACTCATGTTTTTTCCACTAAACCAGTGGTTTTGACACCAGGTCCCACTATTTATTCAGCATTTGAGCCACGGAAAACACCATTTCAGTACATTTTAGCCCCACAGACCCCAAAACTAAAGATTTCTTTTGCTTTTGTCCACAATAACAGGCTGAAATGAATTGTCCTGGGAGCTACTATACGGTGTGTGAACTATTTTTCTCCTTTTTGCACGTTCAACTTTTTTAAACATGAAACGGTCCATTTGGTTTCATGTTTACGCTCTCAAGAGCTACAACAAACTTCCAATCCAATTCACTACTTTATGTTTGCACTTCCAATAATATTGTTAGTTATAGTTAGTAGTTAGTTAGAGAGTTAGTTAGTTAGAGAGTTATGAAAATTTGGGAACTATATCGTTATACCAAGACATTTGGGCAAGTGCTATGGCCGTGCAAAACTTGTGCTGCAAGTCGTGTTGTGTGGCGTTATCGGTGGCGAGTAAAGTCTGCGGTTCAACGTGGTTCCATGGAATAAAGCACCAGGGTTGTTAAATCGATATTAAAACCAGCATGGATCGAGACAAGGAAGCAGCATAAGCACTATTGGCCTACATTTTTTTGCGGCTTCAGGTGGATTTTTAATTTATTTTTTGGTCAAAAATGGCTCTTTAAACAACTTGGGTTGCCATGTCTTCTGGTCTAAGTGATCATGCTAATTACTGCCTCACACACAAGCATCAATAGCAACAGATAGCTTGTAAATGCGGTACTCTTTGTTATTTTATTATTTTGAATCTTGCAAAGTGACAGTTTCGGACATGGTCATCGTCTCCGTCGAGTGGACATGAGGTTTCCTCTCGACAGAGACGACACAAAGAGTGTGGCACATTCAATCTTAACAACTTAGCAACCGTTACTTCTCTACGATGTAGTTTTCCTTCAACACACGAATCTCTTCTCCAGAAATATTAGCAGATTTACAAGCTCAATCTGCCGTTTCTGGCAAACCATTCCCCCCCGAGCCCAGAAGGATAGGGGGCATTTTAAAGATCAGATTTTTGGTGGGAACAAATCAGAATTGCCTGCAGTCGGACTCTGAACAAAAGCCTAATATCTCTCGGTCTGTCTCTCATCTCACTAGGTTTAGTTAGAGGAGGTTATTTTGTGTGTGCGCACACATGTGCGTGTGTGTGTGCATGTGTGTGTTTTCCTGGGTCCTCAGGTGGGGCCCATGCCCCGTTTCCCTTCCCTGTGAGCTGTTCGTTCTTGGATGGCGTCGCGTAGCAGCTGTGTTTGCAGGCCATGATCCTGGCACCGGCGGAGCAGAATCTATTATTCATGTGGCCCTAGTATCAGAGCGGGGGATCTGGAATCTCCAGCCACCTGTCTCACAGACAAGCGTGCCTTTTTGTTCCCCGGCAAATCAATGCAAACAAACCGATGAATTGAGTTTTATCTGTTTTGAGAGCTGACATAGATGTCGTTTGAGCGAGCAAGCGCGCGCACACACACACACAGCGCCAACGCCGCTGGGAAGAGTTTTTGAGTGTTGTTTTTGTTTTGTTGTTGTTGTTCTTTGGCTCTTAGTGGAAGTGTTGGGGTTGTTTTTTTGCTCAGCAGGTTGAGGTTTTATGTGATAATTGTTGCAGTGTATACGGTAGCAGTGTGCCACTGTGTGCGTGCATTAACGCGCCTTGTGTCTGATCTATCTGATCTTTTGTTCATACCAGGGCCCACTATTTATTCTGCATTTGAGCCACTGACCACCATTTGATGACATTTTAGCCCCACAGACCCAAAACTAAAGATTTATTTTGCTTTTGTCCACAATTCCAGGCTGGATTTCAGAAACAAAAACAGTCAAACATACAGATCAAAATGACCATTAATCTTCTACACTACAGTACATTCTCTAGTTGTGTAGACTTGGACTAATTCAGGTGATGATTTTTTTAACTCTTGAGAGTGTAAAATGAAACCTGGTTTCATTTTGACGCTCTCAAAAAGTTACATCTGGTTAACCAAATTTCCATCATTTAGCTTGAGACCACCTGGAACCCTCTCAAGGACCACTGGTGGTCCCTGGACCACTGGTTAAAAACCACTGCTTTAGTTGCTTGCCTACTACAGGCTTGTTCATCTGCAACTGGCAGTCAAGCTCTTATTAAGGGATCAAGCAGTCCACGAAGTGGACCTTGATCCCTTCTTGTTTTTGTCTCTTTTTTCCTCCTTCCACCAGAAATAGCTGTTCTGGCTGAACCGTGCAGTCGGTTTTCGCGAAAATTGGTAATCTGGTAGAGGGTGATGCCAAACGGTGATGATGCGAAGCCTGTGACCACTGGTCAAATGGTGGCGCTATAGCACTCAACTGAAATTGCAAACTTTAAACACTCATAACTCATGAACTGCTCGACTCTCAGAAATGTAACTTATATTCACTTATGCGTCTGCTTATGCCGAACAACTTTTGTATTCTTACTTTTGACCTCTGACCTTTAGATGAACCGCCATCTTGAATTATATGTAAAACAGTTAAAATGTCTCTTCTCCTACAATCTTTGATCAAAATGCATAACAATGACCTACACATGAACTTTGAAGCCATACAAACATGAAATGGGTGTGAATTTTGTTTTCAGTGAAAAAAATGATGTTTTTACGAGCCAATGAAAATTGCTTGTTTGTGAAAATTCTTCTATTATCCCTAATCTACACATGCAAAGTAATCTGTTTATGAGATTTTACAGTTTGGTAGAGGGGGATGCCAAATAGCAGCAAAACCAGTCTTACTCCAATTGCTCAAATGGGGGCGCTATAACAATTCTTTGAAACTGAAACATTTGAAAAACCATAACTCGGGCCTCGTTTGGCCAAAAATCATGGGACTTGTTTCTACATGTTCCTTGATTCATGTGGAACACATCTGTAACATTGACCGGTAAGCTCCACCCCCAGAGTGTCTGCCATTTTAAGCAGTTTGAAAAATGCTCATGCCTGATTTTCTGGCTGGATTTTTGATTTGCACAACAAATGTTTGTTGTACAAGCCGGTTTGCATTTTTTGTACACACCATCACTGTGTTTGTGTGTGGACGTAAAGTACTTCTGTGGCCTGCCGCACCGAGGACAGCCATCGTCAGTGTGTTAATCTCGCGTTAATTTTTTTGACGCCATTAACGCACGGCTGTGTTAACACGAGATTAATGCATTAATGCGTTAACGCATTAACGTGTTAACGCCAACACCTTTAATATATATAAATATATGTGGTTTTTTTTTTCAGGCTAGCTAGATTGCATTGCATTGTGGGTCCTTTAGGTCGTGGGCCGTGGTTTCAAAAAGGTTGGAAACCACTGCTATAAAGCACAAAGCACTGCATCGTTCTAATCTTTTCTGACTGAAATTCGAACAATTTAGCTGTATCATTCCAATTTCAAACTGTATCGTTCCATTTTTAGTCTGAGATTAGTAAACTGTATTGTTCTAATTTCACACTGTATCATTCCAATTTTACTCAGAGAGTAGTAAACTACATCGTTCCAATTTCAAGCTGTATTGTTCCAATATTAGTGAGAGATTATTAAACTATCATTTCAATTTTAAGATGTATCGTTCCAATTTTAGTCAGAGAATAGTACACTATATTGTTTCAATTACAAACTGTATCGTTCCATTTTTAGATTAGTAAACTGTATTGCGACAATTTCAAACTGTATCATTCCAATATTAGTCAGAGATTATTAAACTGTATCGTTCCAATTTTAAGCTGTATCGTTCCACTTTTAATTAGAGATTATTAAACTATCATTTCAATTCCAAGCTCTATTTTAATTATATTCCTCTGGTTGTACAACAATGGGAACTGATGTAGACACACACACACACCAGAGATGGAGCACTCATTAGAGCTGCATGGTGCTTGCTATACAAGCAGGTGTGAAAACCGTTTTGTACAACGCTATGTACCATGGTGTAGTTGCCAACGGGGTCGGGAGTTGGACGGAACGAGGGCGCCTGCTGGCTGAAGCCCATACTGCATCGCAGTGTGCAGTATGGGGGGGCCATACTGCACCGCAGTGTGCAGTGTGGGGGGGCCATACTGCACCGCAGTGCGCAGTGTGGGGGGGCCATACTGCACCGCAGTGCGCAGTGTGGGGGGGCCATACTGCACCGCAATGTGCAGTATGGGGGGGCCATACTGCACCGCAGTGTGCAGTGTGGGGGGGCCATACTGCACCGCAGTGTGCAGTGTGCAGTGTGGGGGGGCCATACTGCACCGCAGTGTGCAGTATGGGGGGGGGCATACTGTACTGCAGTATGGGGGGGGGCATACTGTACTGCAGTATGGGGGGGGCATACTGTACTGCAGTATGGGGGGGGGGGCATACTGCACCGCAGTGTGCAGTATGGGGGGGGCTGCGGGGGGCAAGTGACAATATGGGGGGGAGCTGCGGGGGGCAAGCGACAACGGCAACCACACTTTGCAATTTTTAAATTGCGAATATTCTAGTTTCCATTTGTCACTTTGACCACTAAGCTCCACCCTCTGAATGCTGAATTGTGCATATTGTTCATATTGCTTACTGCTTGGTGGCGTGTTGTTGGGTTGTTTCATTGATGACAACAACTAAGCAAATCATTGTGCCAGGATAGCTCAGTCGGTAGGGTGCCTGACTTCGGAACACAAGATTGAGGGTTCAAGTCCCACTGCTGACAATACAAAGTCTGAGTCTCCAAAAACCCTGCTGTGTTTCCACAATCACATGATGTATTTCTTCCATGTTTCTATGGCTTATTTGTGCATATTTAAGGAGCGGTAGTGGCTCAGAGGTAGAGTAACCGGATGGTAACCACAAGGTTGCCGGTTCGATCCCGGGCTCCTGCAGAGTTAGTGTCGATGTGTCCCTGTCCCACTGCCATCAGTGTATGAATGTGTGTGTGAATGGGTGAATGTGATGCACAATCTATGTAAAGCGCCTTGGATAAAGGCGCTATATAAATGCACCATTTACCATTTACCAAGCAGTCCACTGAATGTGTGTGTTGTTTCCAGTACGTCTTGTGTCTGTTGGGTAGCCTCATTGGTAGAGCGCATGACTTGGAAATGAGAGTTCCTGGGTTCAAATCCCGGCACGGACACCTAGTAATATGAGTCAATCATGCACAATCTCATGTGGTCTTCTACATCTAAGTTCATGGTTCTATGTGTAACCCAGGGTAAAACTCAATGTAATGGTGGTTGTCACCATTCGGCCATGTTGTGTTTTGTCACTATTCGGCCATGTTGTCACTAATGACAGTTCACAGCTCAGTTCACCACTCACTCACAGCTCACCAATCATTTACTCATTCACCAAATCAGTGGCCTTGTGGTTAGAGTGTCCGCCCTGAGACTGGGAGGCCGGGGTTCGATTCCCGGCCGGGTCATACCAAAGGCTCTAAAAACGGGATCCAATGCCTCCCTGCTTGGCACTCAGCATCAAGGGATGGATTGGGGGTAAGACCCTGTGTCATACTAGCGTCATGTCCAGAGGGTGTACTTGTACATCAAGCTGCCTCATGCTACAGAAACAGGAGATAGGCACCTGCCCTATGGGCCTCATGGCTGGGCAAGGCTGTTTGACTGTCACTATTCGGCCATGTTGTCACTAATGACAGTTCATAGCTCAGTTCACCACTCACTCACAGCTCACCAATCATTCACTCAGTCACACCAGATTACAATGTGAGTCAGTCTCACACATAATTACCTGATGTATTTCTGAAGTTCAGGCTCCCATGTTTCTATGGCTTATTTGTGCGTATTGTTCTTACTCCTTATTGCTGCTTGCTTGATCCCGTTTTATTGCTGCTTGCAGCTATATTAAATTAATGTTGAATTTGTCTGATGAGCCTTACTTTATTCCCTTCCTTTCTTTATATATTCCCTCCTTATATCCTCCACCAGAATTTTAACCTGGCAACCATAGTTGTGTTTAAAAAAAAGCAACTCTGTTAATTTGAAAATGCTAATTAGAGGAAAAGGCATATTATCCCTAGTTGTTTGGTCCTTGTCTTTTTGCCCTCCGTAACCATGGAAATAGGCATGTGCGTTTGGAGTGTAACTGGGCCACCAGAGTTACTGTATACGAATGCTTGTCCACAATCTGGAGCCTATATACAGTATATGAATCTAAGAGAACAGATCTGGAATGGAATGCTACTCCACAATCTAAGACTAGAGATCCTATGTGGAATCTATAAGATCAGATTGTATAATTGTATGCAGCTGCAATTCACACAGGCAAAGACAGTGATATTTACAGCATATTTGTCGCTTTCTATCTTGTAAAGATCGTACAATATATGTGTGTGTGCAATGTGTGAATACAAAATAACTGATGGTGTGGTTGTATGTCTGTCTATGGCTCTTCTATTAAGACTTCTAGATTGTGTCAGAGATCATGTCTCACCTGTAGTAGGCAAGCTCTATTAGCGCAACGGTAACACAAATTCAGTACTTGAGAGGGAAATCAAATACAGGTCATACAGGCAATGTTACATACTGTAGTGCTGCTTTAAGTCCTCTCAGATAGAGCTAAAAATGATAAGAACATCTCTGTCAAAACATTGGTTAATCAGTGGTCCATGACTCTTCACAATGATGGTTGGCATCATGCCCAGAAATCTGCCACTACACAGGACAAACATGTATGTGTTTTGTTAATTAGTTTGTTAAATAATTAGTTCATATTTAGTTTAATAGTTAGTTTTGCTGCATCAATTAGGGCTATGGACATTATACATAATAGAAGACTACATCATTTTGACCTTTGGATTTCGGAATTGAGATATAGAGATGTTGCAGTTTTCCTGGTTTTAATAAGTTAAACTCTTATTTATATATTTGACATATTGTGCTTGTGATGGCCATTATCTATGTTTGAAACATTTTGAAAAACATATTATTGACAGATCGGACAATGCTTTCGCAAATACCGCATAAATATATCTGATACAAGGAAGCAACAGCCACTATTACTGCAATACTGGCCAACAACTGGGTCACCAATCACCATCACCAGATGCATATTTTATACAAATGTTTTTTTTTCTTGGAAAAGGTTTGAAGGCCACCGGTAGCTTCAGGTCATCTTGGGTAACACACACCAACTCAACCAGCTTCAAAGACCTCGTTATTTACATATCAATTCTTGTACATCATTATGTTGTGGCCTAGTTGTTAATCTATTAATATTGCTTTGCTATGATCACTATTATGGAGGGAAGGGACCTTAACCACTAGGTTCCCAAAGTGGGATCAAGGACCCCCGGGGGTCCTTGAAGCAGTTCAAAGTGGGACCACAGGTAGAAATGCGATTTAAATGTAGCCAAATCTATATCAAACTGGGGGTTGTATCTTTTCGAATGGGGAGCTGTCTGCTAATTAGTGTCACTTTGTGTATCCTATCGATCTGTTTTTAAGTCTGTTAAAATACCCTGAGTATTCCTCTCAGGTAATACTCATCTACAAGTTCAAAACACATCACACTGTGACACATTTTGGATTTGTAGATCAGATATCGAGATCGAGATATTTATAATTTGCTAATTGCCTTAGCAACACGTTTATCCACTTGTCCCAGACATTCCATACTTCTGCCCCTCAAATGTACAGTTTAGATCTGGTCACCCTAGCCATTGTAGCCAATATACAAACTCACAACATCAGCTCAAAGCTTTGTGAACAGCTACTGTAATTGGGTGGGGCTGAACCAAGCATGGAATCCTGGTGGTCCCCCAGTCAATGAAGTGTATACATTTAAACTGGAGTCCAGGAAACCCCAGGTGGGCTAGGGACCCAGTGCCACCCTGCTTGGCACTCAGCATCAATGGGTTGGATTGGGGGGTCAAATCAACTAATGATTCCCCAGCGCTCCAAGAGATGAGTCAAATTTGGAGAACCAATTTCACTGCAGTAACATGAGTGAACCCCAGGGGGGGGCTTGGGTTGGGGCAGTCGATAATATAGTCTTTTAACCACTTTATCCACCTATGTATTTGGTGGATATTCAAAAACGGAAATTTACAAGCTCACAGCATGGCATGAGGGAAACTTCGATTTTTTATAATATCTGAAATAAAAAACTCCAAAGTGTTTGGAAAGTTAACGGTGTGAGTCTGTGTTAACACATTGAGTGCCTGCCTGCGGGGAGTCCATGTTAACATGGACTCACAAGTCCCTCACAGTCACTCAATGTGTTAAGACTGTAGCCCTTTTCACCCTTTTTCTTTCTTTTTTATTGCACAAATCTTCACTTCTGTGGTTCGCTGCCACAACCATTTTCCTGATGGGTTTCCGCAGCAAATTGTACATCAATTTGGGGGTCCTTGGAACAAAAAACATTTGAGAACCACATCTATATGGTATAGTATACTGTATACGCCTCAACAGTAACATCTCTGTCTTTCCCTCCTCGTCTGCATTGAAGAAAACGGATACACACAAAAGCTCACTCTTTTGTTTGTTTGCAGTGTTTTGTCGCAGTGAGACATTTCTATTCCGTTGATGCAGCCAGACTCATTGAGTGCAGCGCCACCATTATCAGTCAGATTGATTATTCACTTATTCCTAATGAGTATTAATTATGTTTGTGTATTTCTGTGTTTAGGGTGCCGAGTGAAGCCCTCACATTAATATGCAATGACGGAAATGAATAATTTTTTACTTCTGCACGTGTGTGTATGTGTGTGTGTGTGTGTGTGCGTGTGTGTGTGTGTGTGTGTGTGTGTGTGTGTGTGTGTGTGTGTGTGTGTGTGTGTGTGTGTGTGTGTGTGTGTGTGTGTGTGTGTGTGTGTGTGTGTGTGTGTGTGCATGTGTGGCTGCGCTGGCTGCTACTTTTGTGGGTTAATTGTGTAATCCCCCTCCCCACCCCCCCCCACCCCTATAATTCATTTACTCCTGATCAAGATGACACCTTTTTCCTAACGAAACGGAGGAGGAAAGGGAGGGAAGGAAGGGGCTTGGAATTCAATGGTACTTATTAGTTAATTTATTTTTATAACTCTTTGAAACTCCACCTCATTTGCATGCAAGTAAGCTGGCCATGCAAATCGTTTGAAATGCAAAAATATATCTAGTTTCTATATTTCATCAAGGAGCTTTTTCATGTTTTATAAATTACAAGACGCCATCCTCTAAGACTTTGTTATTCATTAACCAAAAGCACACAATTGGGATCCATTTAAAATCTTAATCACAACCTGCAGGATTATTTTGCTCTCTGCTAATATTTGCCTTTTGACGGGAGGCTAGAGCGGATGTAAGCTAGCAGACTGGAGGAGCCTGGAGATGCCTTGTACACGCACGCACGCAGGCTGTCTCGAAACAAACTAGGACTCTGTGCTGTTTGGAATGGGATTAGATGAACAGTTTTAGGTGCCGAATGTGTCGCTATAGTCACTGTGTCACCCGTTGAAACAATTATCTGCCCAAAAAAAAGGAAAAGAACAAAAAAAAACTTGAGGCTATTGTCTGGATAATTAATATGATTTTTCCAGAAATGGAATAAGCAAAATAAGGGAATTTGTATGTACATATTGATTTTGGGTTCACGAGATTCTAGTTTGCCATTGTTTGTCAGTGAGAAAATGCGCACGCACACATGCACACACGCACACGCACAGATACACACACAGAGACAAACACACACTCGTTTCTTTTTCTCCTTTAGCACAATGACAGAGATCACCACGGGGCGGATCTAGGCAAACAAACCAAATTTCATAGATATTTCAATTTAAAGTGCTTACAGTATATTTAAAATTATTTGAAACACTACTCTACTACAATTAGTCCTTCACTAAGGCCCTCCCCAATCCATCCTTGTCCAATAGGCTCGTTAGAAGACGAAAGCTTGACCAGGAAAGCAACAGTTGCTAAACTATTTAGAGTGGCGGCCAGCCGGGGCGCTTGTTGGAGGGGACTGGAACTGGTTGGAATAACGTGTTCCCCCCTGTCAGGTGAAAAGAAGGTGGCGCGACTCCTCATGCCTTGAAGGAAGCATGAGCCCAGTCTGCTGCCTCCCCAGGTTGGTGGAGGGTGTGTAGAGCCCAGGATCACATTAGGAATTGGCACTGGGTGAAAAAATGGGTTACAAAATCGTGGGATAAAAATTATATATATAAAAAAAAACTATTTAGAGTGGCATTCGAAAGTGACCGTGCCCCAAATGGGGGGGCTTTGAGAATAGACTAAATCAACACCATTTCATCATTAAAAATAAAATAAAATAAAATCTCTGAGACAAAACGCTTCATGCATGTGTGCCAGTTGCAACTTCAACAACAGCTGGTGTTATTATTGATGCTTACTTGCCTAATATACAGTAAGTCCTGTACAAGATATAAATCTTGTGGGTTACAGAACTAAAGAAAATAGAAGACAGATTTTGAGTTAATATAGATATAACAACCATGCTAAAATACATAGCTATCTATTCAATCTGGAGGTTTGTGGTGAATTCAAAACGAAAATGGTAATAATCTTGCTGTATGTCCTCCTTATGTATGCCCAACATCATTCACTTTCAGGAAATGAAATAAAAACGCGTTGCATGCAGATTTCCGTTGCCGATTCACGTAAGCGAAAAACAAAACATGAAATAATGGAGATACAAGATTTTCCGCCCCGCGGGCGCCGCCGGCAACACGCTCGGTTTGATGCGTGTTGAAATGTGCAGGCGACCTGTTACCGCTCCTTGCGTTACCCCGTGTCATTGTATTGAATTTCTTTGTCGGACGCTGTGCGCTGTTTGTTTGTGTTGCTGTAAACAGGGGCTCAGCAGGGACTTGTAATGGTCTCTTGTCATAACAGGCCATAAATCACTGTGTTCCCTCTAGGTGTCCAAAAAGCGGCCTAATGCGGCAGCCGTGGGACTGCTCTTTGACATGACTAATGTTCGTTTGGGTCTTCTGCGGGTTAACATCACTCGTTTCCAAAGACAATTTCCCATCATTTCCCACCAAGAGCCCTGTTGCTGCTCCCTGCTTGTGATTGATCAGTCGTTTTTCATATTGTATTTTTTCTCCTTCTTCTTAAGCTAACTAAATTGGAGGCATTCGCAAAATGCAAGTTACTGTCGGTAACTTTATCTTATGTGTACTACTACTGGCTTTCGTTTTGCATCGCACGGTCTCATTATTTTAGAGGTTGGTCGGGGTGTCGATGTGACTTTGATTCGGTGTCAAGATTGTTTCAAACTTTGGTCTTTGGCGAAATTAACGATTATTCCTTTAAGGAGTGAAAAGCAGATATACGAGCTTGTACTGTAGAAACAACTGCACTGTCCAACAATGCTACATGGCTTAAGTGGTTAATGAGATTAATCCATTTAGATTGTAGAAAAAATACTTTAAAAATCTATCATCACTATTTTTCAGTTAATTAGTTGATCTGAGATATTCGACTGCTTGGTTATTGGATCTTAACAAAAATATAATTGCCCAGTCCTATTGTCATTCCTAAATTGATCTCGGTTGTTCAGGTGTGTGTGTGTGTGTGTGTGTGTGTGTGTGTGTGTGTGTGTGTGTGTGTGTGTGTGTGTGTGTGTGCGTGCGTGCACGCGCGCATCGTTATCCGAAGTGATTCAGCATATTTCTGCTGCCACCGTCCTATAGCGGTACTTTTTCTTCCTGTATTAAATTAATGACAGTGTCCCCGCCATCTGTCCGCAATGCTAGGCTGAGGGGCATCTCCAATATGTCCACCACCGACGGCAAAGTAATTAATGAATCATGTCCTTTGTGCCAGTAATAGAGACTAGATTAAATATTTCAAAGCCAGGCTACTGCTGATAGATTGTGCGCAACAGCAGATGCTGGCAAATGTCGATCCTCCACTTTGAAATAGAAAACAGGGACACCACCTCATGTTGGAAGCTCTTAGCCTCTCTGTGAAGCCCTGAAAGAGAGAGTCCTTCCTTTTTTGTCATTTCCAAAAAAATAAATCCTCGCGAGTGAAGGCAGCACGAGAGCTGGACTGAGCAACTGGACGCCCCCAGTGCTCCGTTCAAAGTAAAGTACAATATTACTTCACTACAAGTGACATTTATTTGCTCTGTCAGAGTCGTACTCAGAGTTGTACTCGGAAGTCCAAATTAAAAGTGCAGCTTCTTTCTAAATATCGTTGCATTGCCATATTAAAACCCCCTTAGATTTCCCTGCAAGCTCAAAACTGTCGATGATGCGCTGAGAGTTTACAGATCTGTAATTTTTCAGTTGGATTCATAATTTACAACCCCTTAATCCTCCTTCTCAAAAGTGCAATGAGTGTCTCTGCGATGGAGCGGAGTGAAATGTGTTGCCAAGAAGTAAAACGCAGACACACGACTCGTCTCTGTCAAAACTCAAGAACTGGCTTGATGCCTTTGACACTATAGTATGGTCAAAAAGGGAATTTGTTTACAAAAAAAAGAAAAACAACAACAGCAAAAAGTTAAAATAATATAAAGTTTACTGCCCGACAGCCACGGCACTTAACCCATTTTGATCCGAGAACAGACAGTTTTCTAAAAAAAAAAAAAATTTTCTAAAAAAAAAAAAAAAAACTCATCTCACTATGTCAGTGGTCCTCAATATTTCATGTCAAGGACCCCCAAAATCATCTGTATATGGCCACCCAATTCCCTTTTGAAATCAACTAGTTTCAAGGACCCCCCCAGAAGCAACATACATTCACTATGACTGTACTGTACTGTAAATAAGAACTACTTGGTCCTTATGGTTGATTGGATTGTATGTCATTTTAGATGCCAGTTGGACAGCAGGGTTAAACTGGTCAGTAGCGAGTTGATCCTTTCTGATGATATACTGTATCTACAGGGGGTTTCAACCTTTTTAATTCCAAGGCCCACCATTTATTCAGCATTTGAGCTGCGGACCATTTGATGACATTTTAGCCCCACAGACCCCCAAAACTAAATATTTCTTTTGTTTTTGTCCACAATACCAAGCTAGATTTGGGAAAGAAAACAGGCAAAACATACAGATCAAAAAATGACCATTAATCTTCTAGTTGTGTAGACTTAAGGGCTAATTAAGACGATTAATATTTTAACTCTTGAGAGTGTAAAAATGAAACCAAATGGACCCGCAAGGTTCCATTTGGTTTCATTTTTACGTTCTCAAGAGTTACATCTGCTTAACCAACTTAGCTGGGGACCACCTGGAATCCCCTCAAGGACCACAGGTGGTCCCCGGACCACCTGCTAGGTAGATTTATAGTATTATGCCTGATTCTATTTTGGTCCTAAGCTTCTATGTACATGGCTTTATTTACAGTGGCATGACATCATAGCTGAAAACGATCCCTGGCTAATAAGACAAATATGCAATAAAACATTATATTTGCCTACACAACTAAAATAATCAACTAAAAACACCTTAAATATTTTATTTCTTTAATGAATTAATAGGCTACTAAAGTAAACACACTTGGTCACTACTAGGATTGAAAGCAGACCGACAGACAGACAGACAGACAGAGCAGGAGGTGGTGCTGCTTAGAGATAGAGATAGAGAGGAGGAGGAGGAGAGGGGTATATATATATGGGGGGTATATGGGGCGCTCTCCTCCTGCCTGCAACACATTCCAGAGAGCCTCACCTACAGCAGAAGGTCAGGGGGGGGCCCTACTCTCGCTCCCCCTGAACGTGCTCGTCCATCTGTGCCCAACTGGCGGGGGTTGGCACCCGACGCGGGGCATCTGCCACCTGTGCTCCGTGCCAGCTCGGTGTACACGCAGACATCTGCTGCGAGCCGTGCTCAAGGGGAGCCTTTCGAAACGCTACAACAGACAAGCCGGGCCAAACATTGTCCTGCCTGTGTCTGCTAACAACCTGCCCTAATGAGAATGCCGAGGACAGACTCCATTAGTGTGTGTCTCTCTCTTTCCCTCTCTCTCTGTCCTGCACGAGCGCAGGAGGGTGGGTGCATGGGGTGGTTGAGGTAAGAGAGTCTTAGGGACAGACAGACGGATAGGAGAGGATGGATCTAGGCAGGGCTTCTCACTTTTTTATTATTTTAAAGGCAGGTGAAGGAAGAAAATCATATTATACTGTGTACTGTATGTACTGTATTTGTCATACTATTTATTCAGAATTTTAGCCATGGACCACCATTTGATGACATGAAACCAAATGGACCCGCAAGGGTCCAATTGAGTTCCCCATTAACAATACAGGAAATACTGTAAATATCCAGAATCTACAGCTTGTTAGACTAGAGATGACCAACATACCAACACAGTCAATGCAAAATGTATGCTTCTCAACTACAGATAAACATCGGCTACAGCCATCAGTTAACGTCAGCTTTATTAGCAAATACCAATATTGACCGATAGTGTCAAATATCGGTCAAACCGATATGTGGACCAATACATCGGTGAATCACTAAAATACACTACATATTTCAAGTCTAAACGCACCTTTACACATGGCATTGTTTCCATGCCATGATCTTCCATGAGGCTTAAAGCTGAATTCCATCCATTTTCATTATTTTACTACGTCATTAATTTACCTCCCCCATACTGTGTCAACTCCAACAGGTAAAAAAAACAATAAGGAGGTCGTCTCTCCTCTTGTTACCTGATCGTTAAGGTCAAGCAGGGCTTTTTTTCCTGAGCTTTTCCACGAGTGAGACCCTTAACGGCCACATGATGGATGCTTCCCCTGTCACCGGGGGTTCAGAGGTCAAGCTTAGGGGCTCTCCGATATAAAGAGGAGGATGATGGTGGTCATTTGGCTGAGCTACTCCTCCATCGCCTGCATTAGCGCCAATATGTGACGTTCCCCAGAGGGGAGGGTTCCGAGCTGCTACCAGTATTCCCTCACGCCGCTCCTCTAATTGGTCAGCAATCAAGGCTTCGTGTTACTGTAGTACACACACAATGCGCCGTCTACTAATGGCTTCCGGTAATAATCAACCATTCCTACTGAAAGTTCCACTAATGCCACTCAAAAAGGGATGAAGCCATGCAGGACGCTCCTTTGACGGAAGAAGCTGCAATCACTCAATGCTAATATAAACCTAGATTTGTAGAAGATAACGGTAGCACAGTTTGAAATGTGCAACATGCCCTATTGTGGCCAGAGAAATAATGAAGTCTGTGTTTGACTATAGGATTTGACTGAATTGCTGCATTATTGTGATGACCCTAATACTTTGGTGCACTCACCCTGGCTTGTGGAGAGAGGGGAGGCTGACTTGTAGCGACTTGGCGAGAATGCGTTTGGGTCTGTTTTTTTTTTAATGTTTAGTTTAATTAGGGTTAGGTTTAGGCATAGTTTTACTGAGGTTAGGTTTGGGGTTAGGGTTAGGTTTAGGCATCATTTTACCAAGGTTAGGGTTTGGGTTAAAGGTTATTATTTAGTTATATTTTTACTGGGCAGCAAAGCGACACAGTGAGTGGGCGCCAACATAGTCGGACACAAATGCATGCTCGCAGTAAATGGTGCATTTATATAGCGCCTTTATCCAAGGCGCTTTACATAGCTTGTGCCTCACATTCACCCATTCACACTCACATTCATACACATTCATATACATACATATGGCAGTGGAAACCATGCAAGGTACCTACTAGCACATCAGGAGCAATTAGGGGTTCAGTGTTTTGCTCAAGGAACACTTCGACACTAACTCTGCGGGAGCCGGGATCGAACCGGCAACCTTGCGGTTATCATCCGGTGACTCTACCCCTGAACCACTGCTGCAGTGACTTGTAGTCCGGGTCCCGGGAAGGAAGTGGGACACACATTTTCACTCACATTTTGGGCATGGACATAGTGTCATACACACATAGGAGTGTTTATTGTATCCTAAACCTCGTTAATATCGATATAAGATTGCCTTGCTATTTTTGGAAGCAATCCGGTTGCTAGGGACGGTTGCTAGGGCCTCGTCTGTTTACTGCATATCTGGAAGATCAACCACATTAGCTTCTGTTTAGCCAAAGCCTTTGCACCCTCTTTTACTTGGCAACCACGGTGCCGTCTGTAGGATTGAGTAGATCGATGCTGTTCAGAGGTAATTTCTAATTATCCGGTGTGAGCGCAATTGGAACGTTGGCATTTTCACTTTAGCTCGCTAGCATTGACACTATTGCTTTAGCATTCAAGATGGCCTCCAAAACCGGGCACACTGTCACAGTGGAATTGCTTCTGACCACGTGGCACCCGTTTTTTGTCCACCAGGTGGCACTCATTGTGTTAAAATAGGAGCTGGTTGCAAAAGGGATGAAGCGTCTCTTTAAAGCACTATTTTTCAACCTGTATTCACATTGTGGGTCGGGAGGACACCTGTTACTGTCCAGGATTCAAATGAAAAGATCTACAAAATGGATCTTGAGAATCTGGTTTAAAATGGCTAAATAGTGCTTCTTTGAGTCAAGGTAAAAAATACCACAATAAATAATAGGCCAGTTCTAACCTTTTGTAAACTTTTTGAAAATAGACGTTACGTTTGTTTGAACACCATCCAATCAGAAACAGTGTGGCTAACAGGTGACGTCAGGGAAATCAGGGAAAAGTCAAGAAGGTTCTGGACAGACTGATTTGTGAAGTGACATTTCAGATGTGCAAAATGCAGTGAATCAGGCTGGAACCCAGGCTAATAAATGGGACTTAACTGGTAATTGTATGTTTTGTATAATATCTGTAAATCTACAAAGTGTCTATATTAACTCAAGATGTCAAATGATGAGCGTGGTGTAAGAACTGCATTATTTACAATTGGAAAATACTGTATAATGCCAGAGGAGATGTACTTAGTTTCTGTATTTTTTTTTAGCTCTACACTGTAGGTGTAGAGCTCTTAGGCTACGCAAAACGTTTCAGAGGGAAACTTCCTCCCTGCACCGTGCCTTTGGAATTAATTACTCCGTGGTCAGCGCGGCATGACTGACCATAGTTTATGAGTAAGTTTTAATTACCGAAGCAATTAGAGTGCTCAAAGTAAGTAAATTAATCAAATTAATTATAGTATCGCAGCTGGCCCTTAATGTCATGCATAAAATGCCTGCTCCCTGTTTTTTCTCTCTCCTTTCCTGTGCAGAAAACAAGGATCCTAAGCAGAAGGTGCAGGCTATGAAGAAGTTGGTCACCCAGCTTCCCAAACCCAACCGAGACACCATGGTGGTCCTCTTCAGCCACTTACAGAAGTAAGTTCATCATGTTGACATACCAGCAGCGTGCGGAAAAAAAGTACTCACATTTTTTTAGGTGCTGCTATAATCCAGCTAGCACAGATCCGTCAACCTCGGCCTGGGGCTGTCATATGGTGGGGGGTGGGGTCTCGCTCTAGTGGAAAGGGTGCGGGCGAAGGCGTTCCTGTCCAACTCCTGTATGTCCAGCTTTGAGGGCCTGTGTAAACGCAAACATTGAAGAAAAAAGTGTGTGAACATTAATATTGAAGACAAAAGTTAGGACACAAATTGTGATTGCCCACAATGATTATGTATGGTGCAAAGACCCTCACTTACAAAGGCCACAATCCGATTATTATCGTATTATCGTATTATCGTATTTGATTATCGCGCGAAAATCTCAAATATATCTTTTCAGCCCACGTTCGACCATCGCCTGTTCGCCTGCTATCGCCCAAATCGCTGGCTCCCATACACAAATAAGAGACTTCCGGAAACATTGTCTGTCCTTCGCCCACATTTAAAATGCACTCTCAGGCTCACAGAGATCCAGAAATGAAATAAAATGTCTACTTGGTTCAGCTTATTACAACTTGCAAGAGGTGCTTTGGTCATGTTAAACAGAGTTACGTTGGTCAACAATGATCACTAGATAATTCATGACATTTATTGCCATATGAATATAGCAGCGTCTCAATCTATGTACTGTAGCCTATCTATCATCCAGATATTGCGATATCGATATATTGGATCCTCCACTATGTATAACTTCTCGTAAAAGATGCAGAATGCTCCATTTCAAGTTTTCAAGGTCTACAAATACAAAATAATTATTAAAACCTGTGCTCCAATCAAGCCAATGTAGTTATAATTTAGTCACAGGTTCTTGAGCCAGGGGGCAAAGCTCTTGGTCTACAGAGAAATCTTCATTCCTACATTCCCTGAAATATTTGTCATGAATGGAAGAATAATGTTGCGACTACAAGCGGACAAAATGACACGTTAGAGATACGGTGAGAAGTTCAGTCATATGAGAGATTAGCTTAGGGGGTCGGGGGCATCTGGTTAAGATGCCTCTCGAGCGTCTCGGGGGAAGAGACCCCCGGGATAGGATGAATGGAAGCTCTTGTTAACAGTTTTGAAAACGGTGGGAATCGCTATTCTCATTTTTTATAGGCATTTGTGGCTAAAGTACTCACTTTTTTTGCTTATGTAAAACTATCAATATTTCAATGTAGAAATATGAAAGTGCGGAATTAAAAATGTAGTTGAGTAACAGTACAGTAAAGTATTGGTACCTTAGAACTGTTGTGGTTTAAAAGTAGTATTTTGTCACTGTGATGTTGTGGATTAGAAGTAAAATTCCTGACAATTCCAGTAAAGTAAAAAATAACTAAATAAATACAAATAAAACAAAAATCAAAAGTGTACTTGACACCTGAGGCCGTATTTGAGAACGCCGGCCTAAGGTTACTGAAAACCTTCAAATGTTGATTCATTCGTTTTCAATCACAGTATTTTGAGAACAGAATGCACTCTGTTACATTACACTACAGCTTTACAGGCAGTTAAATATAAAGTATAAGCCCTGAGTCAGGTCTGCTGTGTGCAGCTGTCTGTCCAGCGCTCTGAGGGGCAGATTGACAGAGAGGTCAGAGCAGGGGGGGGGTATGGGAGTTTGGGGTGGTTGGGGGGGGTGTAGAGGTCGCTTGCTCTCCTGCCCTTCCTCCTGCACTCTCCGGGTCTCCTGTGAGCGCCTGGGCGAGGGCGAGGCGGCCATGGAGGCGAGCTGACCTCACTGGCTTTGCACGCTAGGCAGGCAGGCAGGCAGGCAGGCAGGCAGCGGCCGACCGAGGCATCGGTTCGACTGGCTCCTGTCCACTCTAGCCTTGTCCTGGCCAGGCTAAAGGGGCCATATGGCTAAACCCACATCCCTGGAGAGGTGTTCCCATCCCCAATCCCGAGCTCCGCTCCGTGTGCGCCGCCATATTTACCAGCCTGCGCAGGAGGCCAACTGACTCATTTTAGATTTATGAGGCCCCTCCCTAACTGGAACATACCCCTTGGCTGGGACGGGAGAATGTGTTTGTCTGTTTGCTTTCGCATGCCAGGTTCCTCAATTAGTGCAAAGCTCCCTATTCATATTCCTGTAGAATCGCCCTCAGAGCGCGGCTGCCAGGGGCGGCATCTCTCTCTCTCTCTCTCTCTGCTCCTTTTCAAAACCATCAGCTCACTTTCTCTCTCTCTCTCTCTCTCTCTCTTAAACACACACACGCAACGTTTTCAAGATGTCTCTATTACTTTTTCTGGATTCTGAGAAGGAAACGTCAAAAAGTGGCAGATCCACAACATGCTTGTGTTTCAACACAATCTCACTCCAACTCCTATGAATTAAAACGGAGCCCCTTTCCATAAGGTAACCTATACAAATAGAACAAAATTCTGTTCATAATATACTGAAAGTGAGTTCCCTTCATATTACACTGCCACTGACAATGACGAAGCGGTGCCGTCTGAGCGAGGCGAACGCCCAGCGAATTGCCGCGCCGAGAGTTGCGAAGTTCGGTAGCCAAGCGTCCGAGAACATCAAGTGACGTATTCCATCATACAGGACTAGAGGGCAGGGGTTTTGAGCAGGTTCCAGGTGGTCCCCCAGCTAAGTTGGTTAACCAGTGAAAAGTTGGTTAGCCAGATGTACAGTAACTCTTGAAAGCGTAAAAATGAAACCACCCTTGTGGGACCATTTGGTTTCATGTTTTCTCTCACAAGAGTTAAAATATGAATCTAAATTAGCCCACTTAATTAATTCTACACAATTAGAGAATCTAGTAGAATGGTTTTGTTTTACTGTATGTTTGCCTGTTTTGTTTGCGAAAATTCAGCCTGGAATTGTGGACAAAACCAAAAGAAATCTTTAGTTTTGGGGTTTGTGGGGGTGAAAATATCATCAAATTGTGGTCCGTGGCTCAAATGCTGAATACATAGCGGGCGTTGGTATATGAAAAAGGTTGAAAACCACTGATATAGGGCAAGTATAATGTTTTATGGCATATTTGTTTATTAGCCAGGGATCCTTTAAAAAAATACACAGTATTATATAACATCCCAAGGTCCCCAGTCTGACAATCACTCACACATTGAGTCTCCTCTGCAGTACCATACTGCTCTGCTCAGCTCTTCCCAAGCTTTCCCCATGGAGTCCTATGGATTCCTTTGAAAAACGTCAGCATGAACGTGACCGACGAACAACATCGCCCCGCAAAACAGCCCTGCCGTCCGCCGCTGCCGCTGCGTGTACCGCCGTACGCACCGTTTTTACGCCTGAGTCTCACGGCAGGCACCGCCATTGTTTTTGCGAAAATTCACACGCTTTCACTACAGAACGCAAGGAGGAGGAGGAGGGATTGCGGGGACAAGGCCTAAATCCCTGCCAGTGCCTCCAAGTCTGTCGCCCGGCCACAAAATCGCCCCCCACCCCACTCCAACAACCCTCCTCCTCTTGCCTCCGCTTTTCGCCGTGCAAATAATCAAGCAGGAGACGTCTCATGTGACAGGAGGGAACGACAGGCGAACGGGCCCCTGGGGAAGGCAGGGGGCCAGGGACTGCACCCCCCACCCCGACACACCCACACCTACTGATGTGGCTGGGCATTTATTCACTTAGTATGTGTCTTTCTCCCTCTTTCTCTTTCTCTCTTCCCCTTGAGCCTGATTTATAGTTTGCCGCATGACATGCGGCAAAAATATCAGATCTACAAGCTTAGAGTGTGCCTCTGTGCTCTCAGCCAGTGTTGGGCAACATTACTTACAGTAGGAGAGTAATATCTTTACTTTACTTATGACTCCTTAGAAAAAGGAATACCATTACATTACTTTATTACTTTCCTAAGTTCCCCTCGTTGCACCCGCAAAAGAAAAGAGACGTACAACACATGTGTTTAGCGACAACTTGTAGCATGCAGAATGCTGCGGTGGATTAGGATCTACAAAGTGCTGCGCATCTCGGTTGTTATCTGTTGATAGCTTGTAATCAACAGAGTAACATGTTACATATTACCCATTTTGGCAGAGTATAGTATAGTATCGTTACACTAATAATTACGTTAGTAATATGTAATTACTGCTCAACACCGGTCAGCCATGTTTGTAGCTCTACGCGTGCGACACCATCAGTCAGCAAAGTATACATTTGGTGTTTCTCCCTCTGTCCCACATACCGCATCACCACCACTCCCCCCTCCAACTCCCCAATTTTTTTTCTCCCTCTCATATTTTTTTCTCTCTCCCTCTACCCTCTGTTCTCTCACACGCTGGATACATAGCCCTGTGCCTAATCTAAATTGCACACTCGACCACAATAAATGAGTATCATGTGTGATTTATTTATTTTTTTATTTACATACTTATTTGCCCCCTCCCCACTCACACTCTCTTTCTCTCTCTCTCTCTCTCTCTCTCTCTCTCTCTCTCTCTCTCTCGAACAGGCATAGTGTAGTGTAGCAGAGAGGGGGAGATATATGCAGTATAGCTTTGCTTTTTTAAATTTAATAACTCCCGGGGACAGAGAATAGGGGCAGTGTTGCCAACTTGGCACATTTGTCGCTATATTTAGCACTTTTTCAGACCCCCTAGCACCAAAATTAGTGGAAAAACTCCTGGCGGAAATTCTAGTGCTTTTTTGCTTGTGAGTTGGGGCAAAATTGGTAGACAGGCGCCAGAGATAAAACACATTTTTCCTATGATAGAGTCCTCCTTCGTTCCTAGAAATCAAATTACCATTGCTAACCAAATGGACCCTTTTTGATATATAACTCTTAAAATCGTAAAATGAAACATTTTCATTTCACGCTCTCAAGAGTCAAATTATATTTAATTTATTCTGAATTACCTAATTTTCAACATTTTGAAAATGTAGAAGAATTGTTGTTTCGACCATTTTACCAGTTAATTCTCCTAAATTAGCCCAAGAGACTAAACTCAACATCAAATGATGGTCAGTCCGTGGCTAAAATGCAGAATAAACAGTGGGCCCTGGTATGAAAATGGTAAAAAAAAAAAAAAACACTGCTCTAGCGCATGCTAGTGCATTTTGGAAGTGCCACTAGTGCGTTTTGGACTTTGGCAACACTGAATAGGGGCACTGGGGGCTCTTACCCCTCGGCAGGAGGGAGGGAGGGAAATAATAACACTTTGGAGTTGACCAAGCCTATCAGTTGACCACCGTGGGTCTTATCAGAGATGTCAGATGAGATTACGACATTGCACTTTTGTGTGTGAGTGTGTGATAGTGTGTGCAGTCTGTGCATAATTGACGTGTGCCCGTGCTTGTACTTTTATTTCAATAGCCAAGTATAGCAGGTTTGGAAAGACTAGGATTAGAAATGCAGAGGTTAGATTTAAAGTTTGGAGGTCACAAATGAGTTTCCTCATTTCAATAATCAGTCCTCTCAATAGGGGTGTAACGATATAGTGACTATATCTAAATAGATTTTAATTTTAACAAATTGAAGTATATAGTTATGTAAACAGATTTTGATTTGCAATGAAAAGACCCGTTTCTAATTAGCATATGTGCGTTGAACTTAGCATTTTTAAGAACACATCGTGTTCGATAGGCAATGTCCATCTACTGTATATGCCAGATCACAGTTTTGACTCATTTAGCCATCCTAATACATCTTTCCCTAAAAAAAAAACCTGCAAGAGCCACACGTTTCACACATTTTCTGAAGAAAAATCATTAATCAAGATGTATTTCACCATGTTAATGATTTTTTCAGACCTCCATTTTTAGGAAATACAGAATCGGGGGAACTTTTTTTTCCATCATGTCCACACAACATCTCGAAGGTATATTAATGACATATTAAAATGTTGAAAATGGGTGGAGTTCCCCTTTAAACATACTTGCTGGATAGCTACTGTATTGATTTCAAAAATGCATTGTATCGCCTAAATGAACCGATATCGTCCGTGCATCGCATCGTCAACCATGTAAAACGTATCGTTATACAACCCTACCTCTCGAGAATATGATAATACATGCGTGCGCACACGTCTGCAGCGTGTGGGTTCGGGCGCACATCCTCGCCGTCGTCTGCCACATGAATTGAGGTTTATCCACCGAATGGTGTGTGTGTGTGTGTGTGTGTGTGTGTGTGTGTGTGTGTGTGTGTGTGTGTGTGTGTGTGTGTGTGTGTGTGTGTGTGAGTGAGTGAGTGAGTGAGTGAGTGAGTGCATGCATGCACCGCCACAGCGTGTTTTTGTTTTGTTTTTTCCTTCTTCCTCGGGTTCGGCTGAGGGGTTTTTATTTCGGTCCTGGCTGGCTGGCTGGCTGGCTGGGGCCGGGCCTTTAGCAATGTAGGAGAGTCTATGAAGTTTTTCTTTTTCGAAAAACTCCTTTGTTGTGGCTTCGTCCCTCTTGCCTGTGTGGAACCGTTCGTTCGTTCGTTCCTCCCTCCCTCCACCGCCATCCATGGGGTCTGGCTTCAATATGGAGCTGTGTACTCGCATTGTGATGATGTGGTCAAGGAAACCAGATTCTTCTGAAGTGTACCTTCACTTAGCCGTTCTATTTCTTTCCTCCTCCTTTTTGTGGGTGTTTTTGTCACTGCTGTTCATGGTTGCCATTTACCACAGGAGGGTTTTTAAAACATCCAACCCCGGGCTCTGTTTTCCGTCTCCACTCCTCTGCTGACCTTAGGAGAACGGTGGAAAACAACGCCCGTACGACGACGACGGGGCGAGGGAGCGTGCGGCCGTCCCTCTGCGTCGGCTTGGGGCGTGGTCCAATGAACGAACGCCGAGCGGCGAGTCACCGGAGGATTATTATTCTATTTGTGTGTTTGTGGAAAGGAGGGACGGTGTTCTTGAAGTTCCAGAGGGTCCTCTAAATCAAACGTTGGAGCCACTCTGGTGGTACATGGATGAGTCAGTCCAAAAAGGAGGAAAAGAAGACAAAAGTAGAATGAAATATTTATTGCGACCCGACCAAAGGTCGCAGTCATGTAATGGTGCATTTCTTCATTTGTCAGGCATCGTATATGGTTGCCCAAGTCTTGTGACATCACATGGCATCATCATCAGGGATGTGGAGATGCCGATGTCACAGTCAATGTGACCCGCGTCTGTCCTCAAATATGTCAGAACCTGATACTTCCACATCCATCCTTCCTCTTTAAAAGAGAATGAGCCGTTCTCAAAACTCCACCCTTTAGGTGGAGTTTGGACTGTCCAGTGCCAGTTCAAATAGTTTAGGAACTGTTGCTATACAGATCAAGCTTTCCTGGCCAAGTTTCCTCCGCTAACGTGCCTATTGGACAAGGCCGGATTGAGGAGGGGCTTAGTGAAGTGATCATTCCACCCCACAATGCTTTCTTACTTTCATGTATTTGCAGAGGTTGAGGATGAGGTTGTCATAACCAGAGTCATCCTACATTCGGAACAATATAATGATGAGGGTAATGATTCAGGATGAGAGGGGCCTAACATTTCCATTCCCATGAAATGCTGTTTGTTTTAGTGGTACCACAAGTGTAGTTAGTTAGTACAGTTGTAGCAGTAGTAGTGTTTCATAATCATTTTAAATATAAGCCCTTTAATTTGAAACATCTTGGGTCGTTTTGCATGCCATCATGTTTGGGGGGAGGGGGCCCCTCCATGCCCGTGCCTAGATCCACCCTTGGTGCACATCATGCTACCTGCAGTTGGATTGGGATTTTTTCCAAATCACCCAAATCACTTACTATACTTTTAAATACAGTATATTAAAGGGGAATTCCACCAATTTTCAACATTTTTTCTGAGAGAGTACAAATGCAACCAAATGAACCCTAACGGGTTCATTTGGTTGCATTTGTACCCTATCAGAAAAAAGAAGCATCTAAAGAAATCCATTAACATGGTGAAAATACACCTTGATGATGTCATTAAGATGTTTCACCTTTTTCATCATGTTTACCCAAGACCTCGAAGGTACATCAATGACATAGTAAAATGTTGAAAATGGGTGGAGTTCCCCTTTAAAGGTTGATTATCACTACACTAAGACAATGCTGAGAAACACCACACACTAAACTAGGACAAAGTGGTGGGCTGGAGGAAACTTTTCCCACCACCGTATCAAGTGGCCTCAGCCAGAGCCAGCACAGGCAGCACCGCTGGGGATTTTCCAGCTCAGGTCATCTTGTGCTGTGCTGTGCTGTCTATGCACTGTGGCTATACAGTACGTATACGCGTCCAGACAGCGACGCGTCCACTTTTCAACCTCTTGAGCCATGCATTATCCCCTTCTCTTGCACCCCCTTCGCCATCCCCAGTCCCCCTAACCATCCCCTTCTTCCTTCCATCCTTCTTAGCCCCTCCTCCCCTCTCCATCCCCACCTCAATTTATTATCTGTCCCATGATCCTGAAGGAGGCAATGATCCTGACCCAATTAGCGCGAGCCTTCCAGGCTGTGGGGTAGGGTAGGGTGGGGTGGGTAGGGGGACGCCATCATGGTCCAGCTCCCATTTCCTGTCATGCCCACCCCCTCCCCTCCCCCGCGTGCACCACGGCAAAATGAGATGCTAATTAATTAGCATTGGCATCTTGGGTTCGCGCACGTCAGCTTCTAGTGGGAGTGCTATCAGTGGTTCGTCAGTTCGTATCAGCGGAGCCCCGCGGTCACCTCCTGGGCAACGCCCCGGACACTGGACGTTACAGCACTGTGTGCACGGCACCGTGCATGTCACACGCCACCCACACAGACATACACACCGGGCATGATCGCAGTCTCTCTCTCTCTCTGCTCCTCCTTCTTCTCACAGCACTGGCACAACACACACACACACACACACACTGAGGAGGAGGAGGAGAAAGTTTGTGGGTCGGTTGGTTGGTTGCATCTCTCTGTCTGTCCCTCAGGCTAGCGTATATAGTGTTCTGCGTGTCACATGAAACACACAGGGTGATGGTGGGAAGTCAAACGACAAGACATACTGGTAAATATACTGTATATAAATAGGCTAGACAGAAAGGAAGTACTGTAGGATATGATGTTCCTGGGTGGGTGTGGAAGGGATGATCTAAGCCAGGGGTGCCCAAAACGTAGATGGTGATCTACCAGTAGATCACACAGGCCGTGCAGGTAGATCACATGACAGTCCCCTAAAATGTATAGATCTGTAACTCTTGAGCGTGTTAAAATGAAACCAAATGGACCCTTACAGGTCCATTTGGTTTCATTTTACCACTCTCAAGAGTTAAATTATATTTAAACACCTGAATTACGTAATTTCAAGAGTCCACACAATAAGAAAATGTAGAGTAACTTATTTTGACCAACATTTTGCCAGTTCACTTTCCCAATTGTGGACAAAAATGTGAAAGTTATCAGCCTTCTCAAACGCCAAATTCTGTTTTCGAACATCAGTAGTAACATATACAAGAAAACCTTCTAATTCTCCCCCTCCATTTTTTTCATTATAAGTGCATTATTCTATTCTGGTAATTTTGAAAGTAGCTCTCAAGTAAAAAAAAAAAAAGTGTGGGCACCTCTGGTCTAACCTGTCCTGGGGGTGTGTTCTGGGGGTCAGCTTCATCACCTGCGCCGCCAAACATTGTGGGCCAAAATCCTCAAAATGCATAGAAAATCTGTAGCCTAATCCCTTAGGTAGTATATTTGTAGGATGAAGATGGAGGTTTTTAAAACTATATTTTTGGAAGCCTAACAAATCAGAAAATGTCTCTAATGTCTCAATATCTCGACCAATGAAAAATCAAGATTGCAGTGGTTAAATGTACAGTTTTGGGGGTCAAGGAATCCAGTGGAGCTCATTACATTCTAAATGAGGCATGGATGGGTCACTATTTTTGCAGTTTTACATGATGCAAAATACCCACTTGGAAGAGTAACCCCCCCTTTTTTAGATTTCTAACAAATACAGTTGGCCATCAGAAACAATATCTATGACCCATTGTGAATGCAACATTTTTTTTCATGCCATCCTGTTTGGTGGGGCAGTCAGGCCATTTTGTGCCTGTATGCCTAGATGAAAGGGAGGAGCTGTTGGTGGAGGAGCGAACGCCTGTATAGACGTAGAAAGGAAGGAGAATCAGCAGCTGGTGTATTAACACCAACTCCCAGTCGATCACCACAGAGCCATGCAGGGAATTAGCGAGAGAGAGAGAGAGAGAGAGAGAGAGAGAGAGAGAGAGAGAGAGAGAGAGGAGCTTAGGTGATGTATTCCTCCTGTGAATATACAGTAGAATTACTTTAATAATTGAGTCTTCTTATTTGAGATCATTAGTGAGCCATTAGGCATGGCAATCCAGACCCTTAGATCATTGTACTTGTTCTAATTAAGTTAAAATGCTGATGCCAGGACAGCCATGGAAGCAGTGATATACTGTGTACAGGCACGGGGCTGAGGTTAATTGCAGACATAAATGGGAAATTATAGCGTGTACACATTCTAATCGGGTTTCACTTACGCTGCACTCAGGGACACACCCAGAAACACTTAGTCACAGAAACTCACCGTATATATATATATATATATATATATATATATATATATACACTGTATAAACACATGTGTGTGTGTGTGTGTGTGTGTGTGCGCGCACACGCACACAAGCAAACTTGTTCGGTCTCGCTCTCCTACCCACACACACGCTTACACACTCGCATGCTTCCACGCACATGCACATACAGTAGACACTTTTGGGAACAAAACACTCTTTTGCGCCAGCATTATGCCACATTTAACGACTCAATTTAACCTGGCAAGCCTGGTTTGACATGTCATTACAGGCAAATATTCACACATGTACAAGATGGGTTTCAGAGTCTGTAGATCAGATATTCAGCACTATAGCTATAGCCGGAATCCCTAAAACTAAAGAAAGCAAGGAATGTAAAACAATTAACATCCATCTTTTACTTTCTCTAATAACAATCTAAAACATGAACCTTGGTTGAAAAAAAGAAAACAAAGTTATCCTTTAAGAAAGCTACGTAATGTACTAAATAAACGCCAGCATGTCTCATAATACTTTTGTATAGACCTGCGCAGTGACGTCACCGCCCCGGTTCCAGAAGTGTTTTCCCCATTCATTTTTCTCATAGACTTTTCAGATTTAATTTATATAAAGACGATTACAACGCGGACAAAGCCAACTCGGGTTGTGACAAATCATGATGACACACACAATCTTTTGGGACAATTAAATAATTTCGAAGATGAAAAGCGAAACAAAGTGTTGTATCCTGCCGTTTTCTACGTCTTGCTAATTAGATATTTTATGATGATATTGTGTGTGTCATCATGATTTGTCACGACCCGAGTTGACTTTGTCCGCGGCGAAATCGCCTTTATACAGTATAAATCGAAAAGTCTATGAGAAAAATGAATGGAGAGAACACTTCTGGAACCGGGGCGGTGACGACACTGTGCAGGTCTATTTACTGTACCTCTAATGTGAGGACAACCCAACAGGCTGAAGCGTGTAGGTCGCCTGCTCCTCACAGGTAAACAAACTCAGGTGAAAAGGACATATTAGAGGTGCTTGGAAATCAGGGGCGGATGTAATATGTTCCATTTGGGGGGGCAAGAGAACATGTTGGAGGGGCAAGAGAAAATGGTATGGGGGCGGCTTCATCGCCCGTGTCGCTTCGCGCCACGGGCACCCATACCATTTTCGGTTACAGGACTTACAGGACTTATTAGTCAAGTAAAGCATCAAAAATAATAATCAGTTGTTGTTGAAGTTGCAACAGACACGCAGCATGCATAAAGCTAAAGGTCTGACTCAGAGTTTTCTGTTTTCAGTGATGAAATGCTGTTGGGTTAGTGGTGCCAAAATCGTAGTTAGTAGCAGCAGTAGTGTTTCAAATCATTTTAAATATAAGCACTTTAATTTGAAATATCTTGGGTTGTTTTGCATGGCATCGTGCTTGGGGGGGGCAGACTGGGTATTTAGGGGGGCATTGCCCCCCCATGCCCATGCCTAGATCCGCCCCTGTTGGAAATGTTGTGCTTGGAAGTGTTTATGCAGTTTGCAGTTTTTGTTCGACTACAGTACAGTGGTAGTGCCAGGGGCCAGTTTGAAAGTCAGGGCTGCAAACTCTCACCCAGGGTGTGAGAGAGATGCAAATGACCAGTCGACAACACACACTCTCTCTCTCTCTCTCTCTCTCTCTCTCTCTCTCTCTCTCTCTCTCTCTCTCTCTCTCTCTCTCTCTCTCTCTCTCTCTCTCTCTCTCTCTCTCTCTCTCTCTCTCTCTCTCTCTCTCTCTCTCTCTCTCTCCTTTCTTATACAGAGAATCCTGGCTAATTGGAAACTGCACATACTGTATTTTTTTTTTTACAAGATGCATTCAGTTAATTGCTGGTCTCTCTGCAACGATAGAGGCACATCTGTTGGATGTTGCAGCTACACTTTTTCTTTTTTTGTTTCTTTTCTTTTTTTCCTACTTTCAGCAGTTGTCAGACATTCCCAACACGGGTCTGCATCCAAGAAAACATCCGCGACAATTACCATGAAAGGAATCTTAATTACAAACTCTTCCATACTTTACTGACAGTAAATTAATGATCGTCACCTGTTATTGTTTTTCATTATATGCACGTATAATTGAGGACATTTGTTCGGGAGAACAGGAATTTATTCTGGGGCTCTGATGTTACATGCTCCTTTTTTAAAGATGTGTTTTATAAAAATGCTTTTCTTTTTTATAGTTGAGACAGTGTTTGTTAAATACATGATTGTTTGTAGCCTGATGTATGCATGCACAATTCCTGCACATTTTTTTCCAGCAGCTTCTTCAATGATAAGACTATAAGAGAGTACAGCAATGTCATACATTGCTAGTTCAAATTGAGACAAATTACTTAATCATTTCAGTCATTTGTCTAAAAACACACACTAATAAATAAATAAAAATAAACACTACAGCTCGCAGTGGGTTTCAACAGTGTGTTTTAAAAAGGAATAGAGGGTTTAGTTGGATGAATCTAACACAGTGCACGAGCGCGCATACACGCGAGCATGCACGCACGTGCACACACCTCATTCCGAGCTGCTTCAGTGCTCTGGCAGCATCGAGAGCTGTACTGCTGCTGTCTTCTACACTACTGCTGCATACCTCCACATCCAGGGGCGGATCTAGGCATGGGCATGGGGGGGAATGCCCCCCTAAATACCCAGTCTGTCCCCCCAAACACGATGCCATGCAAAACAACCCAAGATATTTCAAATTAAAGTGCTTATGTTTAAAATGATGTGAAACGCTACTACTGCTACTAACTACAGCTGTGTCACCACTAAACCAACAGCATTTCATCATTGAAAACAGAAAACTCTCTGAGTCAGACCTTTAGCTTTATGCATGCTGCGTGTCTGTTGCAACTTCAACAATAACTGATGTTATTATTGATGCTTTACTTGACTAATAAAAGTCCTCCAACAAGTTCTCTTGCCCCCCCCCCCCAAATGGGACATGTTACATCCGCCCTCGTCCACATCTCCTGCGCAAACCTAAGCCAGATTTATCGATTTTTACAAAATTTGTTTTAATATATTTTCTAATGCTGTAATGCTGTAATTGAGTCCCCCAAAAAAATCTGGACTCAATTACAGCATTCTCTCACCTCCTGATGAGGGGACATGGGCATGATGCCTGTCAGTCACAATGTGGGACATACAGCATATACAGTATGTGTGTGTATATACGTATATTTGTTTGACGGTGATCTAGCTAGCATTATTTTCATGTCTACCGGTATATTGTTTGGAATTGCTACATATTGCAACATAGTTAATAATCACAGTACAAACCGGGTAATCGCGAATCGTCCCACCCCAGTCTCTCTATGTGGGACACTTTAAAACGGGTTTTCAACAGGTGGTCCGGGACCACCAGTGGTCCTTGAGAGGGTGCCAGGTGGTCCCCAGGCTAAATGATTGAAAGTTGGTTAACCAGATGTAACTCTTGAGAATGTAAAAATGAAACCAAATGGACCCGCAAGGGTCTCAAGAGTTAAAATATTCATCATCATAATTAGCACCACTTAATTAAGAAGTCTACACTGTTTTGTTTGCAAGTTTGTGCCTGGAATAATGGAATTGTGGGCAAAACCAAAATAATTCTTTAGTTTTAGGTCTTTGGGGTGAAATTGTCATCAAATGGTGGTCCGTGGCTCAAATGCTGAATAAATGGTGGTCCCTGGTGTCAAAAAGGTTGAAAACCCCTGCTTAAAAAAAAC
Organism: Benthosema pterotum; assembly: GCA_039105355.1. Taxonomy (NCBI): domain Eukaryota; kingdom Metazoa; phylum Chordata; class Actinopteri; order Myctophiformes; family Myctophidae; genus Benthosema; species Benthosema pterotum. Next base: position 11,890,624 of record CM076978.1, read on the forward strand.
CCTTGGAAATGAGGGTCTGTCCTACGCAAAGAGGGACATCTGGTCACCCGTACCACGCTCGCATTCAGAGCTTGTAGATCGGCTATTTTGGCGACGGACACGCGCCGCACCGGCATGCTGTATAAATCAGCCATTACAGTTGCAGCTTTGGCGGGCACCGTGCGGCACATGCATATTTCATGAACTAATGACGGAATGAAAATACCATTACAGCAAACAATAACGCCATGCGTTATGCTGCTGCTCGCCGCGCCGCGCCGGCATAGTGGTCCTTCATCACCGATTGACTTCCATACGCCATTAGCCCACTTTGCTGTGTGTTGTGGGCATTATTACTTCTGCAGCGCAAAAAGCCCCCCCACCCCCCAGTTTTGACGTGGTGGCAGATTAAAGGCATATTTCAAGGAAAATTTCATTTCTTAGCTCAAAAAGTGAGATGAGGATAATTATTCATAATGACTGTGTCAGCGTGGATGATCATCAGTTGCTTTTGTCCCCCCCGCTAATGAGGTTAAGGAATATGCATGGCACGCACATACACACGGCCATATTCTAATGGCATATGGCAGGGCAAGATGTTGGCCATCACATGCAATTAAACCAATTGCACATGCAATTAACCTGCCGTCCGTATTTTTTTTTTTTTTTTTTGGGGGGGGGGGGGGGGGGATTTTGCAAAGGAAAACAAAAACGTAATTCGACTAATTTCCTTCCAAAATATGGCGAAAAGAGACGATCCCAACAGTACAGCACAAGCTCACATTGTGAACCTCGTCGATGGGCAATTTTCTCTATTTTGTCCTACAGCAAAAGTATATATAGGGTTTAAGTGGTTAACCGTTACCATACATCCTGATCTTGACCCTTATCAGGACAGGAACTTACAGTGCAACATCATACGGAGTGTTTCCTGCTGCTATATAGTTTTTTGGGGGTACATTGTCCTGAAAGATAATGTGGCTTGAAATAATCCTCCAGTATAAAGCACATATTGTATGCACGGGGAGGGGAAGGGTTGGTGGGACAATTGAAATGTCACAAACCATTCCTTCAACACGCACAACATGTGCGTTGCATCTAAATAACAGTTTAGGGGGACTCGGGGTTAGATTTTACGGGGCCGTATTACTTTGTCCCTCCCCCCCACCTCCTTTGCTTTGTGTTGTAGGACACGTAAGCCGTAGATAACATCAAAACTCGGGCTCTCCCAGGAAAAAAAGAAAAATACCACGCTTCAGACAGAGCCAGAGCATGAGTGGCGGTTTGGTGGAGACGAACGAAGAAGAAGAACCGACGAACGTCGAACACGCTCTGGGCAGGCTGACAATACCTTTTGGATGCAATTATGCTTCGCCGAGAGAGAGAAAGAGAGAGAGGGGCCCCTGTGTGTGTGTGTGTGTGTACAGTAATGTGCAGGATCCTTTTTTTGAGGGGGGCAAAAAAAAAAAAAAAAAAAAAAAAAGGAGGGACCCAGCGCGGATCCTCCACCTCAGAAACGCTCCGTCAAGAGCCCACTGACAGCTTGGAGATGGGCCCTCAGCCACAGTCCTTCCATCCCGTTCCAGGCCTCACTTCCATAACGGGCCCAGAAGCCTGTGGGCTGCCTCTCCCCCTCTCCGTGGAGATAGGCTCTCCCCCCCATCCACCACCACCAACCCCCCCACAAGCCCAGCCTGGCCTGCCTCTGACCACCAGCCAAAGCCTCAGCGTGGGGAGAATGCAAGAACTCTCCTGTTGTTACTGCCTGGACTGACTTGCCTTCCCTTGCTTGCTTGCTTTCGTGCTCCTATTCCTCCTCCACCGCTTTCCCCCCCAAGTGGACGACAAGCAGAACCTAAAACGTCCTCACATAACTCCATTCCAATACTTTTTTCTTGTTTTTCAAAAATAGTCGATTTTGAAAGCTCGCAAATATAGCCTGTGGTATGTTGTATACCTACAAACTCATGGGCCGTGCACGTGTTTGGAAATGGTCTCTTAAAAAATGGTCTGTTTGCCTCTAATGACATTCCCAAAATAGGTGTGCTAGTGTTAATTAAAGTGGTTAAGCCCTGCCTTTTTTTTATTTTAATGGAACACCTTCTGGAAGAATTACTGCAAAAGTTAGGTTAGGGAGGTTGAAACGACGTGACGGCTGCACAGGGCAAGCCAAGGGGGGTTAAAAACACTATAGTTATGTTTGCTACCTTTCGTGCGCCGGCTGCTTCCCCGCCACGACCGCAGAATGTGGAGTCTAACTCGTTCCGAGTCGGTATACGCGGATGTTAAAAGTTGTCACGCCGAGCCAAGCCTTTGCTGGTTTCCCTCGCCTTTCCAGGCTCCCGGCGCTAAAACCTCGATCCACATTGCCTTTTAGAGTCGGATGGATGTTCTTGCATTGCGCCGAGGCACGCATACACGCACGCAAGCAAGCGTGCACGCTTGTTCGCACAAACACACAGCTCCTGCTGAATGTGTGTGCTGTGGAGAGACTGGAGCGTGGTTTGGGTTGTGGCTCCGAACCTGGGCTGGATCTTTAGTACCTAAAGCTGGATTCACAAAATGATATACCAGTGTTGCCAGTATTGAAACGAGATACCATTTCGACAGGGGCCATTTAAGGGTAAAAAAAAACAACACTCTGTGTTGACATGTGGTACAGGAATAATAGAAGTGTGCGTGTTGTTTGTAGCAGGAGGCTATACAGTACGATGATCAAAGAGGAGGCATTTTTCTCTCTGCCAAAAGTGCAAAAGGAGATCTGAGGACGTATGAAGCAAATAGCTTTGGAAATCAATGGATGTAGAGTATAGGGCAGGACTCATACGCATACAGTATCTCCTGTTTCTGTAGTGTGTGGTGGAGTTGTACAGATACATTACGATGTACAGGTACAACCCCTGGACAATAGAGCATAAGTACCCCGACACCTCCATCAGATACTCGTGACAATAAGGATCTATTAACTACCATTAAGTCATCATCTACTCCAGCCAATCAGAGTCCACAGAGGGACGGTCGACGACCACAAACCGATTCCAGTAAAAATAATGATGCAAAGAGGCATTCACTGTGTCCCCAATGGACCCATATTTCAACACTGCCAAGAGTTAAACTAACACTGATTTTGCTATATAAATGGGGGACCCCAGAGACAGAAATACCATTAATTGGGGGTCTGTGACTGTAGACCCCCAATTAATGCCATTAATTGGCATTAATTGCCAATTAATGCCATTAATTGGGGGTCCTTAAAAATTCACTGCAAGAGCCGTAAAAAGTTTCTCTTGTGGGGTCTCTGGCCAAGAGTGTCCACAGGCCAACATGTGTCAATTTGAGGGTCCTTGACATGAAGGTTTGGGAACCACTATACTCCATCTGTCTACAAACTGCACCTTAGTTGAGTTAGCACTTAAATTGTAGTCACTAATTAGCCAACTATTCCTTTAAGGTCGATATCAACATTGGAGCCATGCTGTTCTCCATGTGTGGATCCCGTAATCCAGGGGTTTTCAACAGGTGGTCCCTGAGAGGGTTCCAGGTGGTCCCCAGCTAAGTTGGTTAACCAGATGTAACTCTTGAGAACGTAAAAATGAAACCAAATGGACCATCATCTTAATTAGCCCCGGTCTACACAACTACTGTAGAAGATCAATGGTCATATTGATCTGTATGTTAATTTGACTTGTTTTGGTTCCCAAATCCAGCCTGGAATTGTGGACAAAAGCAAGAGAAATCTTTAGTTTTGGGGTCTGTGGGGCTAAAAATGTCCTCAAATGGTGGTCTGTGGCATAAATGCTGAATAAATGGTGGGCCCTGTTTTCAAAAAGGTTGAAAAACCCCTGCTGTAATCCATGACTAATTCATTGTGTGTAATAATATTTGTATATATGGTTTCCTCTGTCCAGAGTCCTGTCCTGCTCCAAGAAGAACCTGATGTCCACGCAGGGCCTGAGCATCGTGTTCGGTCCGACGCTGATGTGGCCTGAGATGCCAGACTGCGGGAACATGGCGGTCAACATGGCCTTCCAGAACCAGATAGTGGAGCTAATGCTCATCAACAGCAAAGAGGTCTTCAGCCTGGACAAGTAAAGCCCCGGTGGGGGGTGTGGGGTGTGAAGGAAGTCAAGAAGGAGGTCCGATTTCTTTCCAATATGGCCGCCGTACACAGATCAGGCTTGTCCCACCCTGTAAGCGCTTCCAAGTCATTCGCCAAAACATGACGGATTTTGTAACGACTGAAGATCCGAGATGAGAAATAGCTTACCCAAGTAGGCTACTGTACATTTAATAAGAACTCAAGCCATATTTTTATACTTGGTTGTACGATGTAGTTTGGTTTTGTGGTTAAAAAAATAATAATAATAATAAAATAAACTTGTAGATTTACTATTTTGGGCAACATGTTGATGGAGTTAAAGTGGCAGATATGCACATTACCAGTTTCTCAATGTGAAGAGAGATGAGCTACAAAGAAAATAAGTACATACATCAAGAACTTTTTAAAAGAAAAGAAGTGCATGTGCACGGTTCCAAAATTGCACTTGGATTGGCTGATTTGCCGCTGATTTGGGGGTCTGTGTAAATAATTAGTTGGATGATTATTAGCCCAAAGTTTGGGGAGGATTTATTTTTAATTCAAAAACACACAGCCAACAGACCAAGAATTGTGGACGCAGAACGACGCAGGGAGTGCTGCACGCAAATGGGTGCCAGTTTAGTGCACCCAGTAAACATATGCTCCTTGTGTTTTCATCAGGACGCTAGTTTGAAAACGGTCATCTACGTGTATGGGTAGGAATTAATTCAATCGGAGTGAGAAGGCAGAGTTAAAGATGGAGCGCCATGATTTTTCCCACCCTAAAGCATGATCATCAGGCCTTAGTGTTATTTAAGGAGGAAGACTTATATGTATTATTATTATTTTTTTTACGTGTACAGTATTTGTTAAAATGTTGTTTGACCAGTTTTAAGTATTCCTGGTTTGTCTGGTGCAGGTGGTGATGGGTGCTGATCCACCTGAACTGAAGCCACACCCACAGCTGTAGTTGTATGATAAAGGTTTAGGGGAGTGGCTGATAGTGTGATGTCACTATTTTATATATATAAAAAAAAAACTCTTAAAGATATGAAAAAAATGACAAAAGTACAACAATCAAGGCACTCCATCTTAAAAAAGGGGAAAAAAGAAGTAGGAGTAGTAAAACAATGCAGGCCATTTGTACCAAACATCCTGGTTGGTCACGCCAATGCCCAAATAATGATCCTCAAACCGCAATGTGTTGCTCAACCATGTGCTTGATTCTCTTTTATATAACTGGCATTTCTCAACATTGATTAATGGTTGTTCTGCGTTTATATGGTGAGTCTGTGTTTGCTCTTTGGGAAAAGTCCTGATGCAAGGTTGACAGCTCCCTCTCTGTGTGCCAAGCAGGACGTCATGACGGAGGATCAGAGATGGATTTGTGCAATAAAATAAGCCTTTGTCAATACATATTGGTATTTTACGATCTCTCTATGAAACGATTGTGAAACTTGTCATATTATTAAACCCATTGAGATTGGTTCGATCCTTACAAATGTCTCCATAATCCTATATTTTACCTAATGTCTGATTTAAAGGTATACTAACTAACCTTTTCACTAAAACAAATCTTAAATTTGATATTCAGCCATTCGCTGAATTTCAACCCTCAAAGCCTGTTCTAAATATCTTTTCTTTTGAAAGTAATGGGGGTAGTGTGGTTCCCATGGTTCCCCAGGAAAATTATGTTACACACATTTGATTCAATCAGAATGTGACTTAAAACTCCAGTACCAGCAGTGACAACCAGTCAAGTATATATTCAAAGATTTGCAGAGATTTTAATGTTTGGTGCAAAGTTTGTATTATCTGCTATTTTTAATAGCCAGATAACATTATTAAATGATATATTTTCTATATATAATTATATATTTGCTATAAAGTGGGAGGGAGAGAAGAAGAGACATAACTGGTAGCATCTTAATCCAGGGTGCTTTACATAGTGCATTACATTCACCCATTCACACACATTCATACATCTATAGCGGAGAAAACCATGCAAGGTGCCAACCAGCACATCGGGAGCAATTTGGTTTTAGTGTCTTGCAGGACACATTGACATGTAGACAGGAGGAGCCGGGATTCGAACCACTGACACATGGATCACCGTACGAACTGCTGTACCTCCTAAGCCACAGCCACCAAGACATAGAGCAAAGGTTGCCATGAATGGGACTCGAACGCACGACACACTGTCATGCCAGAGCCTATGTTGGATGAACGTGGTCCAGGCCAGCGGACACACCATCATCTAAAATGGGCTGTAAATCCTCATAACACAACTCAATGTGACCCACTGGAGAGAGGTAGACTAAACCGCTTCTTATGTGAAAAATAAAGATTAAATAAAGAAGGTTCGCCTGCTCATCCATGTCTACAGTATAAGTGCATGCAGGGTAATATTAAAAAGATCAAGTTAGACAAGAACCCTGCTAGTAGTTATCAAAGACATATGGCCATGGATATTGCCTTATTATGCCTTATGCCTAATGTTATTAGGCCTTCGTCATTATTTTTGTAAAACCTTTTTTTTTTTTTTTTCAATTTTATTGGAATAGTTATTAGCCACATCGATGCATTATGACTTTGTAGATTGGCTACCATTTTCTTTATGTTATAACATAACAAAAAAGGCCTGATCATATTAAGCATAAGGCATAAGGATATGCACAAGATACAACCAAGAGGCAAGCTTCAAGTGTTAGATATGGTTAAGGGAGTAAACATGGTCAATGATGACATCAGGTAAAGGAGTATTACGGGTGGGCACTTGCATTCTGAAACGTTACAGACTTGCGTGACCCCAAAATAGACCCCACCCGTCTTGTTATAATAAGCAAGAGCAAATGGGTATTTAAGGAGTAGTTCACACAAACATGACTCATTTTCTATGAGTGTCTGTGGACAAATCTCGGTGGGCTAACACAGAGATCCTGCTGGGTTTGTACATTCCAACGTGTTGATGGCCAGTGGAGTGACTTAAAGAATTGTAGGAAACTCAAGGACCTCACAAACTTTGGTTCTGTTTTTTTTTTTGTTTTTTTTCCTCCAAAATCAATCAATCTGGATACCTTCCAACCCGAATAGTGACAGATGCCCACATTGGTTCCAGAATAATCAGAAACAAACACACGTAGGTGTACTACAGTCTTGGACCGACAACGTTTTACATGTTCTATGACCTACAGGTATATAGACAGGTACAATTCATATATAGCTAGAGTCTAAGTACAAAGTGTATTTGAGAGAGAGTGAGAGAGGAGGAGGGATAGAGACAGTCTGACATACAGGAGTCAGACTGGACTACAGGACTGGAGTTTTTAGATGGAGTCCTACATTGCCCAGCATCCCTTGCGCTTTAAAGGGGATTTCCACCCATTTTCAAAATTTTCCCTCTGCAAGGGGTCTGCAAGAAAAAATCATTAACATGGTGAAATACACCTTGATGATGTCAGATGTATTTCACCATGTTAATGATTTTTTCAGACTTTCTATGACCTATATAGACAGGTAAGATTCATATAGCTATAGTCTAAGTACAAAGTGTATTTGAGAGAGAGCGAGAGACGGCGAGAGAGGAGGAGGGATGGAGACGGTCTGACATACATGGGAGCAGAAAACAATGTTGGTTAAAAACAGATTAAAAAAATCTAATTATCCAATTAGAGTTGATCATTAAAAGTGGCCACAAAGGCTGTGTGTGGATCTAAGGAGTTGTGTCTGTAGACGGTGCACTGCTCCAGGGTAAACATGGCAAATGCAATGACGTTTCCATTACGTCAACATTTAGATGAAAATTAATTACCCATCACCCGAGTATTAATCCACTTAATCTGCTCAGAATATTTCTATTGATTGCCTTATGCCTTAATTACAAAACCTCTGCCAGTTTATTAAACATGGAAAAAAACAAAAAAATAATGGAAAAAAAACCTTGGCCGACTAGCGGTATGAGGTAATTAAATCTACGCGCTGGTACAAATTAATGTGTTTGCACTGACACTGTACTTTAGAGTACAACACTTTACACAAGTACAATACAGACTGTAGTACTTACTGTATACTAGTACAGAACATACACCATTGTTGTTGGGCAGAATTCCTCTAATCTCGTAATGATCATACTACGACTATATTGTCACACAAAAGATCTATTCCTTCTCCTCTAGTGGCGAAAACGTAACTCAGATTAACACTTCACATGCAGATTGCGAGTCACACAATATTAATCAGAGTAAACCATTAACTGCCGTTCATGAGTTGCCCGAGTATCGGTGTATGTGTTTAATTCAACAATGAATGCAAATTTAAATGTCTTCATTAAATGAACAAGGTGACCACTATTGTAAACAAGTGTTACGCTTCACTAGTGTGTCCATTCCATAATAATAATAAAAAAAAACATTCATTGATTCATTGATTCATTCATTCAGCCTTTCATTCAAGACTGAGGAGTTATAATGACAGGGAATCAGCCATGCCCCCGGTTGATAGGGCTTCTGGGAAACTGAGTCCAATCTACTGTGAATGAGTGCATACAACAAGGGTCCTGCTCTTAAGTCTGACCCATAGATCAACGGTGTGGCATTTCTCTCTGCTCACAAACAAATGACGGATGTGTGTTCTAGTGTTTTATGCTGTACATGGATCAAAAGCGTGATCACCTTGGCGTTTTGCTCCAACCTGGAGGGTTTATATGATTAGATTTAATGCAGTAGAAGTGTTAATACTGTATCTCTGCTACTGTCTGTCTTTTTGGCTTTTTTTGTTAGCTTTTTTATTTGAATGCTGAAAAGTAACAGTTCTGAACTTAATGAGGTTTCCCACAACAGAGACGGTATACAGAGACGGTATACAGAACAGTGAAGTGAGACATATGCTGCTAAAATTGGGTTACTAGTCCATTCAAATGGATATTACTATTAGTCATTACAGCACACTCCTGGAACATGAATTAAATTCTTCATGAAACATAAATGTAACTGCACAGTGTACAACACACTAATAACAATTGCATTCGTATTAAATAAAATAGCTCCTGACCCACATTCATACTTTGCCTACAGCAGTGGTTCCTAAAGTAGGGGTCCTTTGATGGAGTTGAAAGGTAGCTAGGACCCCCTTATAAAGGTCTGTAACTCTGATGGAACCGAATGGTTCCACTAGATTAACATATACATTCAGTGGTCTTTAAAGGGGAATTCCACCTACAGTGTTTTCAACATTTTCCCGAGAGTGTACAAATGTGAACCAAATGGAGCCTAAAAAATAGGCCGTAAAAGTAAAATCATTAACAGGGTGAAACACAACTTGATAACATCATCAAGTTGTGTTTCACGATGTTAATGATTTTTTTTTTTTTTTTTTCCAGATCTCCATTTCTAGGAGACACAGAATGGGGGGGAATAAGTGTAATAAGTGGAAAACAGCAGATCTGCACAAAATAGCTGTTTTTTATTACTGTACACCTTGAACAAAAGTACGTTAGGCTACTTTTGAGTTCGGAGTATTACTGTAATATCAGCCCTGTACCTTTCACCCACTGAAATCAGCAGGGGTGCCCAACCTTTTTTGACCCAAGATCTACTTTTCAGCAGCCAACCCCTCCGGGATCTACCAGTCCAATATCAATATTTCAAACCACACGCATCGTTGCAACTTCACAACAACACAACACTACTTTGTTTTACCACTTTACTTTATGTCCATATAAGCATAAAGTACAACAGACTTGGACAAACACAGCCATTGCAAATGCAATCATAATAAGAACAGTCCAGAATAGTCCATTATAAGTTGCAGAACAGTCCATTACACGTTGCAGAACAATACTGTTGGCATAATTCACAGACAGCAGACAACAATCCTCCAAATGAGCCGCTTCGTAGACAGACAGACAAGCAGACACACACACACACACGAAAATCGCTCTTTTTTCTTTCCACACCCCACCCCCCCCCCCCCCCCCCCCCCCCCCCCCACACACACACACATCTCCCGAGATCTACTCGTGATCAGGCCGAGATCTACCGGTAGATCCCGATCTGCTGGTTGGGCTCCCCGGCAGTAGAGGCTGTAATGGGGGTCTGCCTCTGCAGCCTATACACTCTGCAGCCTATACACAGCATCATTCACACCTGGGGGGTCCCTGACATGAAAAGGTTCAAGAAGAAGCACTGGGGTAGTTCATAATGGCACCCTCTACTGGTTGGCAGAGCTTGGTGAAGTCTAAGGCATTTGCAAAACACGTTCTCTCTGCCCTAACGAAGCCTAGTAAAAATAGCACATGTATACAAAACACATACACACCGTGTTGTGAGCTTGTAGATTTGTTATTTTCGGGGTGATGTGCAACAACACGCCGCACACAAAACAGCCAAGTATAAAACAAGGACATTACTCTAGCCACAAGCAAACCCCTTAAACCTAACCTCTAAATGCACTAACCCCAAACCTGAATGTTTTCCTAATTGTAAGCCTGGCTCCTCCAAAAAAACTTCTTTAACCATAAAACAAACCATTTTGACTAGAGAGAGAAGAGAGCAGAACTTCGCAATGATTTTTCCATAAAAAAAAATACATTATACTTAGACATGGGGACCTCACAAATACGGTAATAGCAAATACACACAACACACACACGCGCACGCGCACGCACACACACACGCGCGCACACGCGCACACACACACACACACACACACACACACACACACACACACACACACACACACACACACACACACACACACACACACACACACACACACACACACACACACACACACACACACACACACACACACAGGTGTTCTCCATCACTTCTATCAGCACAGCTGCAGTACCCCCCACCCCCTCCCTCCCTCCCACCGTCCTCATACCACCACCAGCGTATTTGAACCACATGAAAAGCGTTTGGGTGAATGTGTTCATTGAATTTGTGCTCTGCGAGCGAAGCTTCAGTTTTTTTTCTTCCCTTTTTTTGTTCTCTGAGCTATTTTGGTACTTGAAAGGCACGCGGCAGGAGTCTCCAGTGAAGAAGAAGACCAGGTACAATAATACAACTGAAAAGAAAAGAAAGAAGATGCATCATGGCCCCGGAGAATTCATTCATTGTCAGGATAGGAGGGAGGGCGGAGGGAGGGGGGACGAATAAAAAAAGGAAAGGAAGATATCATCCGAACGAAGACTATACTCTTCCACTGGGGGCTTTTAAACAGCGACGCTGACCAAGAAGAAACCTCTTATCTCATATTCTTAAAGGGGAACTAAACCCATTTTCAACATTTTAATATGTCATTAATATACCTTAGATGAGATGTTGTGTGGACATGATAAAAAAAGTTCCCCCAATTCTGTGTTCCCAAGAAATGGAAGTCTGAAGAAAACCACTAACATGGTGAAACATCTTGATGACATCATCAAGATGTATTTTCACCATGTTAATGGATTTCTTTAGACGCTTCTTTTTTTCTGAGAGCGTACAAATGGAACCAAATGAACCTGTTAGGGATCATGTGGTTGCATTTGTACGCTCTCAGAAAAAATGCTGAAAATGGGTGGAATTCCCTTTTAACATGTGTATGTTTTTCCCCCTAAATTAACGGCCTACATTGCGGACACAGTACCACAGCATCGCACGGAATCATTAGCACGTGGAGCTTGTTGATCTGCAATGTTTGATGCTTTTAAGCCTCGACACCCAGGCTTTCATTTTCATCCACCAAAAGAGAATGGCTGGGCTAATTTTCTTAGGCACGGTGGCATAGAAGTGGGAGTCAACCTTTCGGGGTGGGCGTGGCTCCAAATGATGTGATGTAGCACAGCAGTGGAGTGGCGGTAGGGGGAGGGGCCGGGGATGACGACACCTTGGTGAGATCAAATCAGATCAGCTCATCTGCCGTCCAAATTCGTCCCCCCAAGGCCAAAATCATTCCAGGCTAGATCCTTTTAAATTAGAATCATGAAACAATTTTGGAAACAGAAGATAAGATCATGACCATGACTCAGTCTGACCTGTACTTCATCGTGAACGCAGAGAGCAAGTTTAACATGTAGGCCAGGGGTTTTAATTTCAACCGGTGGTTTGGGGACCACCAGTGGTCCCTGAAAGGGTTCCAGGTGGTCCCCAGCTAAGTTGGTTAACCAGATCTAACTCTTGAGAACGTAAAAATGAAACCAAATGGACCCTTGCGGGTCCATTTGGTTTCATTTTTACACTCTCAAGAGTTAAAATATTCATCATCTGAATTAGCCCAAGTCTACACAACTAGAAGATGGACAGAAGCAAGAAAGGCAAAAGCAAGAAATCTTTAGTTTTGGGGGTCTGTGGGGCTAAAATGTCCTCAAATGGTGGTCCATGGCTCAAATGCTGAATAAAATGGTGGGCCCCAGTATCAAAAAGGTTGAAAACCCCTGATGTAGGCTATAGGCAGACATGTCTGCGCGTCTGTGCATGCGTCAGATATGGAGAACTCCATATATGGGAAGCGAACGCGTGCCTTACTTGGGACACCTTTGAACGCTGAAGTGTCAATCCCGGGTCCCCATTTAAATAAAAAAATAGAAAATAAATACATAAGTGAGTACATGCTAACTGGCAACAGAAAAGACAGTGAGTGATATGCCTCTTTTTTAAAGATGTCCAAATACTCAGTCTCAAAAAACGTGAAGCGGATGTTGGTTCCTCCTTGCATGGCGAGTTGACTGATCTGCTGTTATTGTTGTTGTTGACGTCTGGAGCGACGGAGCTGGTCTCCGGGTCTGACACGCGCGCGACGCTTCCAAGTCAAAATCAAAGAAAACCCTCTGACATCCAAACAGACTTTGTCAAGGAGCAAATGTGATTTGTGTAAATACTGTCAAAAAGAAGAAGAAAAAGAAAAAAAAAATCTCTGCTCAGTCAGCATATGGACCGAATGTACAAATAATCCCTCCGTCGAAACACAATTGTAGCTGTGTGGTACCGTAAGACAGTACGCACATCGGTTTTGAATCAAGCCGAAACGCTTTCATATTCCCAAACAGCAGTTTCTTTTTATACTCATTTTAAAAGCCCAATGCAGAAGACGACTTTGCCTGTATGGAATTTAGTCGTTTCTTCTTCCTCGTCTCTGTGCACACTTCTCTCTCTCCCTCTCTCTCTCTCTCTTTCTCTCTCCCACTCTGTCTCTCTCTGTCTCTCTCTCTCGTGCCGAGATAAGAGAGTCTGTAATTATGGGAAAGCCATTTTTCTGTATTTTATTATTCTCTAAATCAGATGTCTCATGCTCTGGCAGCGGCGAATGGGGAGCGATGGGGGAGAGAGACTGAGCGACATACTTTAAAACTAGCTTTGTGGTCGTGTGTTTCGCTCGCGGTGCACAGGGAGGGGGGGGTGTGCAGGCGGGCGGGCGTGTGCAGGCGGTGGTAGGCGGACGACGATACCCCCCCACCCCCGCGCTTTCAGGGTGACCTCCCTCCCTCCCTCCCCTCCTGGCGCACACGGGACACTTTCGAGGACCAAAGGAGGCCGACCGTGGCCACCAAAAAGCTTTCAGCGCCACATTTCACTCCCTCTGAAAACTTGACGTTACGAAAGAGGAGGGGAGGGAGGGACAAGGGAAAAAAATGAGAAAATAGGAGGGAGAAAGAAGGCGAGGAATTGGACTGGTGGGGTTTAGTGGGAAATGATTGATGCATGTCTTTTCCTTCTCCTCCTCATCGTGTTTCTGCATTGCACTCTTTTTTTAGTTTCCCATGCAGCCCCCATCGCACCGCGATGCATGATGCCCATGAGGTGCAGCCAGGGAGCCAATCCAACAATGGTAATGTGTGTACGAGTTGTGTATAGACAACCATGCATGGAACCAAATGAACCCAAAATGGTTGATCCATTCCGTTCACTATCAGAGTTACCACAATATATTACCGCCATTGCCTTAGATCTTCGGAAAAAAAGTCCTAGTCCATTTGTTTGATACGGTCCTAATGCTGTAGAATTGCTAGCATATTCTTGAGGGCTGTTGACAGTAACACAGGATTGCGCATCCTGCTCATAGAAATCCATTCTATCCATTTCTTTCAATCACCTGCATCTCCTATTCTTTATCCCAGATGGCATTTTTTTTAGTCAAGGGTTACAGCGTATATTCCACAGCTCAGAGCAGTCACCTAGTCACTCTATGGAGGCTGCCATGTTACTCAGAGGAATCAGCCATACCTTGTGCGCTGATCTAAAATCTCCCACCGGAAACGGAAACTTGACTCTTTGAAATATGAGTTGCGGCAGCTTACTACTATTATTAAAAAAAACAAACAAAAAAAGAAAAAATAGCGGCAAAAGTGTTAAACTGATGTTTTTACTGTGGGGATGAAGGGAGGGAGAGTGTAGTGTGAAAGTATAGCGAGAGATGGTGTCGCGGCCAGAGACAGAGTAACGCGCGAGAGCGTAGCATTCAACCAAGAGAGAGAGAGACAGGATACACGACAAGATGACACAACCGCCATCATCTTGGAAGTGTCGATCGCACCAAACCATGAGTCAGTCCAGTATGGGAATGTGGCTGGTTTGTTTTGGGTCTGGGAGCCAAGCCTCTCTCTCTCTCTGACTCTCTCCCAAGCAGCTATTTGGTATAATAACTGTCGACCACTGTGTTCTGGATCTAGGATAGGATAGGCCTTCCTTTGTTCCTCTATGGAAGAGAGACTGATGGAAATGGACGTCTGCATGCCTAAGTTTACAACAATACGCACACACGCACGCACACACACACACGCGCGCACGCACACGCACACGCGCACACACACACACACACACACATACACACACACACACACACACACACACACACACACACACACACACACACACACACACACACACACACACACACACACACACACACACACACACACACACACACACACACACACACACACACACACACACACACACACACACACACACTATGTGTGTTTATATGTGGTATATGTGTGTCAAAAATAAATTAAGCAATTGTTCTATATCTTATTGGATAAAGGGATTTAAAAAATGTGTATGAATCTGCAGATCGACTCGGACAATTTCTAATTGATTCATGATGTTAATGGCTCTGTTAATGGCTCTGTAATGACTATTTTTTATAACATTTTCTGAAAAGCCATTATTTCATCAAAATCGATTATTTTTCACAATCATTTAGATTGATTATTTTTAGATTAACTGTTGCACGCGTCAAGGAAAGTAGTGCATCCTGCAGTACTCCATGTGCGGCGGACCTGACACGTTATAACCAGTGTTGCCATGTCTGCCCATTATAAGGAAAACATTAGGTTTATTTCCCCCGCTTTCCTACTTCTAAACAGGTTGTTTATTTGGGCTTGTTTCCAATTACACTAATTTGTCAGGGGACAAATCTAAAATTTGTCCCTTAACTGCCCCTTCTGCAAAAAATGTTTGGTGCAGGCTTTCACTTTCTGCACACTGCAGATGAAAACAGCAGATCTACAAGCTCCAAACGCATTGCGATGTGTCACCTTGAGCCTGTAAAGTTCTCACGTGGTGGCACGCACGGTTGCTTCTTTTGAGCTTTTTTTATGCAATACCGGACTCGGTTGCTTGTTTCTCGCGCACACTCATGGCAACCCCTGGGTTTTGCTCTAACCACCGGGGCTCCATTACAGAATGCAGCCTGAGCTGCAGCATGGAGGAGTACAGTACTATGGCAGCATATTGATAGCATATGACTGTGTCACTCGAGGACAACTCCCCTCCTTTCATTTCTTCGCCTTCCCCTTTTCCCCTTGCCTTTTGTCCTATCAGGGAACACCGGCACCGAGTGCTTCCCAAACGGGGCCCATATGGCAACGGTAAAACAAGCTAATGTGGAATCGGCGGGCGCAACTCATCTAATTATGGCACCTTTAATGCTGCGCTCCCCTGGGAGGGGCGCATCTTCCTCCTTCTTCTGCTTCTCTCCTTCTGCAGTCTTCTTCTGAAGGCTCATGGAAAATTGAGGCTGGCCTTTTATTTAAAAATGTATCTTTCAAGTCGTTGCATTTTTAAATAACCCTGAGATACCGGGGTTGACAGTCTGACTGCTTTGATGCTGTTTCTTTATCGCAGCGGTTAGGTTTTTTTCTTCTTCTTTTCCTTCGTGTTTTTTTCCCCCTTCTCCCACTCGCGCTTGTCGACGTTAAACAAAATGGGGTAAATGAAATTTCCACATCAAAACATTTACTCACATAATAAGTATGTTTTCACTTCAGCGTCTTTGTTTGGGTCTCTCGGTGGCACACACACGCACGCACACACACACACACACACACACGCACACACACACACACACACACACCCCGTGGTGACATCCAGTGTGAATAAACTGACTGGCGTGACAAGCCCTCAGAAGGTGCACGCCTGTTGCCTATGCTAAGCCTCTTTGATAAACGCAGGAGAACAGTTATGCCCTGATGTATGCTAGGTTTGAGTGCCTTGTATGTACAACCAAAAATGACAGATCATTAAGCTCACAACCCGTCTGTTTGCCTTGTTACGTAGTGATGAGAACCCATCCTTACTCTGCTGTTATACCCTCCTACGTAAGACACTCTAAGAGCATAATGTTAACTGCCACAAATTGTATTGTAATAAAAGCCAGACAAAACTGTTTAGCTCAAGATCCCAAAAGAAAATGTGTGCTTCTGCCAAAATATGTACATTTGTTTATATTATGTATTGCTATGTATGAAATACTTTTGAAATAAGTATCCAAATAATTACCCAGACATGTGTGGCGGCCAGGGCCGCACTAGGCATAGGCACGGAAAAACTATGCTAAAAGATTGTATTCCTACTTGTGCAAAGTTTACAATTTCCAGTCCATTCACTTAAAAAATAAATAATAATACTTAAAAAACAAGCAAAAATAAAATAATTCCGGGCCGCTCAGGTTGAGAACGCCTGTTCTAACAGGGTGTGAAAACACAAGCCTACAACTCATTCTAAACATACATGGGCCTGTTATGTACTCTGAGCATGACATTACCGACTCCAACGCAACGAGGCACGAAGTGGAACAACTTTAAGCTGTTCACCAACTAACAATGTTTATTTTTATTCAAATGACAACTGCAGACTACGACAACATCCGCACACAACGTGTGCAACAAGACGACATATGCATGGGAAGCCTAGTAATAAAGACATCGATTGGCTAGCTGCTCACTCCCGTTTCTCAATCCGGCGAATCAGAAAGCAGCACAACAGGTTTTGTTTTTTTTTGTTTCTTTCTTGATGACCGTGCATATCGCATATCAGATGCTGGAAAGAGAAAACTCTACTAGGTTTTCCTTATCCGTAGCAACATACACTGCACACTCACTCACTCACACACATGTACATTTGCATAAACAAATTTCCCAGACCAGCGTTTCTTTGTTTTGGTGTTTTGTCCCCTTTTTAGTTTGGTGGCTCCATGCTGGAGGTGTTGTTTCAGCCTACAATCAGACAGACGCAGAGCCAAGGGGATGGAACCAGCCTCGCTCCTGATGCGTGAAATTAATGTAGCTGTTCTTTGTTGATAATCCACCAGTTTTCAAAAAGGCCCCAAACCAACATTTTTTTCTTACTTTTCAACATTTTCTCTCTCACTCTGTCTCTCTCTGACTCTCTTCTTCTCCTCTCACACAAACAAACAAACACACACAAAGTATATTTCGTCTAAAATGGAAGTTTAAATCAGGGAACTCTCATTTCAACCTACACAATATCATCATTAAGTGGAACAAACCAGCTCCAGCTGCATCATATTTCGTCTCCCTCTGTCTCCTTAAAACATTTTTGCATTAGGGCTCCAGCCATATGAGAGAGAGAGAGAAAACCGACTGGGCCGTTGCTTTCGTGGAGGGTTTATATGGTGCAAAGTGTGTTTTCTTTGTTGAGGCTAAGATGAAGTGAACACGCCACACGGCTTCGGGGCCCACAATCTAGTCATTCACAACCTCCAGCAACAATGATGCACTCATCTCTGCGACCTACACATTAAGGAATGAACCGCTCTGCCTTTATCTGACCTCTGGGCATAGATGGGGAGGGAGGAGAGGGGGGTTAGTGGAGGTTGGAAGAAACGGACTTTAATTACAGGGGGGTGGTGGTGGTGGCGGCGGTGAGGAGGAGGGGAGAATAATTCTCACTGGATCGTATGCACGGGGAGAGGAATAGGGGATGACAACAGGCTCGAAATGTAACACCCAAACAGAGAGAAAGGGGATCACGCTCGGCTGCCCACCGCCTCGTCTCTAGCTGTAAGGTTCTGCCAAGATCTGTTCAGTCCACTTCAGACCACAGGCTGCTGCGAGTTAGCACCTACGACTACATACACTGCCCTGCTCCCTCTGCCCGCATGGCACACGCTTTCAGAGTCTTTAGAACATTTTTCCACAACAGATTTTGACCCCAGCACGGACCAACATTCTGACTTTGACACTCGCTCTGAAAGATCATATAATATTCAAAGATTTGTGCCGCATTTTACCCCCTAAAATAGCAGACATACAAGCCTCATAGCGCACCACTCTGTGGCATGCTATGGGGCTTGTATGTTTGCTATTGTTTCAATAAAGCACACCAAAAACACCAAAAAGTGACTCAAGAGCAACCTGAGGACCACCAACTACTGTGTTGGGTGGGTCATTCATAGACCCACCTCACACAAACGGTGTGCGAGGTTCATGGTTCAACATTACATTATTTTTGGATCAGAGTAACAGTTCTTCTACATTCTCTAATTATGACTATACTTCTTGTAGATTAAGCAGAAGTGTTGGCAGTAACAAAATAATTACAGATTACTGTAATGTTATATCAGCAAAAATAGTGCAACGAAATTACTCTGCCAACATGTGAAACATGTAATACGTTACTCTGCCGTGTTTTGGCAGAGTATTTATTACAAAATAAGTAAGGAGGTATGTTGTGAAAATAGAACAGATTTACAAGCTATCAACAGATAACAGAGATGCGCAGTAGTTTGTAAATCCTAACCCACCGCAGCATTCTGCACACATGACCTACAGCACACTACAAGTTGACACTAAAAAGACCGTGTTGTACATCTCTATTCTTTGCGGGTGGGAGGGGGAACTTGGAAAAGTAATAAATTAATAGGCCTATGTAACATATTACTCTTTGATTCAAATAATACGTAACATAATATTATTACCTTTTTAAGGTGATCGCTAAGGGTCTATTTGGTTAACAGTGTAATTTAGCTGCGGATCACCTGGAACCCCCTCTCAAGGTCCACTGTCCTAGTCCAGATTAACCATTCGTTCAGACTTTGCACAAAATAAAAGACGCATAAACTGAGCTTGATAAGCCCCCATCGCCTGCCCCGTATAGTGAGCTAATATGCATTTTTTAGGGGAAAATCCCTATAATGACACACCAAAATTGTTGATAGCATGAGGCTGAAAGTGCAAAAAATATCCGTCAGCATAATTACAGATACTGATGTTGTCACAAAACCTGTATCGACTAGGCTCATCCACCCCATGGGAATGATACCGTAAACCTAAGCAAAATGTTAAAAAACAGATTCTTATCAGCATCTGGGAGGCACTGGGAAACAATGCTTAGTAAATTAACCAAAATTAAGAACGGGCGAGGATCCTGCAACGTCAGGGCTTCAAAGATAAATAAATAAAAAATAGCTTTTCATTTAAAGCAACAGAGAAAGTGGTTTTGACTTACAAGTTCAAAGTAAACAACCCCGAGGTATCAAATATTCCAAACACACACACACACACACACACACACACACACACACACACACACACACACACACACACACACACACACACACACACACACACACACACACACACACACACACACACACACACACACAGGACACCTACAGTACAGCACACCCAGGAAAACATTAAACACACACACATACACACACGCAGCACACACACACACACAGACACACACAACACAACACCCCGACTGTTCAAAGCATTGTGTATTAACAGGCCAATGAAAAGGTTTAATACATTCACTGGTTTATGGACCTCTCAATAAAACCTTTATGAGTGGGGTGGCATTTTGCGACTGGGAGACTGACTGGCATTGTTACGGACGTTTATGGCGTCGTTGGGTCGCGACCTGGCTCTGTTGTGGGCGTCCCCGTGCTCGCATATACAACACACAGGCCACGACCAGCGCCGTGGGTTTACGTCCATCGAAGTGCCCCTGGGTGGAGTGGAGTGGACCGTCACGGGAGGAGGCTAAACCCTGACAGACGCCGCGGCACTCGAGCGAAAACGAGACAACTGCTTCATTCCACAGCAGGGCCGGATCTATGGAGGGGTGATGATGACGACGGCATGATGGCATGCAAAACAACCCACGTTTCAAGAAATTTCAAATTAAAGTGCTTAAATATTTAAAATGATTTGAAACACCGCTACTGCTACTAAGTAACTACAACTGTGGCACCACTAAACCGACAGCATTTCATCATTCAAAACAGAGAACTCCGAGTCAGACCTTTAACTCTTTGAGAGATTCGCAAAAAAGCTAGGCTCACTGCCATTAGGCTCAATAGTAACAAAATAATTCATAGAAATCCTCTGCTGTGACTTTGTGCAAATGAATGGTATCCAAAGACATCTTAAGGTGTCTACTTTAAGGGAAAACATAAAATGAGTTGATGATGTGTTTCAGTGTTTTTAAATACATTTGACAAAACGGCCTGTATTTTCATATTTCACTGTTCCCAGTGAAATCTCATTCAGAGACAAATGCATTTAAAGTTATATCATTTATCATTTATCAATGATAGTTGTAAAGTGAGTGAGGTGTTTTCTGGGTTTTGTAGTGCAATCACAACTTAAAGGACTTCATGAGGTGGTGTGCAGTGAGTTAATGAGCTTGTTAATAAAACAAAACTAAAAATGACTTTTCGAGTGATAAGCAGACAACGGAATAATCAATCACTCCAAAAGTCATGGTAAATCTGTTAAGAAGTTAACTTTATGCAAGCTGCGTATCTGTCGCAACTTCAACGACACCTGATATTATTATTGATGCTTGTACAAGATATAAATCTTGTCTGTCACAGAACTAAAGGATTTAACTGAAAATGGGCAATGGGATCCCCCTTGTTCCCAATGGGAAATTACATCCGGGCCTGTTCCGCAGTCACACACACACACACACACACACACACACACACACACACACACACACACACACACACACACACACACACACACACACACACACACACACACACACACACACACACACACACACACACACACACACACACAACACACACGCAGCTGGGCCAGCTCCGTGTCGGTCCATGAAATGGTACTGCTCAAAAATAAATACATAAAAATGCAATGCTGCAGACATATTTTGATAATGTTCGCTTGACCACGGTTCTTGGCACACAGGGGGCAAACAAACGCGGTACGGTCTGACCCAGTTAGACAATGACGGCGTTCCACATCTGCAACGTGATCTGTACATCATCTGTGAGAAGTGTAGCATCTGCAGGCTTCCTCTTGGCCCCGGTACAGATCATTTTTTGGCCATATGTGTTAATTTCTATTTCTGGGTAAATGCCTTCTGTTTTTGTTTTTTTTGATCATTTATGTCGCCTGCTCAACACCCCTTGTGGGCCTCAGAGTTTCTGCTGCTCAACAGGAGAAATGCGTACAGACTCTATATGCACTATATACATTATTGTAATGGGGCCAGAGTTCTGCATGAATGTTCAAGGCAGTATGATTACAATACTCAATGTTATTTTGTCTACGACCTTGTGCCTTTGTGCTCTGCCTGTGGGCCCTATCCATGTGGTATACAGTAGTCCAGTCCTTCGCCTATGCAGAATTACTACAAGAATGTAAAATCAATGGGACTTCTAGCACTTTGTAATTACAAAATACTTACAGCGGAGTTACACTATGGCAGAGTTTAACATAAAGATGCTCTGGGGACTATTTTTTAATTGTTGTAATGATGTCTTGATGTTGTAATGATATATCCTTAAAGTGGTGCGTTAACATCCATGATGCAATCAGATTCTAGCTATGGTTGTAGGTCGGATAGAAATCAGAGGAAAGAGGTAGCAAAACAAAACAAAAAACAGTGTGGGAACAGTTGAAGCTAAATTTAAACATAATATTTCAGCCAAACAATGTTGCATTCATTTTGTAACCCTGGTAGTATGCATTTGCTCATACCAAGAGTTAATATAACAGAGGATTTTACAGTGCACACAGTGGATATCTTTTGGAATTACATTTACTCAAATGAAGTACTTTACTTTCAATTATTTGACCGCTTTGGACACAAGTTGCTTTGTAGAATTGGATCGCTGTTATAGCACATACAGCAATACAGCAAAATAGAACGATTTAGACACGTTTTCACAAACTTGCGAAACGTCACAGTAGTTGGGAATGCATTTACTCGTAAACGTATTTGAACGTATTTGTGGAGTTGCTACTTTTTAGTAGTACAACGAGTACTTCTTCCACCTCTGCCAGATACAGAGGGATGGCTCAATGAATTCACAGCGAGGGTGGGTGGGTTCTTGGAATAAAGATTGAATAAAGGAATCGACGGAAGATTAATGCAGATAATCTAAAAGTTGTCACGCAGCGTGCCCGTGATGTAACAGCATTAGGCGCCTCCATTGTGCCGCGATTGCCAATGTCCAATCAGTGCCACTCGGAGGTGATTCACGCTTTCATAAGTGGAGGTTAGTCTTTCACGCCGCCGTGAAGCTTGGCGCTGCAGGAAAGCAAGCCATTCAAAAACGTCCGCTAATCCCGAAACAAATCTGAGACGTCGCGACTTAAACGATTCGTTTAAAACGTTTCCAATGAGACCACTCAAAATGCGAGACGCGAAGCAGCGCCTCCTCCTCCTCCTCCTCCATTGTATGGCGTGAGGTTCGGGCTCCTCGCTGAGGGAAGATTCATTTGCAAACTGAGACCTTTTGCCGAGATCCTGATTCGCAATCACAGTTAATAAGATGTTTATACAACAACGGTGTCTGTTGACTCTAAGTGCATGTAGCACTGCGACGGATTTACATAGCATGTGTGTGTGTGTGTCTCTATCTCTCTCTCTCTACTCGTCTACTGTGTCTCTCTGCCGTGCAAACATCGGTGAGCAGCAGAGTGGGCCTGACACACTTTGCATAGCGCGAGGGGAAATTGCATTAATGCCGCTGCCTTTCTCCTCTGCCTACCAGGTGGAAGGGAATAATAACCACAGGGCAGAATTGTTCACAGTGTTTAAGCGTGGGGGGGGGAACGGCGGGATGCCATTTTCCTCCTCGCGCAGACGGAACGCGCGTTAGCGGTAAACTGCCGTGATGTGGCGTGTTTAAGGGTCCGTTTAGCCAACCCCCCCTCCACACCGCCGTTCACTGACATTTGTGGCATTTCTGCTCGTCTGGCTGAGAACTGACTGAGCGCCGAATGTGAAATGTGAGGGAGAGAGCGTTTCAGGTTGGATGAAGCCTCGTGCTAATGTTTTATGCTTTTGTGTCATTCTGTGGTATATGGCATATATTTACAAAGAAGAATAGTTAAAATCTAGAGAGGAGAGGTGAGAGAAAAAACAGGATAGATGGCACAGATGGACTTTGTTGTCATCGTCATGGCAGATTTTGTTTAATTCACTGTGATTTCCCAAAAGAAGAAAACCGAACCAAACTGAACTGAACCAAATTAGCATTCTCGGCTAACTGTAGATCACTTTCACGTAAT
The DNA here is from genome assembly GCA_039105355.1 of Benthosema pterotum. Taxonomy (NCBI): domain Eukaryota; kingdom Metazoa; phylum Chordata; class Actinopteri; order Myctophiformes; family Myctophidae; genus Benthosema; species Benthosema pterotum. The sequence goes on from CM076978.1 coordinate 11,914,464, forward strand.
AATAATGTCCACAATCCGGGTTAGGGTGCACGCCCGCACATGCCATGTTTATGTGCGACCTTATGGTTATGTGTCATAATCTGGTAAACAAAATGCAACATTCAGGGATTCATAAGACCCTAATTTTGGTTAAATTTCACAGGCACCTGCTACAAACACACCTAGAGGCAGGCAGCAGTATGACATGTATATATACATTTATATTTAGATTTTTTTTTACCTCTGGCACTCCACTGAGAATTCCCCAGTGCACACATTTAACCAAATGCACATGTAAGAGTTACAGACATGTAAGGATCCAATTGGTTCCAGTATATAATTCACTATTTAGACCACCTGGGACCCATTCTACAACAGGTTATTTGGGGAACCGATTGGTTGAAACAGGTCACATGCAGTTACTTAAACCACCACACAGTCTCGGCTAATCAATATAAATACTTCAGCTGGTGTTTTTCTCTCAAAGTGCAGCTACTTGCTAGCACTTGTTGAAAAATAAAATACATTTTTTTTTCAGTGATTCTCTTAGTTTTAAGGGTAGCTGCAATTGCAATGTTGCCTTTGAGCGATTTCATGCACTTCTGCGATACCTTAGGAACTCGCCCTTTCATGTACAGCAGGGGTGCCCAAAAGGTAGAACGTGATCTACCGGTAGATCACACAGGCTGTGCAGGTAGATCACATGACAGTCTCCTAAAATGTATAGATCTGTAACTCTTGAAAGCGTTAAAATGAAACCAAATGGACCCTTACGGGTCCATTTGGTTTCATTTTACACTCTCAAGAGTTAAATTATATTTAAGCATCTTTCGTTTTACCAGTTCTCTTTCCCAATTGTGGACAAAAACCTGAGAGTTATTAGCTTTGGGTGCAAGAGTCTAAACTCAACATCACAAACTGTCAACTCCAAACAACAAATACCGTTTTCAAACGTCAGTAGTAGCATATACAAGAAAACCTTCCAATTCCCCCCCTTCATTTTTCATTATAAGTGCATTATTCTTAAACACTATAACAGTAACACCATCACCACTATTTCAAAGTCAAACTTTCTTAGGGGGCTTGAAATGTTTTTTTATGTGTAGATCTTGTTGAAACAGTCATTTTGAATGTAGCTCTCAAGTCAAAAAAGTGTGGGCAGCCCTGATGTACAGTAATATTGCTTAAATAAGAGAACATTAGGTCAGAGAGAGAGAGAGAGAGTTGTTCTGTGACTTCAGTGTTTTCACGTTACGTTAATCAAAATCAACTCGGCGCAGCTTTGCCAGCAGCGTGGCTCACCCTCCGCAGTCAGAAATATCTACCTCCGCCGGTTTCACGCACGTCTGCCATCCAAACCGATTCACGGGTCCCCGTAGTGAGACACGTCAGCGCCAAATGGAACAAACGCGCCTCCTCGCTCCCCTTATATTTCTCTTTTTGTTCGTGAATGCAGCCGCTTGACAGGGGAATACACCGCACTGTGGCGTGCGTGTGCGCTGCACCGTGGCGAACATTAACTGAAACAACTTGTGTCATCCAGCGGGCTGCCATGCCTCACAAAACAAACACGCTTCATTTCATCCTCGCAGGAGGATTTGACAAAAAAGACCCCCACTTAAGCGAATGAGGTAATTATCTCCATTCTAAACCACGCGCTTCGCTTATACCTACCCCACCAACCTGACAGTATTACAGTACTATACAGCAACAGCACGGCGGCGTGAATGATATCAACAGAGACCGCAGGTACCACTGTGGGGCCTCTTCAGTGTGCACACACACAACACCTACTCACCCATTAACTGCATACAAAACCCCAGGCTTTGTGTTGGAAGCTAAAGGTTTGTGTGTGTGTCTGTGTGTGTGGGGAGGGGGGGGGGGGGGGGGGGGGGGGGGCACCCCCAAAAGCTCCCCTGCATCCACCCCCTCTCTTCTCTTTTTATCATGTGTGAGAATGTATAAAATGCACGGGGATAGGGGGGGTAGTGGGGGGTGGCTGTGTGTTAAGGATGCCCGAGGCCACAGCCGTGTGTGTGTGTGTGTGTGTGTGTCGTCGCGCGGCTGCTGCCGTGTGGGTGGACAGTTTGATGCTGCACCAACCCCGAGGCCCCGCGTTACCTCAAAGTCCATTAATAACCAAGATGGGAACCTCTCCAGATCGCGGGGCCTAGCCCTCCTCTCCTCTCTCTTCCTCCTGAAATGCACAAACACGTGCATAATGGAAGGCTTTTAATTCAAGTCTCTATCTTTCTCCTGGAATCTCTCTCTCTCTCTGCCTGCTCTCGTCTCCGCTCCTCTCCAACCCAACACCTCCTCCTCTTCCACCGTATAAGCCCCTGTGTTTCACTAAGTCTGTTTTCTTGGCCTGCGTTTACTCCATAAAAGATCAAGGGGACATGAAAAGGCACTGCATTCAGGTCGCTGCTAGCAACACTTAAGGGAACACGCTTTGGAAAAAAAAAGAGAGAGAGGTTTGCAAAACACAGAAAATGATTTAGAGGCTTCTAAGGTTTCTTCTCGAGGTACGGGCTGTAACAATCATGCCGTTTAACCCCTCTCCTGTACCAACTTCAGAAAAATGTTAATCTCGGAGTAGTTTTTCGCCCCCTCACGGCGCTAGTGTTCAGAGTGCAGTAGTTTTTTGACGGTCTAGCTAATCGATTATTGAAATGTTCTCCGGTTGGAATACCTTTGACATGGCTGGTAGTGAGCAGCGAGTTGACGGGTTGGACAGGATGCCCTCCTCTCCAACTCTCATGGCTAAAAATAAAACAAAACGAAACACATCAAAGGAGCGTTCTGCTGGAAATAGACTTAGACTCTCTACCATTCCATTGTGTGCAACAGATTAGAGTGCGTTTCACTTCTAAATACACCACTTCCTCCTCTCAAGGCTCCTTCAAAGGATATGGACATACACCAAGTTTTCTGTAAAATATAAAACTTTATCATTATGTGAGGGAGTAGGAAAAAAAAGTGTCACAGCAAAAATGTATTACCGTTACAAAATGGAAGACAATTTCATCTCTGTCGGGTGGAAAACTCCTATGCCTAAAACTTCTCAGGATTTAGCACATCTACAAGCTTGTTTCAAGCTCGCAGGTCTGAAACACTGTTGATGCTTTTGTGTAAATTTCATCATCATCATGTACAGTGGCCACTGCATGTGGCCAGTGGCCACACACACACACACACACACACACACACACACACACAACAGATATGGAAAGATGATGTTTCTGCTCCCGCGGCACGTCTGTGTTGTCAGCAGGGGTGCAGTGGAGAGGGGACACTGACACTTCTCACATCTAAAATATTTTTTTATGGATACAATTGGGCATTGTAAACAATCTACCTCAATATGCTATACTTGTTCTAATAGCGTGTCAGTGTGTGTTGCGCAGGTGCACACAAATGCAAGTGTGCATGCACGTGTCTTGATGACATCATCAAGAAGTGTTTCACCATGTTAATGAGTTTCCTTTTTTTCTGAGAGTGCACAAATTCAACACAATGGTTCACATGTGTACACTCTCAGAAAAAAAAAAATGAAAATGGGTGGAATTCCCCTTTAAGAGGTGCCCCCTCCCCACTTCTAAAAGTCCCACTACAACACTGATTGTCAGCCTCTCCTTATGAGAGCTTTTCTGCAAAGAGAGAGAGAGAGGGGGCCTGCTTAGGCCATTCTAGAGAGAGACGGCATGTGGAGTGTGTGCCAAGGCCTCTGGCCCAAACCTGGCAACTCCAGGTGGAGCGAGCGCAAGAATACAGTACAGCCCGCCTGAGCCCACAAATTTGGCTGCCTCTCTGCCGGGCGCGGTGAAGAGGGGGAGGGAGGGTGGGTGGGTTATATGGAGGCAAGCGAAGGGGGATTCTAGCCGTCTTACGTCTTCTAGCACAAAGGATAAAAATGGATACAACCGGATATGAGGTGGTGGTGGTGGTGGCACCGCCTATGGGAAACATGAAGGCCTCTTTACACGTTCAAAAACCCCGACACCCCCCCACCAACCCTCCTCCTTTTCCTCAAAAACCACACGAAATATAAAAGAGACTCTCTTCTAACACGTGAAGATTGGGGGAACGTTTATGGGTGCCGACACAATGTCTCCAGAACGGGGGGTGTTTAGCGGGGATGGGGTAGAGGAGGAGGAGGAGGAGGAGGAGGGGGGGTTAGACTGGCTTTGATTTTGGGAGAAGCAGGAGAGGAGAGGTGCCTGCGAGTCTCTGTGTCTGGGAAGCCACCACAGGTTTGTGGCCCGTGGCTGCGTGTCAGCGCGAGGCACGGCGGCTCTCCTCCACCCCCCTCCCCTGGCAGCAGACTTTCCGACAGCCCTCTAAATCCATCACGCTCTCTGCCACTAATGGACCAGAAGTTTAAGTGTGCCCACTTTTAGTGAACGAGCGCCGGCGACTCCGAGGAGTCGGGGCCTGTCTGCCGCTGCTGTTCGCCTCGCCCTCGCCTCACCTCCTCCTCCTTCTCTTGTGCGGGATGCTGGTGGTCCGCCGGGTCTGCCACGAGGAGGAGACTCTTGAAACCACTTTCCAGAGCCGCCCAGGAGAACACTGCCGTGTCCACCTGGGGGGGGGGGGGGGGGGGGGGGGGGGGGGGGGGGAGAGGAGAGAGAGAGAAGAGAGAGAGAGAGAGAGAGAGAGAGAGAGAGAGAGAGAGAGGGTGTAGATAGCAAAAATGTTATGGGGGTGGCTTAAATTCACCCCAAACAAAGTAAGCATCAATAATAACATTAGTTGTTGTTTAATTTGAAACAGGCACGCATGCATAAAGCTGTCTGACTCTGAGATTTTTCTTTTTTTAATGATGGAATGGTGTTGATTTAGTGGTGCTACAATTGTTAGTTAGTGTTGGGCAGTAACTAATGAAATATTACTGTAATATTATTACTTTTTCCAGCAAAAGTAAAGATATTACTCTGCCAAAACGGGTGCTATGTTACTCTGCCAAAATATGCCTCATTACTTATTGCTTTTCAGCTTGTTATTGCATGTGAAATTAGAACAGATTTACACGCTATCAACAAATAACAACTTAGATGCACTGTAGTTTGTAGATCCTAATCCACAGCAGTATTCTGCACATATGACACACTAATATAGTATTCTTTGATTCCACTATTACTCTCCTAAGTAATATTACCCAACACACTGGTTAGTAGTGTAGTGTTTCGAAATCATTTCTAAATTTACTGTAAGCACTTATAATGTGAAAAATCTGGGTTGTTTGCATGCCATCATGTTTTGGTGGGGCAGTCAGTGCATTGCTGCCCCCCCCATGTCTACAGACCCGGCTCAAGATTGCACACAGAGAAGAAGGAATCCCATATGTATTGGGAGAGTGATTGAACTATACGGCGTGCCTGTTTTTCATCTGTCAACGTGGGGTAGTAGATGCTATATAGCTACCTTGACGCGGTGTCTCCTGGCCACGTCAGGCCTCCGGCACAGTCCCTGGAGCCTCTTGCACAGCTGCTCAGGTGTGGAGTACAGATACTCCGCTTTGAGGAGGCGAGAAGAAAGAAAAAGAGAAAGATTCAGGCGACACGTTGGCACACACCGTAACACAAAAAGAAAACCTCAAAGCATATACGAAGCCACAGATACAGTACGGGGCTCACTTTTATAATTAAAAATACATATTACACTGAACTGGGACAGGTTTTACATAATTGAAACTCGTATTCTTTTTAAAGATTCACATTATTTATGCAAATCTAATTGAAAGAAGAAGTCGGTTTATGGACTTAAGAAGGTTCATTTGCAAAGGGAATCCGTTGGCAGGCGGCTTCTCCTCTTGCAACTTTTTTCCACAGGAATATATCACCTTAAAAGGCAAAGGAAATCCTTGCAAATTTAAATGACCTGGGAAGTTTTGATCATTTATTTGCACAGCGGGAGGTAATGACTGATAGATGACTGAGACTATATATATATATATATATATATATATATATATATATATATATATATATATATATATATATATATATATATATATATATATATATATAGTAGATCTGATATGTTCGGCATGCCAAATACAAATTGTAAACGGGTGCTTTAGAGACTTTACCTGGGAATATTTCCGGGTACACTAAAGCATTGGGACAAAGCGGGTAGCAGCCACAATGGACAGCTTCCAACCTGCAGCGTATGAGAAGAAGAAAAAGAAGATAGCAGGGTAATACGCATACTGTACACAGAAGCCATAATGCAAACGCTGTGCCAATTGCTTGGCCTTAAGTTATGCAGTGTGCTGCTAGATGTATCAGAAAGCCATTTGCGGGGGAAACCATCTAGCATTGGCAGCGAGACAGGGCCGAGGCGGCAGGCCGGCCAGTCGGTCGCTCTGTCCCTATAACACAGCAAGCTGAAAGCGTTATCCGCCGCTAAAAAAAATAATTGTCTTGGAGTCGAGCAGCTGTGTCAAAAAAATTGCCGCTAATAATTGTCTGGGGTTGAGCAGCCGTGTCACAACGTGGCGGGGCCATTGTGTCATTGTTGACATTGGTTTCTTTTCATGAACATTTCAGACTAAATGAAATCCTGGTCGGACTGGCTGAGTAAATCCAGAAGGGTGGAGAATCCCCGCATCCATATAGGACGATTCCCAGCAATGTGCAACAGCCACATGTCATGACCATTTCTTAAAGGCATCTAATTTAGTGAGTCTGCGATGCCAAACAGAAGTCAGACTGGTCAAATAGCATCCTAAAATGAGAGAAAAAAAAAATCACACTTGTGAAACGATAGGGGCCCCTCACTCCCATAACTGAATCACAGCCATTAATGTCTAAACTGCGGCCGGTTAGTTATTTTGAGGAGAAAATGAAATCCACCCCTTTTATCCAAGCTGCACAGTGACTACTTAACATTATGTCAAAGTGTCATGTCGTCAATGTTTCCCAGTGAAGAGATATAATGAAATATTTAGAGAAATGGGAGGGGTGTACTCACTTTTGTGAGATACTGTGTATATACCAAGCCATTTGAGCTGCAATACCAAAAACATCCACACCTTAGGGGCACTCCGACAGCCCCCTCACCACTTTGAAGCATGGTAGGAGGAGGAGGGGTAAAGCAATTTAACAGGAAAACGACTATGTATTAAAATTGGTTCCGTTAGTGACATCAATAAAGGGAGGAATCAGAGTGACGCGCCTTATTAAAAAAAAAAAAAAAAAAAAAAAATCACACAATGAATGTCTGACTGTTTAAAAAAAACTTTTTGGGTTGTAAAAATACACTGGGGAAGCTAAAAAGAGGAAAACTCTCAAATTCACAGCACAGCCCCTTTACATAATTCCATAGACCCGGCTGCCATATGATGTAATTTCCGAAAGCCAAGGCCAGCCAAGGCTAGGTCCCCTCAGAATAACAATAAGAACGAGGCTGTTCACCAACACACCCTACACTTTTTCCCCTCCACTGAACTTATTTGAACCCCGCCGACCACCGTAGTTGCCCTCCTATTTAAACATTTTGTACAAGGTACGTTAATATTTGATGACTTTTCAATCTCGCTCCTTGTGCCCATCACTTTAAGCGCATCATTCTTCACGCTGAGAAGGACATGCATATTTAAACAGCAGATTCATTTCCAGCACTATCATTTCACAGGACTTAATTGACGGACAAAGAAAGCCCGCTGGCACCAGGCAGCACGCTCTGCCACCTTCTGCAAGCTGTGCCTCCATCGACGGGCGATTAGTTACAAAAACTCACGTTGTACACCTCTCGAGTTACTCCGACGTTCTGCTGAGCAAGGCTCTGCTTTTTAACCTCCCCTGAATCAAGGTGTTTTCTGCGAGCTTCGCCAACGGCTGTAGTCACAAAAAAAGTAAAAAACGCAACGCTCATCAAGCTAATTTGGCGGTTGTCTCAGCACTGTGCGGCTCTCTCTGGTTTTCGGTGACAGAAGAAAAAGAAATCTATGGAAGCTATTATTAAGGTCAGTTCCGTTCCATTGGCATGATGTGTAAGCGTGCAAATGGTTATCAGGCTTTTCATCTCAAATATAATTAGCTGATAATTTTTGCTGGGCTAAATTACTTCATCACTGCAGGGCATGAATAGGCGTCTGCTCTGCACTGCCTGCCCATAATTAATCAGATTAGGCCAAATTCAACAATAATGAGGATGAAACACATTGGTGACACCTCAGTTTCGGCGGGCTATATGAGTGGACGCCTCATTTAGGACGCTGCAGTCTCTCGCTCTCTCTTCCCCTCTCCCTCTCCCTCTCTCTCTCCCTCTCTCTCATTGTTTACTGTTGGACTATTGGTCAAGGATTGCGAGTGGGAAATATAAGTACAGGAGGGCTATGTATCATTTTTATAAACACAAATGCAATCATACATACTATAGGGATGCCCCAAAAATACGGCATCGCTCAGACTATAAACTCCACCGACTCCAGCGACATTGATTGAAAAGGCACCAGGGAATGTCTTCATGGCCTTCAAATCTGGACTGTGTTAACCTGTGAAATCCGGGAAAGTATGCAAGTCGTTTTTTTTAGAATATAAATACATCAGCTTATTATTCCCCAACTTGTACTGTATCAGCTATTCCGGTCTGAAGTGGTTAAACTATTTACAATAGCAAAAGAAGAAAACATCCAATGTGTGGCTGAGGAGGCGCTCCATGCCCTCCCTCCACCTGAGCACAGCTCAAGAGGGAATACACCGCACTGACCCACTCTACTACTGCCATGTCTACTGCATGTTCTCGTGTGTGTGCATAGTTTAAAAAACACACACACATATGGATGTGCACCAGAATACACGAAATGTGTGCACAATTTGCACACGCACGCGCGCACATCACCGCAACCACATAGATTACTATCAATAGATCGTGGTGGGTGGGCTGTGCCTCTCCGTTCCCCCTGGTTTTGGATCAAAGGGAAGTAGGAACATCATTGTGGAAGGCTCCCCCCCTAAGGGACGGCTCCTCCTCAAACTCAGAAGGACACTCTTTTTCTCTGCCATAATTAGCAGACGATTCATTCTGCGGTGTTTGTGCTGCTCCGCCATTAGACGCTTCTTCCTTCCTCGCAGCACACATTCTGGCTGGTAAACACGCAGATGCAACACGGAGCAGTGACAACATAACTATATCTCTCTCTCTCTTGCTCTCTGCCTGCTCCTGACCCCTTTTATTTTGTTTTCTTCTTTTTCTGGGCGAACTCGGAGCCCTTTTGCACAACTATGGCTTTCGATTTTTTTTTCTTTTTCGGGGGATGGCAAAAAAAGTAAAAATAAATAAATAGTTTTCAAACACGGGGTATGTAAAGTAGGAAGCGATTTAACTGAAAACATCTTACACTTCAATTAGTCACGCTCGGGCATGCAACCGCACTGCCAGCTTATGCCCATTGTTTGCTGCTCGCTGCGCGCCGTCAAGGTGGTCGACGCTAGCCCAGCTATTTTTGTTTGCAATGAATAACTTTTTTTTTCTCTACGACGTTTGAGCGTGTGCGTGTGTGAGTGCGTGTCGCCCCACATTCCAAGGCCTAGGCTGTATATAGCACCGCAAATGAATGTCAGCAGTGCCCCAAAATCCCCAAAAAACACCAGCTCCTACAGTGCATGTACACTGTATATGCGAGGTGTGGTTCTGTAGTAGACTGGCCGAGGGGGCTATAGTTAGCAGTACTGGTCCGAAAAAGCCACAATTTATACGCCAGCGTACGTCCGTGCAGCTTGCGCTGCCGCACGCCCAAACATAGCTGATCTACAAGCCCAGAAGGTGCCGCGTCCGGGTACGCCTTGTGGGCTTGTGGATCAGCTATGTTTGGGGCCCGGTGCGGCACCGTCACATGGCGAAGCACAAATTAAGGCATATGAGAGGTGTCTGATGACATCTCTTCAAGCTTTGCTCTACAGAGACCTCTCTTCTTCTTCTTCTTCTTCTTCTTCTTCTTCTTGCGGCGTGCTACCTTAGCTCTGGAACGTTCTGATGTAACTCCCCCTTCCTTCAAATGCAACAGCACAGGTGACTGAAGTTTGGCACTTTTTTCTGATCTTCTGATCAGTGATTCTTCAGATAAGAGTCGTACATACACCTCCAGTGAGCGCTCCAGTCTGTTGCGCCTCAAGATGAAAAGGCCCTGCGCGCTCTCTCTCTCTCTCTCTCCATCTCTCTTTCTCTCGCTGTCCCTTTCTACTTGAGAGGTGTCCAGGCTCTCAGGTGTGTGGATGCGTGTCCATGCATGCAGATGTAGTGTGCCATATGGTGCACACATGAGTCGCATACAGAAGCAGGTACAGTACAAGTACTGTACAGTGTGCAAAGTTTTTTCCCCCATCTACATGAAGTGAAATCCAGCACTTATTTCTCTTGCTTACAAGCTAATTTAAACATTTTTTGAAAGAGTTTAAACCATTCTGTACTGTTCTTGGGGTGTTTTAACTTAAAAATAGCAGGCGTTCACGGCCGTGAACACCTGTTATTTTTGGGGACAATGTGAGATTGCAGCACAAATCTTTCAGTATGTTCTTTCAGAGCGAATGTTTTGTAGAATCTACAATGTCAGGACGAAATAGTTAAAGTTCAAGGAACACTTCTCCAGCCGTTGTTGTCAGGATAAGCTGATATTTTGATTGAATAGGGAGATTTAGTTGCTGATGGACAAAAAGACTGATCCCTGGCCAATTGCTTGTAAATGCCATCATTCTACATTGACCCCAAGATAAAAAGAAAACAGTCAATAAATAAGCTGCATTGAAAGAAATGATAGATAAACGAAGTGCCATGAAGCAAGCCCCCCTCCATCCTATAGAAAATACTGTGAAGTTGATTCTGTTGTACATACAGTACAGTTCATACAACGTGAAGTTGTCTGCAAAGTTTAGTTAACGGCTGCACGGGTATATACCAAGACGTAGCTGACCATGTGTCGCCCTGACCAGAGTGTTCACACAAATCGGCTGTGGAGCCGTGGAGCCGTGGAGCCGTGGAGAAAATTGTCATTTTGAGCATCGGCTTGGGACATTTTGTTGTCACCCTTGGCGTGTTGTTGCCCAATTCCGCAGTGTGTACTGTGTGTATTAGTAGGTAGTAGGGCTGCAGCTAACGCTTATTTTCATTATCATTATTATTATTTAAAAGATTAACCAATTCACCGGTTTCTGAGAGTTCAATAAGTGTCACCTTAAAATATATATTTTAGTCATGTTCTAACTGATAAAAATATACCAGATTAGCTGTTGATTATGGTGTTATTCAAACAGACATTTTTTTTAATTATTTAAAGCAACTCGTGGTGTCTTCAGGCTTATTCTGAATACGTTTGACTAAAGAATAGCTAGGAACAGTACTCTTCTGAACTCAAATCAGGACATAGATATAGATATTCAAGCTTTATGTTTTGTTCTTGATTCTATGATCATGGTGGTGTGCCATATTTTGCTATGCATTGTAACTACCATCATAGATGGATCACTGCTCTTTAGTTTAGTTACACTTAACACTGGAAAAACGACGGTTAAGTGGGAACCCCACCCATTTTCAACATTTTAATATGTCATTAATATACCTTAGAGGTGTTGTGTGAACATGATGAAAACGTTCCCCCAATTCTGTATTTCCTAAAAAATGGAGGTCTAAAAGAAAAATCATTAACATGGTGAAATACATCTGATGACGTCATCAAGATGCATTTCACCATGTTAATGATTTTTCTTTCAGACCCCTTTTTCCTAAGGGTACAAATGGAACCAACTGGACCCGCTGGGGTCCATTTGGTTCATATTTGTATCCTCTCAGGAAAATTTTGAAAATGTGTGGAATTCCCATTTAAGTGGGAAACACCCATGATAACGCCAGTGATTAGTTGCTGATCAGATTTATCGATTAAAATTAGTTGACAACTAATTACACTATGAATTCAATTACGATTAATCGTTGCAACCCTAATACATAGCGAGATCACTGACCGAGATCATGTGAAAAGCATGTGTGCAATCCAGCATCATTTGACAATGCTCTCGAATCTATTTCATTCTCTCCCCGTTCTCTTTGAGCGCTTCACTTCGTTTCGTCTAAATCTCTGTATGTTTTCTTTAGCATTACTCCACTGTTATTATCTATCCTGCTGCATTCTCTGAAGGCGGGAGCCAAACCAAGGTAAGTGTTACTCTCACATGCATATACAGTATGTGACAATAAATCACACACAGAACCTTGAACCTTTAGATCTTTTTAAAAAGCCATGATGATGATAAAAAAAAAAACAATGCGAGGTGAACTCACATGGCCACACCGAAGAACTCATGCTTGGCGGTGGAGACAACCACGTCTGCTTGGCACAGGACCTTGAGGTAGTCCTCTTTACTGGGCGCGAAGCCCCAGTGCACGATGCGGTCGTCCAAACAGCCTCTGGCCTCCGTGAAGATATCTATAGTGGAGGGGGTAACGAGAGAGAGACAGAGAGAGAGGGACAACATGATGGCATGTCTATGCCACACATATAGCACAATGGCTGTCTTTGTTAAAGGGTTTTATGATTGGCGCCATCAGATGGAATGAGTTGATACGGTATGCTCATGGCCCTGCAACGGATTGAGTCAAAATGCCACAAAGATTTGCTGCAGTTTTTGTCTCCCGAGCCAATAAAGTCAAGCGCTTACATGTCAGGGGGAAGCCGCTGGCTGCTAATGGGCCGTTGTCAACAGAGGCCAATTAGATTTCCCGTTTGAGAGAACTCCATTTAAACCACCGGGAAAGTCGTCACAGTTTGTGTCATTCGCTGGCTATTCGAAAAATAGCTTGCAGAAGCTCGCATGCAGCGCGTGAAATGAACCATCTCGGAAGTTTGGGAGCTACTGAATTAGGAGGCGTTTGTACAATCGGCCCTCAGTTCTTGGAGGGTTAAGCCCTCTATGCCTCGTCAGCAACGACAGCTGATCTACAACCTCTCACAACACATCGCGTCACGACACGTCGTGAGCTTGTGCTTTTTTTTTATTTGTTTGCGATTATAGCTAGTTTATTGGATTTTTGACTTTTATTTTATCTACGCAACAACACGGTCGATACAGGGGACACGGCAGAAGAAGAAAATAATTACAATTAAAAAAAGATGAGGCATTTCCACCTATAATCTCGTGCCCAAAAAATAGGGATTGCCAGGTTAGAAAAAGTGGCTAAACGGAGACTAAAAAGGCATGAAATAATTGCAATTGAATGCATGTCATTGGGATGCCATCTGCCGTGACATTTTGGACGGTCTAATGACTTGCTGGGATGTCTGCTGCGTCCGCGCTAACAGAACTGATGAGCTCAGGACTGTGTGTGTGTGTGTGTGTGTGTGTGTGTGTGTGTGTGTGTGTGTGTGTGTGTGTGTGTGTGTGTGTGTGTGTGTGTGTGTGTGTGTGTGTGTGTGTGTCTGTGTGTCTGTGTGTGTGTGTGTGTGTGTGTGTGGCGAGAGAGAGCGAGATAGTGGACAAGGAGAGACACACACCGAGCAACAGACCAGCTCCAAAACGTTGCCAGCAGGTTTTTGTGGAAAAAAACAAAACAAAAAAAGAGTGATCTTCATCTAATTTACAAATAGGGGTCGCAGGGGTGCCTGAAGGGTAATCTTTGAGTTTATGATATGCGGCCGCAAACATAATAATAAAAAAGGAAGAAAAAACAGGTAAAGGGGGTGAAAATAATCAATAACGGTGACCCTATTAAGAAAATCAAAGTAGATTAAAATTGTCCTAATGTGATTGCCTTCCGAGCAATCATAAAGGTAATTACTAAATATGAGACTAAATTTACGGTCGGCCTTTCCATCTGTTTATGCTACTATAAAAGTTTACATCCCAATATAAGAGAGTGTGTTTCCTGTAACTCCGGCTTTGCTTCCAGCCCATGGCGGGGAGTGTGTATTAATTAACTTAACACAGCGCCATAAATACATGTGAGTGTCCCAAAGTCATTATAGCATCATCAGCCCGCAAATGGAGAGTGTGTTTTATCAATTAAAAAGTGTCCGCGGGGCTAAATGCACTGGCCCAGCCTGATGACCTTAGCCCTTAATCTAATCTAATAACCAATAATGTTTAAAAACCCAAAGAGAAGTATTTACATCAGCCCCTGCTCTTGGGCGCGACAACTCGCAATAAAAGGATGATATTGGCTGTGTGCAACTTCTTAAAGGTGAGGGAAAAGTCAGCAAAGTTCTCTCTATCTCTCTCACTCTCTCTGTTTCTCTCTCCGTCTCTCTCTGGTGGAAACCTTGTATGTCTTACCCTTTGTTTTGTACTTATTTATTTATTTTTGTACATCAATGTCTTTACTCGATTGTAGTACACTGTCACTCAAAGTAGCAGATCTGCAAAGATCTGCGACTTTTGAATTTGAATCCCAAAAAGTCAATGTTTTTGGACATACGAGGTTTCCTCATCCGACCCAAGACGATATTGTCACTGTCGGGCCAGCTAGAAATCATGAACATTATTATTGATTCCGATGGATAAAATGTACAGTCGTCACTTAGTCACTTTTAGGCTCTTGTTAAGACGTCTTGTTGGTTTGCTATTCATGAAAGACACAGACCGACACAACCCCTTCTTCTTTCAAAAACAAACAAATGAAAACAGCAGATTCCCCTGCAAGCTCACAATGAGTTGTTATGTAAGAATTAGTTTCAACAAGCAAACAAGTGAAAAAAAACACAAAACTGAAATATACAGTAGAGGTATGGTACAATTTACAATTTAGGCATTCAGCAGATTCTCTTAATCCAGAGTGATTCATAGTCAACAAGAACAATGCATGCTAATACATCAAATGCAGACAAATAGTCATCAAGAATCATAAGCAGGCATCTGCCTAAAGGTAAAATATACAGTGAAGCTATGAGTATAGTGATATACTATATATCATATCGTGGCCTGTATAGTGATGCATATCTATTGTGAGATTGCAAGCAACATCCACCGCTAGTATACATGGTACATACAGGTGGGTTCAGTACCAAGACACAAGGAATATCGTTGTTAACATACATGTAATGCGTGTTAAAATGTACATGCCCAGGTACAAGTTTTCTGCAAGACAACAAACGTAAGCTCTGAGCCTCATCATCTGAGAAAACTGTGTGTGTGTGTATGTGTGTGTGTGTGTGTACTGTACCTGGCACGTCGGTGAAGCTCTCCCCCAGGACAGACAGTTGAAAGTCCAAGCCTCTCTCTTTTAGCTTCAGCAATGTTTTGAAGAACAGCTCGGGGTCCTTATCGTGTTCCCTTCAATCCAAAACACAAACACACAATCCTGGATGTCTTTTGATGCCTCTTGTATACACATATATACACACACACGCATACAGAGACATTAATACGCAAATAGGAGCCGAGCTGGGATGCCTAGAGCGACAGACTTACAACACTCCTGGCCCAGCTCACCTCTCTGATTTATTTAGTCTCACACACACACACACGCAGGTTTGTATTACTGTACTTGTGGGAACTTCAACATCTAGCGATTGGTGGAAATTGCTGGGAAAAAAGGCCCACAAATCCAGCTTTTAGATCCAAAGCCAAATTCTCCAAATCTTTTAACACAAAACAACCAATTCTCTTTTTGACGACCAGGAAAATGGTCCTCAAAGTGTCCGTTTCTCAAATTGAAACACACACACACACACACACACACACACACACACACACACACACACACACACACACACACACACACACACACACACATACTGGTACGGGTGGTTTATGAGGACATTCCACATCATACCAGTTTTTTCATGGATTATGGGGACCCACCTTTCCCATTGTCTTAGAGATATGCCGCAAAGACTAAAAAATTACCCTCAAAAACAGGAATATTTCTGTCTATTTGAACTTCAACAATTGTCAAAGGAGGTCAAGATTTTCACATACAAATGAAGTCAGACTTTTTGAGGATTATGAGGACAGGGCGGGGCAAGGTGGGACTTAGCAGAATAAGGCGTTTCCTAGCACAAAGGTGGTTTATGAAGACCTCCCTTACTTATTGGGACATTATCCATACACACACACACAATCATGGCAAAACCCTTGGTTATGAGGACCATACTGCTTTAACTGGACATTACCCATACACAAACACAGACACACACACAATCATGGCAAACCCCTTGGTTATGAGGACCATACTGCTTTAACTGGACGTTACCCATTCATCCATACTATAACTAAGGACATGAATGAATGAATGTCTGTCTCTCTGTCTGTCTGTCTGAAGCCACCAGAACTTCTCACAGACTGCACCAATCAGTCTGAATTTTCACAGTCATTGAGCATAATATGTGTTATAGACAGACAAAGCCCCTTTTTCAAATTGTTAATGAATCATTAATTTAATAGTGCATTAAATTTTCCCCCATCGACTTAATATGGGACACTCCGACCGCCCCCTACCGTCACACACATCACAGGTCACCGTTCTCGGTGTTACCCCACTCTCATATTCCCACTGCTACACCAGCAATGCAGCTGATAATGGGCTATACAATTCAATTCCTATACACGCGGTATTGGTGTTGGGGAGGAGGAGGCGGCACGCCCCCCCCCCCCCCCCCCCCGCCCAGGGCTCTACAGTCGACTGGGTATCTCATTTGCGATACATTTATAATGCTACCGTACAGCGGTGGTGTTCGCTAAAAACAAGCCGATCTTCAAGCTAACAACAGCCGACTTGCATGGAATCGAGAGACCAAGTGCGCAAGGACAGTTGCATGCCGTTACTCACGCTCTGTCCAAAAAAAGCTGAATGACTTTCGACACCAACATGGAATATAAGCGCATGGACACGGGTGAGCCCTGGGTGCCTCGCATTGCCAAAAAGATAACCTCTGTGAGGTTGCCCAATTGGCAGGAGGCTCCAAAAACAGTCGAAGATGTCTTTTAAGGGGTTTTATTAAATCCCAGTAGTGCATATATACATTGAACAAAAAAAAAAAACAGCAAAATAATATTGGCCAAAAAACGAAAGAAAGAACCGAGGAAAAACTAAGGCGAACTGAGGACTGACAAAAAAAATGCACTAGGCTATGGCCACTGTACAGGCCCTAGACACTCTCACACGTGTGTGTGCGCGCAGCACGGCTGGTAGACAGAATTGAAGAGCCTTCACAGCAGTCTCATTTTTATAGGGGTGGATCCCACCACTGAGAGGGTTCTCAATTAAGTCAATGCAGCAGATCTACAAGCTCACTGGACTCAAAATACAGGCAATATAAATCCATGGCAATAGATATTAGTTGTTAGACTAACATCCCTATGATTCACATCACTATATTGTATAGTAATCCGATATCAATCATTTCAGTCTGTAAACCACCCCTCTCTTCCCCACAGCACGTGGCACCTTCCACACTCTATTTCAGCCAATGGCTGCCTTTGCTCTGGTTTGGCAGTGGAGCTGAGCAGAGGAGGGCCAGTGCTGAGGTGGAGACAAAGGATGAATGAAATGTTTGATGATGAATGAAATGTTTTCTCTGAAATGACTGTATTATTTCAAGTTAATTCATTATAATGAACCAATGCATTGCCAGTTAAATTATTAATAATATTGAATACTCATTAAGAATAATAATGAACTAAATGAAATGAATTATTGCAACCATGCACAAACAATGTCTCTTAGCCCTCCGCCCCACACCCCACAGTCACTTGCAGTAGCACCCAACCCGGCCGGTGATGTTATAATGATTGGCTGCCTCTGTGTGTTTGTGTGTGTGTGCTTCTTTAGATAGTTTTTGGGCACGGGCTGCCCCGTGACAGCCTCGTCTCGCAACGGGTCGGATGCGTGACCACTGTTCAACAACAGCAGGGACGTGCAACTTTTCCTATGCGTGTGTGTGCGCCCACAAACGTCTCCCTCCGAGTCTGCACTGGGTTAAAACAGTGGGTTTCACCAGTGGTCCCCAGGTTAAATGATGGACATGGTGAACCAGATGTAGCTTTTTGGGAGCTTAAAATATCTGAATTAGCCCAAGTCTACACAACTACAGAATGAAGAAGATTAATGGCCAGCTTCATCTGTGTGATTTACCATTTCCCATGTACAAATATAGGGTGAAGTAAACATCAGAGATGCTCGCTACAAGCTGCAACTAGGACCTATGCTAACTGATGCAGATCTCCTGAGGCACGACTCCCTGATCCCACAGTTGGAACATTGTCAGCAGGTGTCTCAGGGTCGCTGGTGTTTCGCCCCTTAACCTGAACACCTCTCCTGAGTGGGGCAGCAGACTGACCAGCCTTCAC
The DNA here is from genome assembly GCA_039105355.1 of Benthosema pterotum. Classification (NCBI taxonomy): domain Eukaryota; kingdom Metazoa; phylum Chordata; class Actinopteri; order Myctophiformes; family Myctophidae; genus Benthosema; species Benthosema pterotum. Next base: position 11,932,721 of record CM076978.1, read on the forward strand.
CAGCAGAAGGGTTCCACCTGTGGGCTCTTTCCATCTACGGCTGGGGGGGGGGGGGGGGGCAAATTTGCTCACTCCCTGAGCCAGGTCTATCTGAACGAGGCCGCATACCCTGACACCTCTCCTGAGCGGGGCGGCAACGGCTGACTAGCCGTCACCGGCGGAAAGGTTCCAAACGTGGGCTCTTTTCATCCACAGCCATCTTGAGCTGGACTCGGCTGCTGCGGTAATGTCCCTGATGGCACTCTTCAGCTGACTAGGTTCCAGCCCGACCTTCCGCAGGAAGCAGTTCACCGACTTTGCCGAGAACCCGCGGCAGCAGACTTCAATGGGGTAGCAGGTTGCTTGCCACCCCTTTAACACAGCTTCATCGATCAAGTCCTGGTATTTGTCTCTTTTCAGTTGGTCTGATACAGCCAGCCTCTTCTCCCAGGGTACCGTGAGTTCAGCGACGATGATGGTTTTTGTGCTCCTCGACAGCAATACCAGATCTGGTCGAAGGGAAGTCACTGCCATGTCTTGCGGGAAAACAAGTTTCCTCTTCAGGTCCACGTTCAACTCCCAATCTGAAGCGCCTTGCAAGGTACTGGGTCGGGTCTTGGTTGCTGTTCCGGTCTTTCCATGAACCTTAGATCCTTCCCTGATGAAGGCTTCATATCCATGTGAAAGTTGTGGCACAAAACGCCTATTTAGTCAAATATCTCCACTTTTCACGAGACACACACACAGACATCTCTCCCTTCGGGCGAAGGGGATCATAATACCAGCTGCACCTGATCACTGCAAACGTCATCAGGCTAAGACAAAAAGTTCGGGGAACACAATTGCCTGGTGCATTGCGATAGGGGCTGGGTAATTAATCACACCACCTGCCAATTGTGTTCCCAAAATCTTTGTGTTAGCCTGATGACGTTTGCAGCGATCAGAGGAAGTTGTCAAAATGCGTTCAGCTGGTATTATGAGCCCCTTTGCCCGAGTCTGTGTGTGTCTCGTGAAAAGTGGAGATATTTGACTAAATAGGCGTTTTGTGCCACAACTTTCACATGGATATGAAACTAGAGGACTATATCGCACTCCACGTCTTTGGAATTATTTAATGGGTAAGTAAACAGGGAATAATGAGTATGAAAAGAGCGCCAACATTTAAATGTTACCACAAGTCATGGCTCGTGAAGTATGGCTTTATTCTTGAAAAAGAATAATAGCCATGTAGGGCTAATTCAACGGGTAAGGTCCTAGTATACACAAACGCAGACACACACACAATCATGGCACACCCCTTGGTTATGAGGACCATACTGCTTTAACTGGACGTTACCCATACACACAAACACAGACACACACACAAACACAATCATGACAAAACCCTGGGCTATGAGGACTACCAGGTTTAACTGGACATTGACCATAGCAGGAGTGCAAAATGCCAACAGACTGCCAGTTGTGTGAAGAACCCCCCCCCTCCACACACACACACACACACAGAGTATCATGACAAAACCCTGGGCTATGAGGACTACCAGGTTTAACTGGACATTGACCATAGCATGAGAGTGAAGAACGTCCCCACCTCCATACACACACACACTATCATGACAAAACCCTGGGCTATGAGGACTATAGGACAGGTTTAACTGGACCTGACCCAATCAAATGATGCCACAGAACTTATTTCTCAGTCACCGGGTCTCTTGTAATAACCCTGAATTATTGATACTGCAACCAGTTATTTAAATTCCTGTGTTGATATTGTCATTAGAAAAACTGAATTTACCCAAATGACAAAGCATACTCTGCTGTCGGGTCAAAAACTCCAAAATGTTAATTTTCAAATGGAACACAACCACCCTGAAGAATAAACATTGTATTGTACTCTTACATCGATTGAGTTAGGCATATAGAAATTTGATTTATTGAAGAGTATACAACCTTGTTCATAACCTTTGTACTGATACATTGTTGTACTGGTTCCTTGTTTGTTTCTTGTTGTTCTGTTCTTGCTTTGGCAATGTAAACGTATGTTTTCTCATGCCAATAAAGCCAATTGAATTGAATTGAATTGTCTATTCGCTCACATGGCAGTGAATGCTGGACCCTGAAGCCAAACCAGCTGAAGTCTCCAGACGGGCTATTTAAAAAAAAAAACATTGTGTACAGTACCAAACTTCAAAAGGCGTGTACGTGATACCACAAGAATTGGTGTAAGTGAATATGAAGGGTCAGGGCAGAGAGCGACAGCACTGTTTGTCCAGAGCACACAATACTTTGTATCAGTCCATAATGCATAAATAGCAGCATGAACTGACTCCTGACTAGGAGTCAGTTCATGCTGAGTCAGTAGGCTGCAAAGAGTCAGAAAGAGGGAGCAAGATAAGTGTTTCCTCCAATTTTATATACAAGAAGATGGGCCTTCATAGAAAAAAGAAAAAAAAAAAGAAGATTGTTTTGAAGTGTTGAAATATGCTGAAAAGCCATGATTGAGTCATGTGTTGGTGGTGGGGTATATAAGTCAGCTCTTATTAAAGTGTCTCTCAAGTTTTTGGCCCACTTGTGGGCAAAGATAGGAGAGTTTCTAAAAACTGAACCAATGCTGGGGTCAGAAGACAAGATGTGCCAGTGATTTTGAATGACCTTATGAATGTCGCTAGAAGCAGAAGAAAAGGTAGTAGCACAGAGTATTCTGTTGGACCCTTTAGAAGGCACCGTCTTGGGAGATAGTAGGTCTTCCCTTTTAACCTCTTTTGACCTCTAGCTCTCTCTAGAGCCTGATTCAAAACAGTGTGACTATAGCCTTTAGAGGCAAACCTAGAACACAGTGCAGCAGCCTGCTCTTCAAAAGTGACATCAGATTTTTCTCACTCTGACAAACTGACTATAGGGTAAACTTTTCTGTTGGATGTCCAGGTGGATGGTAACTGGAGTAGTGTAGAAGACTATTACGATCAGTTTCGTTTCTGTGAACAATGGCATCAACTACATTTGTTTTATGGACCTGTACGTCTAGGAAGGAGACAGTGTTGGCTGTGTTCCATGGTGAACTAAGTAAGCCCTAAGTAAGACTTAAAGTCAAAAAGTTTCTATAACGAGCCTCTGAAGACTAAATGACTAAATGTCATCTACAGTATATACCAAGACTTAATTGAATCAGAAAACGGGTTATTATATATGAAATCTTCCTCAAATTTCCCCATAAAGAAGTTTGCAAAATTGGAGAACAGGGGCTACCCATGCTGACCCCCTGACACTGAAGATAGTATGAATTCTCAAATTTTTTGTTTAAAACCAAATTTGTGTGCTCAACCAGGAAACCAGTCAGGGGAATCTTGCTTTCTCTTTGGTCCAAATAATAGGTCCAAATAATAGGCTAAGACACTGAGGCCCTCTTGATTGGGAACATTAGTGTACAATGAGGCTATATCAAGGTTACATAGATAGTCATTCTCCTGAATGTTACCAATAGATTCAATTTCGTTAAAAAAAAATCAGTAGTGTCTTTTAAAAAAAGATGGGAGCTGGTTGACCAAAACCTTTGATATGTCTGTCAATATACTGTGATAAGGGCTCTGTTAGAGATTGGTTACCCGCTACAATGGGGCAAGCTGGAACAAGTTCAACCAGAGACTTGTGGATTTTGGGCAGACAGTGGAATAAGGGACGGACAGGATGTTTTTGAAAAAGAAAACTAAATTCATCTTTAGAGATCAGAAATTCACTCAAAGCATTGGTAAAAAATGATTCAATTTCTTGAGAGAATTTCGTGGTGGGGTCACCATTTAAAGGGGTATAGAACTCAGTGTTACTAAGTTCTCTTTCCTTTGAGTCTTTCCTCTTTCCTATGAGTCTTTATTTTTAATAACCATGAACTGAACTTTAGAGTGCTGGCATATTTTTTCCATTTTTTACGCGAAACAAAGGCACCTATGGTTGAGCTAATGTGTTTACAATTCATAATCTAAGCACTTAGCAGACGTTTTTAATCCAAAGCAATTTGCAATCATCATCATGATACTTCAATTCAATCACATACAAGTATCTAATCAAGGAAAAAACGGGCGGACAGTAAGCAGGTAATACAACATCATTATACAACAAATGCATATAAATATTGGTCTAATCTAAGGGCTAAAGTGGAGCGAGAGTGTTGAGTCTTTAGATCACACCATCATTTAGGGAGTGAGTCTGTAATTCTGTTTTATTTTTTATTTTAAAGATTTATTTGTGTGTGGGGGGCTTATTTGATAGGACAGTAGACTGACAGTATAGGGGGTGAGAGATGGGGAGATCAGATCACACAGGCGACACCGTCCAGGCATCATAGCCCAGGCACATTTCTCCATTCCGACATCCCCCCATTCCAACACCTAAACCTAACAGTACTCCCATTCTGACAATTAAGAATTGAATGTCGGAGTGGCAGGATGTCGGAATGGAGAGTGGTTCCCTCATAGCCTATGTGGAGTGCAATCGGACCATTAACCCAGCAGGAACCCCCCGATTCAAATATTTTTGCTGAGTGCCAAGCTGGAAGATATTGGGTCTCTCTTTTCTCACACTCACACACACTATCATGACAAAACCATGGGCTATGAGGACTACCAGGTTTAAGTGGACATTGACCATAGCAGGAGCACAAAATACCAACAAACTGGTCAGTTGTGTGAAGAACCTCCACACACACACACACACACACACAGTATCATGACAAAACCGTGGGCTATGAGGACTACCAGGTTTAACTGGACATTGACCATAGCAGGAGCACAAAATACCAACAAATTGGCCAGTTGTGTGAAGATCCCCCCCCCCCACACACACACACACACACACACACACAGTATCATGACAAAACCGTGGGCTATGAGGACTACCAGGTTTAACTGGACATTGACCATAGCAGGAGCACAAAATACCAACAAATTGGCCAGTTGTGTGAAGATTCCCCCCCCCCCCCACACACACACACACACAGTATCATGACAAAACCCGGGGCTATGAGGACTACCAGGTTTAACTGGACATTGACCATAGCAGGAGCACAAAAACCTCCCCAACTCCACACACACACACACACACACGATCATGACAAAACCGTGGGCTATGAGGACTACCATGTTTAAATGGACCTGACCCAATCAAATGCTCCCACAGGACTTATTTCTCAGACACCAGGTCTATTGTAATAACCCTGAATTATTGATACTGTAACCAGTTATTTCAATTCCTGTGTTGATGTCATTAGAAAAACAGAATTTACCCCAATGACAAAGCATACTCTGCTGTTGGGTCAAAAACTCCTGGCAGTGCAGTACAGCTACTCAGATGATGTACTGCACTGCCATCTATTGGACAGACCACAGGTGTAATGACACCACTAAGGATGACAGACATCTGAACATCACATTTTGACATTAAGGGTGAGATGCAAAACCTTTTGCATCAATGGAAGCAATTATAAATAGATGGGCATCTCCTAAACCATGTTGGGAATATTACTTTACCTTGTTAATATATTACTTATTATTACCTTCATTTTAAAGCAATTATATTACAATATTACTGTCTGAGCTAGTGTAATATATTACTATTACTTAAAAAAACTTTTACATCCTACTTGTTGTTTAATGAAAGTAAAATCATGCGAACTAAAACTATCAAAATATTCCCTAACAACAACCTATGGATGTCTAGTGATCTGAAGGGATGTATTCGAGAGAAAAATAATGCTTTTAAAAACGGTGATGCTGTGTTAGTGAGGGAAAAAAGATGTGAATTAAGATCCAAATTGAGGAAAGCAAAAATAGAATACAAAGACAAAGTTGAGCATCAATACTTCTCCGGTAATGCAAAGAAAGCGTGGGAGGGTCTAAATGTGATGATGGGCAGGGAAAGTAAAACAAAACATACCCCCCTGTCACATCCATCCCCTTCCTTTGCTAATGACTTAAATGTATTTTTTAGTCGTTTTGATACAAATGATTTCAGTGCTGAGCGTGATATTGTGTGTAGATCCATTCCGGATTATGTCCCTGTTACACTCAGTGAACCTGAAATAACAGCTAGTCTGTCCTCTATTAAGTCTAACTCTGCTCCTGGGCCAGATGGCCTTAGAGAGTGTTGAAAGAAAACTTGTATGAACTTAAAGGCATTGTGTTGAAAATATTTCAGTACCTGCTTGATTCATTAATCATGCCCAAGTTATGGAAAATGTCTTGTATTGTGCCTCTCCCCAAGAAGCCTGGAGCCAAGGAATTAAAAGACTTCAGGCCCATTGCCCTCACTTCTATCTTGGGAAAATGTTTTGAGAGAGTCATAAGCAGACAAATCACATCAATGATCTCCAGCAGCTTAGATCATCTGCAATTTGCGTACAAAAGTCAGAGGGGAACTGATGATGCTACTATTAGTCTGTTTAACACCCTGTCAAAACATCTGCAAGCCCCCTCCCACTTTGCCAGGGTCCTTTTCATTGATTTTACCTCTGCTTTCAACAGCATGCAGATACACACCCTTCTGCAGAGACTCATTGACATAGGAGTAAACGGAGGTATCATTCATTTGGTCAGAGATTTCCTCTCGGACCGTCCTCAACATGTCCGTGTGAATGATACTCTGTCTGACGTCACTGTGCTTAACACTGGTGCTCCTCAGGGGACCATCCTATCCCCCTTACTCTTCTCCTTGTACACAAATGAATTCCAGGTAGACCAGGATACGTTTCATTTATTCAAGTACGCAGATGATATGGCATTGGTTGCCTTATTAAAGAAGGGGGATACAGCCGGGGAGGAAACATATAAAGTACATGTGTCATCTCTCCAGAACTGGTGTGAAAAAAGCTCCTTAGAGATCAATGTGTCAAAGACAAAGGAACTTGTCATTCATGAAAAGGAACCTGTTCAGTCTATCACAATCAGTGGACAAACAGTGGAGGTTGTTGACCACTTTAAATATTTAGGAACTTATATATCGACAGTAAACTCAACTTCAATGAAAATACTGAACAGATTTTCAAAACCTGTAACCAACGCCTCCACCTACTGCGTAAGCTTAACTCCTTTGGAGTGAGCAAAAATATTATGGAAACAGTCTATAAGAACCTGATAGAAGGAATCTTGACTTTTAATATGGCAATGTGGTATGGCAATCTAAATGTAAAAGGAAAAATAAAGTTACAGCGAATAGTAAACCTAGCCTCAAAAATAATTGGTAAGAGACAAAAACAATTAAGTGGTGAGGAAGTAATTCGGAAAAAAGCCGTCAAAATTGCAAACGATCCTTCCCATCCACTTTGCAGGGAGTTTGAATTGCTCCCCTCCGGTAGACGGTACAAAGTACCAAGAGCTAACCGTAACATTTTTAAGAACTCTTTTATTCCTAATGCCATTAATGCACTGTCTCGCTGAACGTTGTCCTGTGTCCTGTGTTCTGTGTTGCTGTCACTGTTTTGTTTTATTGTTGTTTTTCTTATTGTTGTGAGACCGAAGACAGATTTCCACATGGTGGACAATAAACTAACTAACTAACTAACTAACATTAGATGTTTAGTATCACTATTAATCAAATACTGCGTAGGTCAGTGGCATACCTACAATAAAGCAAGCACACTTGGTTATCTGGCCAAATCCATATGAAATCAACTTGAAAAAACATAACTCCTGAAAACAGTCCTGGCGTAGACCTACCTCATCCTACTCAGCTATGGAGCTAAATGTAGACCTACCTCATCCTACTCGGCTATGGACAGTTAACACAGGAGTTAAGTGTATTCCTTGAATTCATGGAAGCCAGTAAATAATTTGATGACAAATTATAGAAAATAATTGACTTCTGCAGTTGTCAAGATGATTTCACAAGAACTCTTGCAACGAGGCAGAAAGAAAAGTATACCATAATATATTAGAATTTTTGTATATATATTTTTTTTTGTATATACTGTATATATATATATATATATATATATATATATATGTGTGTGTGTGTTACTGCATTTTGGTAATATATTAATTTACGTAGTGCACATGTCCCAACACTGCTCCTAAATGAATAAATGAATGCAAACTCCAGCATGTAAAGTATTACTTTAAAAACAGGTACGTTAGTCAGTAAAAAACAAAAAACAAAAAAAGAGAACCACATTAAGGTAAAAAAAAAAAAGATATGAAAAAGAAACTTCTGCTAGTGCTTGTTAATGTCAGCGCAATATCACAACCCTGAATTATTGATTGATACTGTCACCTGTTATTTCGATTCCTGTGTTGATGATATAACCCCGGTATATGATTCAAATATCTTAACCATTTTAAAACAAATACCTTACTTTTGGACTGTGTACCTTTGGATGTCGAAGTCATTTTGTGAATATTTAGATATAATCAGTGTTGGTCAATATTACTTAGGAAAGTAACTTCTTTACTTTACTCGTTACCCCTTAGACAAAGTAATATCATTACTTTACTTATTACTGGAATCAAAGAGTAATGTATTACATATTACGTTATTACTCTCACAAGTTCTCAACTCCCACCTTTGAAAAAATAGAGATGTACAACATAATCTGTCTAGCGAGCTCTGTTTAGAACTGAACATGAAGTTTGTCTCTTGACTTTTTAAACTTTTTCACAATTGTTTTCAAAGTCAGTTGAGGCCTTGTATTTAAAAATAAAATACAAAATAAAGCAGCAAGCAATTTGTAGTGTACATAACTGTGCGCAGGATGCAGCGTGTGGACTGGATCTACAATCTAGTGCACATCTCTGTTGTTACAGTACCTGTCGATAGCTTGTAAATCTGTCCTATTTTTGCATGCAACAACAAGCTCATTTTAAACAAGTAACTTGGCGTTACTTGCAAAGTAATGCGTTACTTATTACCCATTTTTGCAGAGTAATCCTGTTACTTTACTTTGGAGCAAAAGAAAGAATATTACAGTAATATGTAATCTAAAATTCGTTACTGCCCAACACTGGATATAATACATATTACACCCCCCAAACACATGCACTACTGCCTTCAATACAGCAATGACGATTGCTTTCCCACACAAAACTAGAGGAGATGCTGGCCTCTTGAAGACATTTCTTACCATTGGAGGCGGTGACCTCTTCAGCGATCTGGATGAGTATGAAAAGAGCGCCAACATTTAAATGTTACCACAAGTCATGGCTCGTGAAGTATGGCTTTATTCTTGAAAAAGAATAATAGCTATGTAGGGCTAATTCAACGGGTAAGGTCCTAGTATACACAAACGCAGACACACACACAATCATGGCACACCCCTTGGTTATGAGGACCATACTGCTTTAACTGGACGTTACCCATACACACAAACACAGACACACACACAATCATGACAAAACCCTGGGCTATGAGGACTACCAGGTTTAACTGGACATTGTCTGATTGACATCTGCTTCAACCAACCAAATCGTGTCATTTTGTGTAAGATTTGTGTATGATGTGTCAATCAAACATACACACACACACACACACGGCCACACACAAAAAGTCAGGTACAGGGAATTATGAGGACATTTTCTAAAAAAGCGGGAGGAGTATCCTGGCGGCCTCCTGAGCACTGCTACAGTGCTCGAATTATGGGGACTCTGGACATGTCCTCATAATTACGGTATGTCCTCATAATGCTGGTATGGTTTCATACAAAATGTCCTCATAAACCACCCATGCCCACGCACACACACACACACACACACACACACACACACACACACACACACACACACACACACACACACACACACACACCTGTAAATAATAAATCAACCTGTGAGACCATCAACATTTTTTAAGATGGCATTAGACCTTGCACTAAGCCCCGCCCCCTCTCCCCAGTGTCCACCCAAGGCAAGGACACTTTCCAGCTGGGCTCATTCATTCCAATGTAAATATAGTGGATATTACACATTAAATACTGGTTAATTTTTGGAACCAGACCTTCAAAGTCTCTTCCAGCAAGGCATTCTCTATGTACCTACTGGAATTCCCCTTTAACTGGAGTTCACACGCTGTCTTCACTTATAGAAATGTATTTAGGAAATGATTTGGTCAGTGCGATGCTCCTTGGGCATAAAATAACAATAAAAAAGGTATAGTAAGTAAACATCCCTACTATAGTGTGTGGTGACCATTTAAGGAGTTTCTCCCTTTCCCCAGTGAGCCACTGAGGTTTTAAAAAAAAAGTTTCAGTTTGTCCTTTGGGAGAAAAGCCAATCGTCCAATCAGGATGAGAGGGGCCAATCAGGATCTAGTGCGGTCGGCTTTAGGGGGGTTGCTTCTTACGATGCGCATCATGTAGGGGAGTATACAGTAAGAAAATCAATTTTCAATTTCAAGAATCGATTGCCTATGTATTGTATCATATCGTTTTGCAATGCAAATAATCGGTAGGCTATCAAGAGGTTTTCTTTGCAGATAAGAGAAAAATATATTATAATGAAAATAAATAAGTAAAAACAGTGATCTGATTGCTTAATGTTTTTCCTTTAAAATTGCTAATAATTATATACCATATTGGCAATGGTTTAAGTTCTTCTTAATATTCCACATCGATATGATACAAAGTCAAATGATGCAATACGATATATTTGGTTTCCAGATCTACTTCGATTTTCTTTTTCTCGCTAATATTACTATATCGTTACACCACTACTTCTTCGATATCTACAATATCAACACGCTCACAGCGTGCCACGATGCATCGTGTTGGCGTGATCTTGCAAATCTATTTCCCCGCCTCTATTCTCCATCTGTCACCGTTGGCGGTAGTGCATTGTATCCAATCCCCAGCGCTCCCGCAAACCTGCGCCAGCGGGCCGACCAACCGACCGTCCATGCAGTCATAGCCTCCCCCCACACACCCCGACAAACAGCAGGTGACAAATCAGCAGTCAGGTTTGATCACGGCACGCACACAAGGGGTGGAAGTAAAGGTGCCAGCAGGTGCGATGTGCTCACGTTAATGAACACTCCGCACAGGGGCTTTTATGTGTTTTTTTTTCCCCCATCCCCTTTCCCCCCCCTCTACTTCTCTTCATCTCAGCCCGTCGACATTAGCATGGCGGTGAGTGGCAGGCCACTGGGCACGGTGTGACATCTGCTTGGCAGCTGAGCACGGCACCTGCGTTGTTAACTAGGTGCTCCTCTCTCTACTAACCTCCCAGGCTAAAAAGCATGCCTCACATCAAGGATGAGTGGCTTCTGGGTGAGCCGGAGCAGAACAGAACAGGGAGCACAGAGCAGGGATCTCTACTGGCAGCTTGTTAAATCCTCCCCACCTGGCGCAGAGCAGCCACACATATCACAGTCAATTGCCCTCCGGGGAGAGCTATGATCTCTCTGTCTCTCTCTCTCTTCTCTCTCTCTGTCTCTCTGTCTCTCTCTATCGCGCAGTTTTGCCGCACGCTTGGTACAACCTGGCCTGTCTGTGTCTTTGTGTGTGTGTGTGTGTGTGTGTGTGTGCGCGCGCAGGCCTACTTGTATAGCTATACTCATGAGGGCCAAATACACCCACAGGTATAGTAGAATTCCTGTAATAGGCATTGTGTGTGTGCCTTTTTGTGTGTTTCAGATATTGTGTACGGTGGGTATTGTGCTTTTTGTGTTGGCTATGTAAACGTGTGTTTTCTCATGCCCAATAAAGCCCATTGAACTGAAAATAAATTGGGCCCTGGTTGTCTCAAAGAGACGCGCTTGCTTATAATGTTAGGATCGTAAAGTTAGGATTGCAATTGGGGAGGATATTCAGGTTAATACGAGGTTATTTGTTTAGGAGTGTGCGATAGACCTTTCAGTAAGCCCCAAACTCAGGAAAAAGGGGACTGAAAGACAAATCATTAATGGTGAAATACATCTTGCTGATGTCATCAGATGTATTTCACCATGTGAATGATTTTTTCAGACCTCCATTTTTTAGGAAATACAGAATTGGGGGATTTTTTTTTTTTTATCATGTCCACCCAACATTTCTAAGGTATATTAAATTGTTGAAAATGGGCGGAGTTCCCCTTTTACTTCAGTGGCAAATGTCCCTTGTGAGTATGCATAAGGACATTTTTTTTTTAAACAAGGCCTACAACTACCTACAAATAACAGTTGAGAGCCAACTATAATATCCACACACACAGCATATATCTTATAGATTGAATACTGTGCATATGTAGTAGCCTGAACTCAGTCTGAATTGTCATTTCGTTTCACTTCATTATTCAGACTGAAGTCCCTCTCTACCACAGCAGTTTCTGGGGTGGACGTGGTCAAAGTAGCAGTCTTAATGGTGATTGGTTCATATGAACCCCTAAGAATATTTGGAAAGCAGAGGATCAAAATGATTGACAGAGCTGTGGGCCAATCAGGTGCTGGGATTGGATGACTACGTTGGGAACGAAGTGAGTGACAGGGCTGTTGGCCAATCAGGTGCTGGGATTGGATTTCCAACCGGCACGAACGGCCCCAAAGGCAGGGAAGCCAGTCCTTGAATCACAGGAAAAAATAAGCTAGTATATTTTAAGGTGCCGATTCAGGGCTGAGCCAGGCTACATATGTAGGCTATATATCCATTATTCACTGCTGATAGAAGAATGTGAATTATCCAGACGCTCACTGTTGAAGGCCAGCTTGCACTATTCATATAACAGTCACATTCACAGTTGATAGTCTGTCTACAGCATTATAATCATATCTAGTCATCATTATGTGCATCAGCAATAGATGCACATATGCCACAGATATGTGCTCATGCATATTTATTTCTATTCACACTCTGTCATTTATACTTATGCTTACTGACATAAAATGCACAGTACATGCGTCATGTCAGTTCCAATCAGCGCATTATGAGGTCTCAGACTTTTATGTTATTTTATACACAATATCTATAGGTGTAACAATATAGTAACGCGGAATAATTATTTTAATTTAAAAAAAATTGAGAAAAAAAAAGTAGATTATTCTGTAAACAGAAAATATTGTATTGCATCGTTTGACTTGTATCGTATCGATTTGCAATATTAAGAATTGGTATTAAATTTGTGTTGAAACGTTACCAATATTGAGTAGGTGTGCATTGTATTCATCATTTTTAAAAGGATCCCTGGCTAATGAGACAAATATGCCTGTATTTGCCTTCTATAACTAAAACATGCAGATAAAAACTTCTTCAATACTTTATTTTTTTCATAAATAGAGAATCTTTCACTCAATAGGAGGTGCTCCGGTCGCAGGATGATGTCACATGAGCATGTTCATCCATATATTTCATAGAGCTAGATCACATGTGGCATCATCATCCTGCGCCAGGAGCAGTTCCTGTTGAGTGAAATATGAAAGAAATATGAAAGAAATAAGATGCCATTGGTGTTTTTGTTTATTTATTTTAGTTATTTAGGTGAAGTATAATGTTTTAAGCGATGTTTATCTTATGAGACAGGGATCCTTTAAAGAAGAAAAAAAAACATGTGTTCAAATACAATGTCCATCTATATGCCAGCTCACTGGCATTTTGAATCATCAAATCTCATCACCTTATATATTGACAATATTGGTTCAATAATGAACCAATATTGTCAATATATCATAACGTCAACCATGTATTGTGATATGTATGGTTACAGCCCTACTATACATACATCCGACTATGGACCTATAATGCAGTGGTTTTTAACCACTGGTCCTTGAGAGGGTTACAGGTGGACCTCAACTAAATTATGGACAGTGGGTAACCAAATGGATTATGGGTCCATTTGGTTTCATTTTACACCCTCAAGAATTAAATTATATTTAAACATCTGAATTACTTAATTTTCAAAATTCTACACAAATGGAACATTAACAGTATGAGAATTGTTAATTTGGCCAATGTTTTGCCAGTTATCTCTCCTAAATTGTGGACACAAACTTGAAAATCCTTAGTTTTATGGTCTGAGCAACTAAACTCAACATCAAATGGTGGTCCGTGGCTAAAATGCTGAATAAATAGTGGGGCCCTGGTATGATAAAGAGCGGAAAAACCCCTACTATCGTTACACCCCTACTATACATACTGTACATCTAAGGACCTAATAATCCATATACCCAACTCCTGTTTGCTGCTATGACACCTGAATTATACCGCAACAGGGATCCATAAAATGTTTATCTCCTCTTATCATACTTGCCATTAACTATAAAACAAACACTGTGTGAGGATGAAGAGGGTCAGTGCTGAGGCTGGTGGACTGGGACCTGTCAATAGTGCAGTAATTGGACAGGGGCTCTGCCTGGAGAAAAGCAGGAGTTTGCTTCTTTCCCTTCTTCATTTCTCGGGCATCATGTACGACAGTTGTGGTGTCGACGGTATAACAATTCAGTAACCCACAACAGCTTGAGGGCTGACGGGAGTATACTAGCAATGCTGCCCTGTGCAAACAACGTTCTACAGCTCGTAAAAAAATAAATTTAAATAAAAATCAGACGGTCGTGATCTTTTCTATTGCCGTTCCGAGCCTACATACCAGTGGTTTTCAACCTTTTTGTTACCAGGGCCCACTAATTTGATACCAGGGCCCACTAATTTAATACCAGGGCCCACTATTTATTCAGAATTTGAACTCACCATTTGAGGACATTTTAGCCCCACAGCACCCAAAACTAAAAGGTTTCTTTTAGTTTTGTCCACGATTCCAGGCTGGATTTGGGAAACGAAACAGTCAAACATACAGATCAAAAAGTGACAAAAGTGCTAATTCAGATGATGAATATTTTAACTCTTGAGAGCGTAAACATGGACCAAATGGACCCGCAAGGGTCCATTTGGTTTCATGTTTACACTCTCAAAGAGTTACATCTGAGTTACACCTTTCCATCATTTAGCCTGGGGACCACCTGGAACCCTCTCAAGGACCACTGGTTGAAAACCACTGCTATCGACGTTCCCTGCTGCCTCCTCACGGAACCTCATCTTTTCGTCTACTTCCGTAGTGGTTTGCTCTCTCCGCTCTCGTCTCGCTCTGCGTTTCGTCGGTGGTCCCGACGTGACAATAGACACATCACGCATCACCCACCCTCACCCCCCCACCACACCCCCCTTTAAGGTAATTAGCCCAACGCCGTCTTTGTTGAAATCTCATTGTGAAAGCAAGCGGTGAGGCTCGGAGGGAGGGAGGGAGGGAGGGGAGGGGAGGAGAGGAAAAGAAAGTAACATCTTCATATTTTCGTCGGAAGCCAAAGTCAAAGTGCGTGAAGGTCAAACCAAGTCTCTGCGAAAGCTAAAAGAATTGACAAAAGAAGAAGAGGAAGAGGAAGAAGGCGCCCTTTTTTTTCCTTGCGCGCGCCACAGACATACAGTACAGCAGCGGCAAGGCGCGCCAAAGCAAAGCACCTCAGTGGGATTTCCTTAGGTGAGGCATTAGAGAGGGGAGGCTTATTTATTCTCATTTCCACCGCGCTCACATTCACTGGGCTTTTTTCCCCCTGTGGATAAGAAGCTAATTCCCTTATTTCCTAGCCTTTTTAACTCCTTACACGAGGCATGAATCCCTATTCCCCCATTACTGATACAGGGGAGGACAATGAGCGAATGAAACGCTTGATAACGGAACGCCACCCCACCACCCCCTCCCCACACACCCCCCCACCCTCTGCAGGAGAAAAAATGAGTGTTAATTAATGTGTGGGATATGACTGTCAGGGAGAGGCTCCTGAGCGACCCCTCATTTTCATGTGCACGCACACACACACACACATACACACCCGTACACCCACCCCCCAGTACAGATATATACTGTACTAACGGCGCACACTTCATGTAATATCGCCCTGTGTGTGTGTGTGTGCACTAATGGGCATATAAACTCAAGGATAGATTATACATGTCCAAATACAGACCGTATATACGTGTATACAGAGACAGATGTCTGGCGAGTAGAACGCCAGAGAGTGCCCTGTTTTTTTTCCCCCTTCTTCTCCTCTGAAGCATGTGTGCACATATGCAAACACACACGCACACGCACTCAGACACACACACACACCTCCCCTGGATGGTTGTGTGCTGTGTGTGCTAGGGCCCAGGCAGGCTCCCTACTGATGACCTAGATCTTTTAATGAGGACCGTTAACCCCCAGCGACAGTCAAACCCAGTCTGAGCTGTCAGCCCACTGATTAGTGGGTGAGTGACAAACAAAAGCTATGTGGCATCATCTTCCCATAATCATCCTCCGCGCCGGGCGCTGTGCTGCCGCTGCGGCGCTGCTGCTGCAGCGCACGATGCCCCCGCTAATCTGGAGCTAAGGCAAATAGAGGTTGCTGCTTCCTCTCCCCTCTCTCTAATCTGAAAAAAGGTAGAGAGCGTTAGTTCAATGCCGCTTAGGGCACATAGGGGAGGAGGAGGTGGGGGTATGGGGAGAGAGGGGGAGAGAGAGAAAGCAAGGGGGAGTAGGATGAAGAGGAGGAGGAGGGGGGGGGGGGGTTGTGAAGGGGACATCAGGTGCTGTGTGGCTTAAAGGGGAAGTCCACCCATTTTCAACATTCTAATATGTCATTAGTATACCCTAGAGGTGCTGGGTGGACATGATAAAAATGTACCCCCATTCTGTGTTCTCAAGAAATGGAGGTCTGAAGAAAACCATTAACATGGTGAAAAAACAATCTTGATGACATCTTCAAGATGTTTTTCTTTTTTCACCATGTTAATGGATTTCTTCTTTCTTCTTTTTTCTGAGAGCGTACAAATGGAACCAAATGAACCTGTTAGGGTTCATTTGGTTGCATTTGTACACGCTCAGAAAAAATGTTGAAAATGGGTGGAATTGCCCTTTAACCCTGGAAAATGTAAAAGTTGACACAGTGAAAACAAAATGGAATAAGATGCACTGCATAATCCGACCACAAAATGGATCTAGGTGCGCTTGGTTGCATTTTGGTAGGTATACACGCATGACGCACGCAAACGATGCAAACGGAACCTCGATATTATAAGACATGTATGAGAGATGAATCGCAGTGAGAGCTAAAGCCATGGGTGTACAAGACAGGCGTCTTGCCGCAAATCCAACCTGCCGCGATTTTATTGCATTTTTGTTTTACTGTTGGATCGCTGTTTGGATGGTGGAGGAATGCTATTATCAAGAGATTGTCAAGAAAGTGAATATGTCAACTATTAATTTTGCTCCTTCAAAAAATAGCACTGTTGCTGATGATAAAGAATGTTAAAATGATAAAGAATGTTCTTGAATCCAAATCGAAGGTGAAAAAAAAAAAACTCACGCGGTACACATGAAGCCAGCTAGGTACCAATGTTTTCCTCCCGAACTAGTACAGTACATCATTATAATACATTACAGTACAGTACACAGCGTGGTACACTACATTACAGTATGACACTGATCTCTTTGCTTATGAAATTCATATCCTATAGTAATACCCCTGAGTGGTTTGTGTTCTCTCTCTCTCTCTCATATCACCCCATTGACCTGGAAGACGCACGCAGATGCAAACCCACGTGAGAAAGTAAGTAAAGGAGGAGAGGGAAATGTGAGAAAGGAAAGAAAAATTATCAAGTGGAGAAAGAGAGAGAGAGAAAAAAGTAGCTATCTCTTCCGTGAATAACCAGAGAGGAGAGAAGAAGCCTCATTAATATGCATAACATACCAACCCAAAAGAAAATAAGATCCTCTCATTTAGAGATCGGTGATTAAATATTCCCCTTTATGTTGCACCCAAGAGGTGCGTTTTAAAATTCAAATACTATTTACTCCGATGCACAATGTGAAAACGAGCCCCAATCACCAGGAAAAACCCAACGACTGAAGCCCTAATTAAGGGGACACTTGAAAGACAAAGAAGAGGCTTGTCGAGGGGAGATTGTGACAGTCTGCTCCGCTATGACCGCGCGCGCGAGAGAGGGAAAAAGGCGTGCGCCGCGTGTTCAAAAAGGCAACATTTCACATGCCGTGAAAAAGAGGAGAAAAAAAAATAACCAGACCACGTGGGAACCCGTAGAGCGTGAAAAACTCTTGACATTACAGTACAAATGCAGCTTTGAAAACAGAGTAAATGTGGGCTATATGCTGCTTGCTGCTAGTGAATTAAACAGAGGATACTTATGGTTGTTAATAGCAGACAGACCAGAGCGGTACTTCGCTAGAGGAGAGAGCATATAGAACAAGGTCGACGGGTTCACCAGTTCCCTGTTCGCTTTAAGTGTCATTGACTATAAAAGCTGTATCAATAGCATGCCCTCCTCTTCAGCGGACATATTTTTTGATTATGCAACCCTTTCACCGAAGAGCAAGAATCTATATATCACCCTGCAACTAGAGAGAAACCAGCAAGTCACTCCGGTCAGGTCCTGCCCCCAGGAATGTACAGTATTATCATTAGATCCAATGGGGATTTTTCTTGCGTCACGTGGTCTGAGTGCAAGAGCCAGCTAGACCGATGTAATGTCCTCCTAGGCTGATATATTAGCCATCATCTGAACATTGGTATATCTGCATATACTGTACGTATGTATGCAGCCACCACGTCTCAATTCTTCACCGCTTTCTTCCTGGATCTATTTTGAAAGGTTTTAAAAGGAACCCCTTACTAATAAGACGAATATGCTTTCAAACACTATACTTGCCTTCTATAACAATGCAATGTAAAAATTGACACATTGAATATCTTATTTATTTCAAAAATACAAAATCTTTCACACAATGAGAACCTCTCCTGTCGCATGTTGATGATATCATATATCACTTTATATCATATGTCAATGGTAAGGAATATATTGAATGCACGCTAATAAAACATTTTAAATATTGCTTTGATGCTCATATTAAATGTATAAATATCATATTGTTTTTGTTAGCATGTGAATTTCACATATTCCAGAGCTAGATCACACATGGAAAGATTTTTACCAAATAAATAAAATAATGAATGTGTTTTATTTGTCTATTTTAGTTAGAAACAAGTATTTTTAGGCATATTTGTCTCATTCAGGGGTCCTTTAATTTTTATTTTGTTGTACTTTTTTAGAATATGTTTGTACTTTATCTTTAATTGTATGCTTGTTGAATGCTCATCCAATCAAAACTGTAATTGCAAAAATATCACTGTGTTTGCAATCAGTTTTGATTGGATGAACATATCAGTGTTCGCGGCCTCTCCAAAATCACAATCGGCATCGGACCAAAACCTGTGATATCAGTCAGACTAGACCAGGGGTTTTCAACAGGTGGTCCAGGGACCACCAGTGGTCCTTGAGAGGGTTCCAGGTGGTCCTCAGCTAAGTTGGTTAACCAGATGTAACTCTTGAGAGCGTAAAAATGAAACCAAATGGACCCGCAAGGGTCTATGTAGACTTGGGATAATTCATCATGTGAATTAGCCCAAGTCTACACAACTAGAGAATGTAGAAGATTAATGGTCATTTTGATCTGTATGTTTGTCTGTTTTGTTTCCCAAACGCAGCCTGGTATAGTGGACACGTTTTTAGTTTTGGATCTGTGGGGCTAAAATGTCATGAAATGGTAGTCTGTGGCTCAAATGCTGAATAAATAGTGGTCCCTGGGATGAAAAGGGTTGAAAACCCCTGGACTAGACTAAAAGCTCTTTCAGCAGAGTG
Organism: Benthosema pterotum; assembly: GCA_039105355.1. Classification (NCBI taxonomy): domain Eukaryota; kingdom Metazoa; phylum Chordata; class Actinopteri; order Myctophiformes; family Myctophidae; genus Benthosema; species Benthosema pterotum. The sequence continues at coordinate 11,952,321 of CM076978.1, forward strand.
CCCTCTGTCCTAGGGAATATCACGGGGAGGAAATACCGCCGTGACCTCATTGTGATCATGACCAACCTCAGACCAGATTTAAGTAGCCCCAACGCCAATTAACCAGATGACTCAAACAGCCCAGTGTCATTCCTACCGACTTGACCTTAATGAAGGGCAGGTTTTGGCTCAGGTCATGGTCCAAGGCCATGTCCCCAGGGGACGGGACGCGTGGCAGGGTGGGAGCCAGTGGCATAGGATCACAAAGTCCCCTTAATGTCATAACAGTGCCTAGTAGAAATCATGCTTGTCTCCAGTATGGTTGCATTAGGCCGCAGACCCTCCTATGGTCTGACTGTGTGAATTATTGTGATGATGTTGGCTGATGACCTCATAACGATGATTTGATTTGTAGCAAAGTACAAAGAGGATAGAAACTAAAAATGTAGGGCAGTAAAGTAAAGATGCAATTTGCTGTATAAAATATGGTTAAAGGTAGTAAAATTGAATGTGATGCTGATCACCCCCCCCCCCCCCCCCACCAGGGCCCAACATTTCTTCAGAATTTGAGCCACGTACCAACATTTGATGACATTTTAGCCCCACAGACCCCAAAACTAAAAGATTCCTTTTGCTTTTATCCACAGTTCCAGGCTGGATTTCAGAAACAAAACGGTCAAACATACAGTTTAAAATGACCATTAATCTTCGATATTCTCTAGTTGTGTAGACTTGGGATAATTCAGATGATGAATATTTTAGAGAGCGTAAACAACTAAACATGAAACCAAATGATCCATTTGGTTTCATTTGTACACTCTCAAAGAGTTACATCTGGTTAACCTAAAGTCCATCATGTAGCCTGGGGACCACCTGGAACCCTCTCAAGGACCACTGGTGGTTCCCGGACCACTGGTTGAAAACCCCTGCTGTACTGTACCAGCTGGGGGATGGCTTAACAACAAAAAATCCTCCTCAAACGATGGCCCCATATCCAGGTCTCCCAGAAGATTAGGTGTGAAGAGTGCAGGGCCATGTAAGGGCTATTAGTAGTGCTACAAAGCCTAGCGTGTCCTTGCATGAGAAATAATGGTGGAAAGAGATTTTGACTGTGCCCGAGTTAATGCTGGCAGGGTTACTGGAACCTCGTCTCGTGCAGGAGCAGCAGTCCTGTAACATTAAGACCTACTGAGCGCTATTTGTGCGCTGGTCATAGACAAGCGCATAGCAAGTTCATTCAGGAAACCTCAGTGCAGTCGCTGCCGGCCCTTTAAAGGGCCGCCTCAGCATCACATTCACATGATTGACTTCATCCAATCACAGGCTCTCACAGGCTATTTAAACTGTAAGTTTGTATTGCTCTTCCTGCTTGCTTGCTGCTGCTGCTGCTCACTCTGATACTGCTGTTCTGCTTATGCTTAATCATTTTGCTGCTAACCCTCCTCCACCCCAGCTACCACCTGTAGATTTGGATCTGCCCTTTGGGTACGGGGGATTCGGAGTCCTTAAGGTCAGGACTGTTGCGCTTGATCTGAGTACCCAAAAAGCAGATCCAATTCATCCGCCAAACCATGATAAATATATTGCTTATTTTATATTCAATAAATGAATATTAAACCCTTCTTGAGTTGTCCTGACTGACCTACTTAGTTCTATTTGTACGAGATCATGGGTGCTGTACCCATTCTTTATCTGTGCACCACCTTTACTGCGATGATGACTGAATTATGATGTCTGTCTGTCCGTCCTTACATCCATCATCTCAGTGTTCCTTCCTGACCTCTCTTGAAGGAGAATTCCACCCCAAAAGGCTTGCTTACCTTATTTGCAGTGGATGTATTTCCAAAAAAAAGGGTCCAGTTCATGTTGTGTAGATTGCTGTCTGTTTAACCTACAGCAACATAAGCTTAGAATGGGGTTATGGGACATTGTTCAAATTCACCTATTTGGGCGTGGCACACGGTTTAGGGCTGAGCCACTGCTAAACCAAAACTGAAAGTGTCAACACACTATTGGCATGGTGGAGCGAGAATATGAAGGGGAAAAAAATCATTTTGGAGCGCTGGACCACTTTTGCAATAAAGGTGATAACGTCTTCTGGGGTGGAATTCTCCTTTAATGGTATGAATGTAATAATGTGTTGTTGGCACTTCCATTTCATCTCTATTTCAGTGGGCTGGGGACCACAAGTGGTCCTTGATATAGTTCCAGGTGGTCCTCAGGTTAAATGATGGAAAGTTGGTTAACCAGGTGTAACTCTTTGAGAGTGTAAGAATGAAACCAAATTGGTTTCATGTTTACACTCTCAAGAGTTAAAATATTCATCATCTGAATTGGACCAACTCTACGCAACTAGAGAATGTAGAAGATTAATGGTCATTTTTTGATCTGTATGTCTGACTGTTGTTTCCCAAATCCAGCCTGGAATTGTGGAAAAAAGCAAAAATAAATCTTTAGTTTTGGGGTCTGCATGGGGCTAAAATGCCATCAAACGGTGGTCTGTGGCTAAAGCGCAGAATAAATCGTGGGCCCTGGTGTCAAAAAGGTTGAAAACCACTGATCTATTTCAATCAGAGTCACAAGCAGGACAGCAGGGGCAATCCTCTGGAGGTAAAAGCTGATCCTCCTGATCACCCTTTAGTGTGTTTTCCGAGAGCCCAGCAGAGAGGCTAAAGCTTTGATAGAGAGCTTTAAAACCCTCACCCCCCACCCCACCCCACCGGTCAACACCACCACGGCACGCCAGCCTGCTCTCCTTCACCTGGCTGTAAACAGCTGTCCACATTGATCCCATGGCATCACCCCCCTCCCCTGGAAAGCAGTGCCTGCAATAAGACAGTCCCATAATCTGAGGATCCAGGCCACACGCAGATTAACAATCTGACAACCGAAACACCAGGGCAAGAGAGAGAGAGAGAGAAAAAATATGAGGACCAAATGGAACAAACCCGAGAGCAGCTTCAATTGCGGAGATTAACGGGACACCCTCCTCCCCTCCCTATGTCTCACTCAACTCTCCCTTTACTGTGTAAATCCTAATTTAGCCCAGAATAAAGCCAACGTTTATGAAAGCTTGGATGTTGGGAAAGCGATAATCCATCTGTGTTTTGCTCAGTTTAGAGGAGATTACATGGCGGGTGCCATTGTTACTGATATAAGAGTAGGTGAAAAACAGATAGTCAGAGCAAAACAGTGAGAGAGAGAGCCGGGACGGGTGGGATGGGGGGGGTGCTGGGCGTAGGCAGGGGCTGCGGGCGCGGGCGGGTGCGTTGGATGGCGCTGACAGTGAAACAGGCCCAGTGGTGACGCCAACCCAACGATGGAACCCGCGGCGATGGTGGTGGTCTTTTTTCTCGGGCTGTTAATCTGATTTACAGGAATGTTTCTTTGCTCGCGGAGGAAAGAAAAAAAGTCAGACCTGCAGCCGACGACGAGTCAGGGGAGAAAAATGTGACTCTCCCCCAGAAAGCCTTTTGTCTTTGGCTCTCCAAGGTACACGGAGCAGAACGCCAGGGGAGGTGGGGGGCTTTGGGTGGGGGTGAGCAGCAAGTAAAAGGGTCCTAGACATCAAAGATTGGCATGATCGTGCATTTTTCTGTTAGATACACCCATCCATGCATTATAATGGATCATCCTCCCCTGCTGATTCAGATGATAATGGTTGAATGTCTGTTTTACTAGAATCAAGAGTAATATTTACTTTGTTTTTCAACTGGGCGCCTTCCACCCGCAAAAGAACAAAATCTTTTCTATCTTCACATCATGCAAACACAAGCTCATTTGTAATATCTAATGAGGTGTGTTTTGGCAGACTAACACATTAAATATTACCTATTTTGGCGGAGCAATATTTTTCAAATCAAAAGAGCTGTATTTACAGCAATAGACATTGACTATTGTTGACTACTTTTGCTAGAAGGGGTAAAAAAATATTACATATAATGTGTACTATGTAATTTGTCATATACTGTACACCAGGGGTTTTCAGTGGTCCTTGAGAGGATTCCAGGTGGTCCCCAGCTAAGTTGTTTAACCAGATGTAACTCTTGAGAACGTAAAAATGAAACCAAATGGACCCTGGCGGGTCCATTTGGTTTCATTTTTACACTCTCAAGAGTTAAAATATTCATCCAGACGTACACTCGGACACCATTTAGAGTTCTTCAGCTCCTCCACATCTTTATTCAAGCCCAAACCACCGGTATCTGCTGTCTTTACCAAAGTGCTGTGTGTGCTAGTGATTTTCCATGCCCCCCCTCCTTTTGGTTTTGTTGTCAAACAACCTTTGCTAACTATCCAAAGCAAATAGCCCCTCTGCAGGGTCTGGAACATACCGACGCCATTGTCCCGCGAGGTACTCTAAGGCAAGGTTCCGTCATCATTGAGAGGGATATATAAACGGCGACGCCATCATTGGATTACCGCTTGCTTGCTGGCTTGCTTTGCTTGCGTGACTGCTTTGTTCTAACTCATGCCATGCCAGGCCCGACCAGGAGAGGCAAGGAGAGAGGAGCACAGATCAAAGCCTGTAGAGTAATCAAAGGATAGCAACGTGGGCCACGGGCCAGCCGGGGTCTAACGTGGGTCTTCTTGGACCGCTTTTGTAAAGGTGTTTTGATACGCACATGAGAAGATGGCCAAATACTAATCTCCATGACAGACAACCTTAAACCAGTGGGTTTTTAGCCTTTCTCCATATCAAGGTCCATTATTTATTCAGCATCTGAGCCACGGACCACCCTTCTATGAGATTTTGCCTCCCTCAGATCCAAAACTAAAGAATATTTTGTTGCCGTTGGAGAGGTCCAAGCTTCATTGATGTTGGTACTAGTGATGTGCCGATACAACGGCCATTTTTCAAAAATGTTCATAGCAGATAAAACAGGGCTTGTTCGGAAAATCGCTCTCAATGCACTGGTGTGCCCCGGTATGCTCTTACATTGTTCCGTTTATTCAGGGCATTTGGTGCAGTTTCGTTCATTTATTCGATGTGTGGTAAGGTTGGGCGATAAAGTTGGGCGAGTTGGCAATTGCTGGGGAAAAATTTGCCGATGGTCGATGAATTCGTCCAATTTCCTTCAAAGTTTACTTTACAGCTGGTCACACTGCTAACACATCAAAAAAGACCCCCAGACCACCAGTCTCTTAACACTGTTTGTAACGCATAGTGAGATTGTAGATCATATTATTTGTAGCGCTTGTGTATACAGCTTCGTTCACGTTGACAGTTCACATTCAGACGTGACTGACTGTCTGCAGTCAGTGCAGTGCCGCTTACAACGCACTCGATGTTAAAGTACAACCCTAGTGTGTGGTGCACCAAGCGCACATGTACTTGGAGTACGCACTGAGCAACCCTACAGTGGAGATGGGGTTGGCCAGTGTGGAAGGTGTGGTTGCTTCACAGCTGTGTCTCTGTTCAATGAAAAGCAAAACTGTTGTGAGCTAAGAAGCTGTGCTTAGCTATGGCTATGGATCCCCAGCTTTTCCATGTCTGTCAAGGACCTGCACATTTACTATATTAACACTTATCATGCATGCGAGAGGATTTATAGGGTTTTGGTAGTGATTCTCACCATTTTTGAGAAAGGTGTGTTTCATTTTTACTGCTTGTTCGTAAATAAGACAGACCGCACCCAGTAAACTTCACCCATGGAGTCAGTGTCTGATATTCTCATAATTAGTCCATATTTAAGCAATATCAATTTGATTTTTCATATAATTAGACAGAAATTACATAAAATTAGATGTTTTGAAATGGCCTGGCGATTCAGGTCTGGTGAATCTGCCAATGGCATGCAGCGTCAGTCTCGATCTCTGATTGCAGCAGCTGATTGGTCATCAGCTGTGTCACTCAACAGTGTGTCAAACAACAACCATGCAGTGGCCACACTGATGTAACTCGGAACAGGATCAAATCCGGCTATTAAATTGGCCCTATGATGAATACTTTCTATACAGAAATGACAGCTTTTATAAACATCATCGTCGGACATATTTTACCACTTTTGTTGACATGCTAGTAGCGCTTGTTGGCTGTGTTTGTTTGGTTAGAAACCGGGTTAACCATAGCCACATGATTGACAACAACGCCATCTGCTTTCCTGCTATTCCGATTGGTTGGTATGAACCAATCGCAGAAGACTGCCGCTTTGACAGCACCCAAGGGCTTTCAGTCTGAATAATGAATTGACCCTGCAGGTAGCAGAAAAGAACTTCACAGAGATGACATCACCAGTGGAGGAAGCCTCGAGACGTGGACCACTATTGCCAGTACTTTGACTAGAATATTGGCCTATAAATGAACACTGTAAATGTCCAGCACTCAAAAACCAGATATATTTGCCCTGCTCTGTGTTGTTAATGAAATACATATTGATGACGATGTACCTGAACTTCCACAGTTTATGAGGGGTTTAAGGTGACTTTACGAGGATGGACCTGCTCTACTCCGGACATCACAAAACAGCTCCATTTAAAGTTGGCAAGAGGCAGATATAGCTGTACTTGTAAACACCATTTTCCAACAGCCATAAAACATATAGTGATTGTTTATGAGAAATGTGCTAATTTACAATAAAAAAACAGTTTACTGTACTGTAATGGCACCCGTACTACATGTATCAAACAGATCATATGTTTGTTATGCACTGGTGTTGCAAGCAAGTGAAAATAGCTGATACAAAAGCTCACAACGTATGGCATCAAAATGTGGTGGGAGTTTATATTTTCCAGCAGGCCACACTGGCACAAGTATATAGTATAAACCAGGCTTAACTGCTGTTTTGTCATGCATTCACATCATAATGTAAAGGCAAATGTATGCATGGTAAACAAATGTCGCTGGACACTGCGACATGTAGACAAGGGTAGTCAGGATTTGAATTGCCAATAGGACACGGCTGATAGGTCATACATATATAGGCTATATGGTCCATAGGCTACTGTATATGGCTCATAAAACAGCCGCCGACCAGGTGGTCCATCACTGGACCTGAACTATAGCACAGGTATTGTAAGTTCTCGTTGTTCTAGCATACAGCCAACCAGTTAAAATAAATTACAGGTTTGAGGCTTTAACCTGCAGTATATGCCTTTATGAATATCAAAAACCATTGGGATTGGGACCGTGTATTCTATTGTCAGTTTTACCCCGTCACAGACTCTTCAGTTGCTAAAAAAATAATAATAAGGGTAATAATAATAATAATAATAATAATAACTGATGTACAGGCTCACAAAACACAGTTCACAGTAGTTCACCAGAGGCCTTGGATCCACGTGTACGACTTGCGTTGTGTAACTCACCATCTGTGGGGCCAGACAATATGCAGAGGTTTCCTCTGGTCCTCCACCTTGGCTCCGCCCCCATGGGCTCCGCCCCCCTGGTCCAGTGCAGTGGCTCCGCCCCCATGGGCTCCGCCCCCCTGGTCCAGTGCAGTGGCTCCGCCCCCATGGGCTCCGCCCACCTGGTCCAGTGCAGTGGCTCCGCCCCCTGGGGCCTGCTGGTAGCATGGCTCTACTGCGGCAGGCGCAGTCCTGAGGCCTGCTGGGTCCTCTGGTTGCTCCTCACGAGAGCCGGCCTCCTCCTCACACCTGTCAGGGTCGTTAACATTGACTGGTGAAGGCGTGTGGTGAACTTCACATTAAAAAGGCGTGTAAGTGACCACCAGTGGTCCTTGAGAAGGTTCCATTTGATCCCCAGCCTAAATGGTGGACGGTTGGTAATGACATGGTCCCTTATACTGTAGACTCTTGAGCACTCTTGAGAGCTGGAACCAAACGGACCCGTACGGGTCCGTTTGGTTTCATATTACGCTCTCAAGAGTTACATTATCGTTAAACATTTGAATTAATTCAACTACCAAGACATCTACAACTAGGCAATGTAGAAGAATTGTTCATTTTGTCTATGATTCCTGAATACACCATGGAATTGTGACAGATTATTTAGTTTTGGGTCTGGCTAAACTGGCTAAAGGTCATCAAATGGTGGACCATGGCTGAAATGCTGAATAAATACTGGGCCATGTGACGTAATTTTCCCTGGGAACTTAAAGGGCAAGGGATGCTGGGAAACGTAGGACTTGATCTAAAAAACTGCAGTAACGGCAGTGACTACCAGTCAAAGTTACCTAGTAAACTGCCGTCAGGTAGGAGGTACGAGGCTCCAAAATGGAGATATAGTAGATTTAAATACTCCTTTGTACCAATGTCCATTTCACTCCTAAATAATTCTCTTGCGGAGGGGGCAAGGGGAGGGAGGAGAAGACTGTGATTGTCAGTATGATGCTGCTAGAAGTTGCACTAGTTTTGGTACTGTTGTATTTATTCTATTTATTTATATTCTTTCTATGACTACTTAACTAAGCACTACTTTGGGAGGTGGTATGTAAGCCTGATGAGGCGTACCAGTCACTACTATTGTACTGTATGTACTGTACTGTCCTGTATTGTCTTACTTGTTGCTGCAAGTCTGTATGTCCAAGACAAATTTCTCGAACGAGACTAAATAAAGTAACCTTGAACCTTGAACCTTGAAACCTTTAACACAATATATAACATGAACTAATTGTATTTCCTCAGTATTATGGGGACCCTAGATTCTCTTGATAATGTGACTAAAATGCATATACAGGACATGCACTGCCAGGGCGGTCCTTGTCAAAATTTGGGAATTTTTGGTGAACAATGCTCTTCACGGCGAGACTTTCGCATGCACGAAAGTGACAGACAGACAGAGAGACAGAGAGAGAGAGAGACTAGAGACAGGAGAAGAGTGGCCCCTCAACGCTCTCACTGCGAGAAGTGCCAGGATCCCTCTGTATGCCTCCGTGGAGCATGCAAAAAAAACCAATGGTTTAAAGCTAATATGAAAGTAGCAATTGTGAGAGAGACTTTGCCTTCGGCTTTCAAGTTCTTTTGCCATTTTGGGATACCAAATTCATAAAAAAAAACCTATGTTGTCTGCCAATATGTTTTTGTTACCAATTGAATTTCACTGGTTCATTCTGCAGCGTGTATAGTGTGTGTATGTATATTAGTGTGTATATATCAGTGTATATAAAAAAACACAGATGGGGACAGCCTAGTAATTACAAGGTCAAAATGTGTTCATGGTTCTGCTGCTACTGGTTGGCCCCCAAGACGAATAACTGCATGTGTCTCAGAGGTTTATGTAATAAATGACTGATGTGTAACATGATAACTGAGTAGAGTAAAAAAAGAGAGAGAGACATTAAAACCCCTTTTTGGCGAGCGTCACAGCTGTACGACAAAACAGACATTAGTTCCTTCCCCCTCGTTTCAGCCGTGGTGTTGCACTTTACTACTGACACACTACAGCAGCAGTGGTTTTGCCCAGCCCTCAAAACGGCACCGAGATGCCAAGTTAATGATGTCATTTGCTATGGCCAAATGCTACTCTAAGTTCCTAAAACTACACCATTAAGGCCAAGGTCAATGGATGGTAGTCATCGCCGACCGCCCCTTGATTACCGTGGAGTATGAGGCGACGTGCTGATGTCAACATCACGAGACAAGCCTGCAGGGCCGCTGCGGAGAACCAGCTTGTGCTTCGGCAGGAGTCTGTCCAACGACAAGCAATGACACACACGCACGCACACACACACACACACACACACACACACACACGCACACACACACGCACACACACAAACACAGAATACAGTAAATACAATTAATCAACTGCAGTTGTTTGTGCGCACAGTAAACACCACTTCCCCCAACTAATCTCAGTGGCCACAAAAAGAAAGGAAAAAACTTTTTCTGCCTTTCTGGTATACGGCTGTATCCGTCCGTCCTTGCGAGTGGTTTGGTTTGCATCGCAGAACAACAAGAGTCACAAGCGAAAACAAACAAAAGGATCTTCCACCGCTACTGAAACCCTGCCTGCATGGCCTTGTGTGATGGCTTGCCCTAGCTTGCTTTCCTTGGAGAGAGAGGCAGGGGCGGATCTAGGCATGGGCATGGGGGGAGTTTTCTGTTTTCATCATTGAAAACAGAAAACTCTGAGTCAGACCTTTAGCTTTATGCATGCTGCGTGTCTGTTGCAACTTCAACAACAACTAATAAAATAATAATAAAAGTCCTGTAACTGAAAATGGTATAGGTGCGGAAGCCACTCCCCTACCATTTTCTCCTGCCCCCCCCAAATTGGGAAAGTTTACATCCGCCCTGGAGAGAGGGAGTGTAAGGAAGCAGGTCTGGGGGTGGTGGGTGGGGGTGAGAGAGAGAGGGTGAGAGAGAGAGAGGGTGGGTGGGTGGATGGGGTGGTGGGTTCTGGAGGGGTTGGAGGGGAGGGAGGTGGGGGCAAAGTATGGAAAGATGCTGATGTCATTCAACGAGGAATGGGAAACACATTGGAAGTGCTGGCACCGGGGCAAGTCTTCGTGGCTAGGGTGAATTTATGAGGGCGGGAGGAGTGCTGTTTTGCATGCTCCACGGAGGCATACAGAGGGATCCTGGCACTTCTCGCAGTGAGAGCGTTGAGGGGCCACTCTTCTCCTGTCTCTAGTCTGTGTGTGTGTGTGTGTGTGTGTGTGTGTGTGTGTGTGTGTGTGTGTGTGTGTGTGTGTGTGTGTGTGTGTGTGTGTGTGTGTGTGTGTGTGTGTGTGTGTGTGTGTGTGTGTGTGTGTGTGTGTCGCTTTCTCTCGTGCGTGCGAGAGAAAGTCCCGCCGTAAAGAGCATTGTTCACCAAAAATTCCCAAATTTTGACAAGGATCGCCCTGGCAGTGCATGTCCTGTATATGCATTTTAGTCACATTATCAAGAGAATCTAGGGTTCCCATAATACTGAGGAAATGCAATTAGTTCATGTTTTATATTGTGTTAAAGGTTTACTAGGTAACTTTGACTGGTAGTCACTGCCATTACTGCAGTTTTTTTTAGATCAAGTCCTACGTTTCCCAGCATCCCTTGCCCTTTAAGTTCCCAGGGAAAATTACGTCATATAAATCTGATTGGTCCTTGATTACAAGGACCAATCAGATGTATGTGACATCATTTTCCCTGGAACCGTGAAAACCACAGGAGCTCCATCACTTTTTCGATAGAAAACATATTTAGAACAGGACTGAAATTGAGGGAATGGCCTATGTGACAAATATCATATCAGTCATAATGTTTATCGAAATTAAGATTTGTTTTAATGAAAAAGTTACCTAGTATAGCTTTAAAATTAAACTAAATCATTATACAGAGTCTCTTATGCAGATGAGCAATACAAAATCAGTAAATGGCACGAAGCCTACTCTACAAACAATAAAACAATTCACATTAGTAGAGCTTATGTGGATCTGGCATCTGGCTAGGTTGCCTCTCGAGCATCTACCTAGGGAAGGAACATGATCTACAGAGACCCTGGGGCAGACCAAGGCGCAGTTAAGAGGGATTACGACGACTGTCTGGCCTTGGAACGCTAAGCGATGCTCCCAGGAGGAAGTCAGTGATGCTTGATGATTGCTCTGGAGATGGAAAGTACATGGATCCCTGGGGTGGAGCCGTTGCCCCCGCAGCCCGATTACAAATAAGCAGGTTAAAGATGGATGGATAAGTAAAGTGCCAAGAGGAAACAATGTGCTGTGATGCTTCAAAGACATCAGGATACCAGGTAAACACAAAAACCCAGCGCCTGTCTAAACAACACGCTATAGCTAAATATAACATTCTTAACATGTGTGTTGAAGCAAACAAATCTAAAACAAAAGCATGTGAATGCGCAAGTAACAAGAGATCATCTGAAGACCTTCCATCAGCGCCTCGGGGATAAATATTACTTATTTTTGCTGTTGTAACAATGCTAATAACCAAAGCAGGACTGACACAGATTTTTGTCAAAGACTTGTCAACCGACGCCAGAAGTCATCTGCGGCGAGAGAGAATGACATCACAGCATGACCAATCTACGCTGGCAGACGTATGAGTGTGTATTGTTGTATGGAGTGTGTGTACTGCACTGTATAGTCCCACTATCCCTCTCTCTCTGGAAAACATCAGAAATGATCGACTTAAAAAAAGTCAGCGTCCGTTTTCTGGGCATAGCATAATAGGCAACAATATTGGGCAAAAAAAAAAAAAAAAAATAGGCAAACATGTATGCGGAAAAATATGTGACGTTGTAACCACTTTCAAGCTGGCATCAATATTTGCGCAGCATGTTAATAGAATGGATCAAACGTTTTGAGAAAAACGTTTGAAAATGTTTTCGTGATTCGCAAAAAGAAAATAGGCGATTTACAAGTAAGACACGCTACTAAAAAGGCCTAAAGTGGTGAGGGAAAACTGAAACTGGGCAGACGCGGCCATAACAAATCAAGTGTACAGACCTGTCAAAACAAGGTATTTGAAGGAGAGAGAGGGGAGTCTTTTTATTATGACTCCCTCTCGTGCCCCCCTTCCTTCCTTCTCCAAAGGAAAAAGGGGGAAAATGAAATACATTAAGAATTACAGAGGCTGTGCGAGCACACCTTAAGAGTTTAAAACACCTAAAACAATTCAACCCCATATTCCTCCGCGCGGGATACCCGCTCCGAGGCTAAAACGGCTTAATGCTCATTCCCTTATTCATCTGCAGTACCTAAAGCACTTATCCACCCTGATCTAATAGAGAGAGCCCTCTCAGGGAGACAGACATGACTACTGTAATGGGCGATAATATGGCCTTAAGGTGTACAGAAATTAGCATAAGGAATGCGCAGAAACATAAGGCATAAAGAGGGGGCTGGAGGACAAAGCACTACTGCCATGCCCCCACACCCCCCTCCTCCCCCCCCCCCCCCCCCAGCGAGCACTTGCATTATTAGGATCTATAAAGGCAATTTAGAGTAGCGTTTCAGAGAGCGACGCGGGCGAGACATTACCTTGACAGGCCCCATTGATAAAAGTGCCAAAGTGGAGAGGAGTGGGTAGATGGATATATTACATAAGAGATATGGACATGGATTCATCTCTCTCTCTCTCTCCCCCCTCCTATCGTACACCACCGGCGTCCGTTCAAGAGGGTTTGACAGGGGAGAGGCTGCGTTGTGGTTAGGTATGACCAATGGTGCTGCTTTTCGTTAGGGGGGGCCTCCTGGGAAATTTTTATTCGATAAGCCATTTTAGAAATTGGATGAAGAGGTTTTGACTAGCGGCAATAAAAACCTGCTCCTGTCTACTGGCAGGAGAGAGAGGGAGGGGGTGAGAGAGAGAGAGAGAGAGAGAGAGAGAGAGAGAGAGAGAGAGAGAGGGTACTTAGAGAGAATGCCACCAATTAGCTTATTTATAAATCAACAGCAATTTCTGTGATGACTTTACCTCTGTGCATTTGATTAAATGTGAAAGGATGAAGGGGGGGAGTCAAAGTCAAAAATCATTTGATCTAATTTCCTTTATTGGCAATAATCACAAGTGTCTCTCCCAGCGGGTAATGAAAAACGGCATGGATCTGGGAGTAGCCCCGGCACGGTGTGCCGTGCCGTGCCGTGCAGGGCAGCCCCACGACTGGCCTTTAATGCTGTAGGAACTCATTCAAATACGGAACGTAACAGAAAGGAGGCCAGGGGAATAATCGCGTTACCGACGCGTTTTTACAGTGACCCCGAAATGAAAATGTACGTTCTAGCAGTCTATTGGGATTAGGTCAGACATGATAGTATAGGCGCATAGCATTACAATACACCCCCATTGTATTTGTTATATCAGGAAGTGTGAATTCATCTGAAAGGTCATAATGTTGATCGAAAATGACTGTGAGACAGACCATGTCTAACCAAGTCTATACTAGTCTAGATTAATTTGTGTAATTATAGAAACAATAAAAATACCACCACAAAGGGCCACAAATACTTCAGAACACGTACAGTAGGTTACTACCCTCGCAGGTCACACTCATACAATGTTTAACTTATTTTGACTTGAGAACTGAATTCAATGTCAGCGGTCCTTAATGCCAACCCAAAAATCTGTATATGTCTGCTGAACCACATCTGAAAATATAAAGTTCCAGGGATCCTCCAGAAGCGAAATATTTGAATTAAAACATTCCCTGTGACAATATTCCAAGATTTGTGGCACATTTTCGATATGAAAAAGTAGCAGACCTATAAGCTCACAACGCGCCACTGAGTGGTGTACTATAAGCTTGTAGGTCTGTTTGCCTGTTGTTATTTTTCAGTAGCTAATGCAACACGACAAAAGGGCAAACAAATAACTTCATAACATGTAGTTTACTAGTTACCCCCAGCGGGTCACTCTCACAAAACCTTTAACAAGAGAGTTAAACCAAAAGGACAAACCGCAGGTCAGACCGGCAGGATTTGTTAGAGGAGGACGACGTAACAGTAACTGCGTAAAAAAGCAAAGTGGATTGATGTTCGAATGAGTGTCCGTGCCACTGAGTTCAAGCCACTGTCAAAAGGTGGACAGCCTCGTGTGTGTGTGTGTGTGTGTGTGTGTGTGTGTGTGTGTGTGTGTGTGTGTGTGTGTGTGTGTGTGTGTGTGTGTGTGTGTGCGCTCTGTGTTGAAGCCCCTCAGGGCGAAAACTGGCCTGGCTTTTGTGTGTTAGGTCAGAGTCAAAGGGAAGCGGCCAAAGGTTTTTCTTTCTTTTTTTTTTTTAAGACATTGAGGTTACTGTCCTGGGGCCATCACTTCAAAACAATCTCATCATCATAAAGCTCAAAAATTGCAGCCATTTAACGCCCACTGATGGTGCTTTTTGACGAGGTGGGGAGGGGGGGGGGATCACGTCCGGTAGAGGGGATGTTTGTCAGTGGTCGGGGCAGTGCGCACGGACATGGAGCTGGTCATTAGAGCACATTAAGATCTACATTACAGTCATTATGAGCTGACCCTTTAGTCAGAAGCGATCGCGGTTCCACTTTTCGACCGTGTACTAGTCCCAACACCACTCACCGGGGCACTCCTAGCAGGGACGGCAGTCAGTCAGTCCACTTTCGCTGTGGTTGAAGTGGACGTTCAGACGTGGTCAGAGGGCCTACGGGGGAATTCGCAAAGGAGAGCGGTGCTCTCTGACTTGGATGGAGATCGGGATAGAAAAGGAGAGCGAGGAGGAGGAGGAGGAGGACTCTACTTGCACTTTGCCTTTAGTTGAGTAAAAGAGTATGGCAAAAAGCTTAAAGTCTCAAAAGGTCTTCTTGGATAATAAATTGTTGACTTCTTATCATAGCAGATTAGTACAAGAAATCTATGCGAAATGCAGGCGCAATGTCAAACTAACACAGCTGATTTTGTATCTTCAATATGTCCAGAATAACAGGAAAAAAGTTGCCAGGAATGGCCTTAGGGGGAAGGTTTGAAAATTACCTTCAGGGTATCTTCACCATTCTATATTAGGCAAACATTTTCTAAATTTCATTATGCTTTAGGTAGCAAGTGACATATCAAACTAGGGGGGTTCCATGATGCCGAATGCATTCCAAGCATTATTTTCGTACAAAAATCTTGCCATATCCATTTGCCCAAATGTGCTGACCTCATCGCATGTCAACGCGGCTACGGCCATTTTTAACCTAAGGTCTTTTATGTGCAAAAATAATGCTTGGAATGGATTCAGCATCATGAAAACCTCCTAGTTTGATAAGTCACTTGCTACTTAAAGCATAATACAATTTTGAAAATGTTTACCTATTATGGAATGTCTATGGTGGACATATTCAAGGCTATATTCAAACCTTTCCCCTGAGACAATTTCAGGCAACGATTTTGTCCCGTTATTCAGGATATATTGATGATACAAAATCAGCTTGTTTGCTTCTTTGCTTCTTTTTCAAATAGTTTGACGTAAAATGACATCATCACTGGATTAGATCTCTGTGGGATAAATTGAAATGATGTAATGCAGGGGTTTTCAACCGGTGGTCCGGGGACCACCAGTGGTCCTTGAGAATGTTCCAGGTGGTCCCCAGCTAAGTTGGTTAACCAGATGTAACTCCTGAGAGTGTAAAAATTAAACCAAATGGACCCGTAAGAGTCCATTTGGTTTCATTTTTACGCTCTCAAGAGTTAAAATATTCATCATCTTAACACAAAGAGAAGATTAATAGTCATTTTGGTCTGTACGTTTGCCTGTTTTTTCCCCCAAATCCAGCCCAAAGCAAAAGAAATCGTATGGTTTGGGGTCTGTGGGGTTAAAATGTCCTCAAATTGTGGTCCGTGGCTCAAATGCTGAATAAATGGTGGGCCCTGGTATGAAAAAGGTTGAAAACCCCTGATGTAATGCATATGGATGGCTATGACATCAGGCAGATTATAGTCACTGTCGGGCCACTGAAGAGTGGACAGCTGTTGTGTTGCGTGTATACATTAATACCCTGACAACAAGCTCTTTTACATACTCTATTTTCCAACCAGGTTGACCTGGGACCACCAGGACTCTAGAAATAAATCCTTGACAGCTATATACGCGGAGGGATTTGCTTTGTTACAAAAATAAATTTAAAAAGTTGACAATGCATTGCAAAACAAGGAGAGAGAAAAGAAACTCAATGACTTGCAACAAGCAATATGTTTCCTCCGCCTCCTCAGTTGGAATTATGCCCACAATTCCGAACAAGCCAATAAAAAATCTATCTATCACCTGACTGCTGGCATTCTTGTTCATCCGAGAACGCCAAACAAACAAATCTAGTTACAGTAGTATTGTTCATGTACAGTATCAAGATGTAATATCTTAAAATACAAACCACATTTCAAAATGTGACAAGGTACTGGAATTGATTCAGGGGATTTGGAACCGAGACAAAATCCTTAGGTCCCAGAAACAAAATTGCCCTTGTCATTAAAAGAGAAGAAGGGAAGAAAAAAAACCTTCGAGGGCCCAGAGAACCACTTGACTGTGTGAGCATGTTTGGCCAGCGAAAACGAGTATTATTTTAGCGGAGTTGGATCACTGGATACATGTGGCGCGTTCCATTGTACACACAAGCGCCATCGGTCTCCGGGGAAGCGCGCTTCAGAAGTCATTCTGTTCCAATTAAAAAAAAAAAAAGAAAGAAAGAAAAACCTTCCCCGCCGCCGCGCGTCCCCATGATGTCATTCACTTGTGAGGAGGAGGCAGCCATGGTTACATGCTTGTCATTTTCCTTTCTGTGTCGGAACGAGGAGTAAATCTCACTTGAAGCCTTTCGTAAACATTTAAAGACAATGAAAGGAGGAAGAGGATCCTCCGGGGGGGGAAGCTCTCGGTGGAGCCACCTCAGGTCAGGAGGGGATGTGGGAATCGGGGGTCTTGTCACACTGGATCTGCGCTGCCCAGGATCGGGAGGTTGTTGCCTCCAGACCTACCTATGTGTTGCTTAGCATAAAATCACTCCTCACTCACTGTCTGTACAGTTACACCTGCAATTATTAGGATCCCGACTGCTTATTCTTAGAAATGCAGCTTGCTGTTTGTACAAACTATCTATTTAGCAAATCTATTAAATATGTGTGAAACATGTGGATAGTGCCAGGTCA
This sequence comes from Benthosema pterotum, assembly GCA_039105355.1. Taxonomy (NCBI): domain Eukaryota; kingdom Metazoa; phylum Chordata; class Actinopteri; order Myctophiformes; family Myctophidae; genus Benthosema; species Benthosema pterotum. The sequence continues at coordinate 11,969,775 of CM076978.1, forward strand.
TTACTTGAAAAATGAATTAATTGATCTGGCATATGCTGTGGATGGACAATTGATATTTGAACCCATGTTTTTTTTTTTTTTTTTTTTTTTTTTAATTGCTAAATGCATTGCACAAAATAGTATAGCACTGTCATCGGTACTGATTCGATACCAATGATTTCAATTGCAAATAGAAATAGTACAAACTAGAGGTCTCCACCGTCCGGCTCAGGTTTGAACGTGTTTACTGTGAGCGTATGAGATTTATGACGTCATCATGATGAGATTTATGACGTCATCATGATCATGACATCATCCTATGCACGGACATGATGGAGGACAGACACGGGCGGAATGACGGGGTACGATCCATAGTCACCACCTTACGGTGGAGACAACTAAAAAAAAAGATATGACGCTTGTGACGCTTGCAGAAATTAAACGAGGAATACATTCTACTGTCTATCTCCTTTTACATGCCTCTATCTATATTTGGCGCGAAACGACGCCCAGTTCCCCTGGAGTTCAGATTATTCAATTGTGCAGCACCGTGTTTTGAAAACACCCCTTTTTTTCTTGCTTATGTCATCGCTGAACAGATGCCAGCATGTGTTAGCTAAACTTTGGTATTAAGGACAAATCACCAATGCAGGGTTTGATCCTTAATTCATTCCCATTCATCACAGTTAGATCCCCCCCCCCCAACTTCAAAGCGCCATATGGACCTAATTGTGGTCGCTCCTGGCACACGAGCGGCTGAGGAGCCGAGGCACCGCCGTACCTCAAGTTTCAACTGTAACGCACCAGGCAGCAACAAACCCCTCGCAGTGAGCCCCCCGATGGGCGCACTGTTCGGTGCTTTCCCCCCCTCCCTCCTCCCCGTTAACCTAAAGGACTTTGATGGACACAGCCCAAGCATGCAGGAGGAGGACTGTAGTACTGTATGTGAAAGGGATTAGAGAGAGAGAGAGCAACTGGAGGTGTGACGTCAAATAAGCATAGGGGAGAGAAAAAAGGTGGCTGACAGCTGCTTTCATCAAGTCACCGATGAGCTTAAGACATGGGCGGTGTGATTAGGAGACTACCCCCCCCTCTCCCCACAACGTTTATACTCATCAAGCCCCCCCCCATTCACCACGGCTTGTAGCCATCATGGCACGGCAGTCCAGTGGCGACTTGGAAGTAATCAAAGAGAGGAGATTTGAGAAGAGATGAGTGTCAGGTCATCTGAGGATGAGTAGTGGGCCTTCGGCACCAAATGTTGACTTACGAGCGCTTTTCAACAACCGCCCCGTAAAAGGTTAGCGGATGATGAGTCCATTGTCTGGTCTAGTTAAAACAGTGTCACCCCCCACCCCCCGAGATTAGAATGTAAGATGGCGTGAAGCAAAGCGGGATTAATGTACTCGGGTCATCTTGTGCCACACTGCTTTAGAAAGTAAACAATTAAGATAGATCTGTGAACCAGGGGAATCCCGTGTAAATAAAGAAACAATCCCAAATAAGGTACATGAACTTCATGAACCCTATCGTCCCTATATTCTTGGAAAGTCATAATCAGTGTTGGGCAGTAATGAATTACATATTAGATATTACTGTAATATTAGAGATTGTTGTGTGAAAATAGAAGATATTTACAAGACATGAACTAATAGACCGCATACTGCACACATGACACACTGAACTACTACTACTAGATGCAGTTGTCGCTAAGCAGATTGTGTCGTACATCTCTATTATTTTGCAGGTGGGATGGGGGGACTTGGAAAAGTAATAAAGTAATATGTAACATATTACTCTTTGATTCAAATAATAATTTCTAAGGGGTCATGAGTAAAGTGCAGATATTACTCTCCTAAATAATACTGTCCAACACTGGTTCTAAGATGTGAACAAAGTGAGTGACGCGCTGTGTGCTTGTAGATCGGCTATGTTTGTACAGTATTACCTTTTTTCCCTGGTATACACAGGGGAAAAAGAAAAAAAAATGAGTGCACCCGGTACAGATCCCTGGTTGGAGGAGGACCCCGGCATAAAGAAGTAAATGACATTCAGGGTGGCTTTATAAATGTCAATTCCTGTCATATCATTATCCTATTAAGTCAATCGACGCATGCTTGTGTGAGCACGGCTTCAGCACCCTAGAGTCCTATTTGGTTGCCTCGCAATTACAATTCACCAGGAAAAAAAACACACACACACACACACACACACACACACACACACACACACACACACACACACACACACACACACACACACACACACACACACACACACACACACACACACACACACACACACAGCCCACACCTGTTTCAGAGGGCATCTTCCTTGCCCATACATGCAAGCGGAGGACTCAGCTTTGTGTGTACGCCGATTATTCTGCCCCAATGCTTCAGCGTCTCCAATTAGTTCACAGTCCCAGGGCAAAACAGACTTACTTAAGCAGCAGCAGTACACGTGGCAAGGAATGCCTTCAGATGTCCTGTCCATAGTCTGGAAGACCTACTATTATACCTCAGGGGGCAGCATTTTTTTTCCCTCAGATATTCTCTTTGTGACAGAAGGGGGAATATGCTTTTAAAAACTATATATATATAATTATTCCAACAGTGTAGGTCTTTAGAAAAAAGAAAGAAAGAAATACTGGGCCAAACATGTCTCCGTGTTCATGCTCCAAACTAAATAAAATGCTTTACGTAGTGATGAAAGATAATCTCAAATACAAACTATAAGCGTTATTAAATATAGGACTGATTTACAAAAAAAAAAGATTTGTATCAAATATCGTGGGGTTGCGTCGGGTAGATGTAACATCTTGATTTGCTCTCTCTAGTCTACCATCTTCATCTTCTTGGAAAAGACGTCCAGTCGCATTTGAACTTCTCAAAGGAACGGTTTCAAACAGGATATCCTGCCCATCTGCTGCAGGCTGCCGCGTTGCGCCGTTCCAGGAGTCAATCACACGGAGACCTGAGCTGACTGACTGACTGACTGCTTCACAAGGAGCCACATCAATGCCTTTTTTTTTAAAGTAGCCAAAGAAAGAACGTTTTCCTAATCAACTTAAAAGTAGCTTCAGTTATCTGCAGCGAGTTAAGGGACTTAATGAAAACCGGTCCATCAAATGGGGAGGTCTGAAGGAAAAGGGAAGAGGGAGGGGGAGAGAGAGGGAGAGAGAGAGAGAGAAAGAAAGAACGAAAAAAATAACTCTTTCAAGTTTGAAGCTGAAACCTGCATTCATATCCTTTCAATGCAGGAACACTTTGCCACACATAAGAGGACTCCCTTTTGTCTCCAGACCCTCTAAACAATGAAAGACCTGCCATAGAAAGGAAAAGAAAAGAGAGGGGGGAAAAACACGCACACGCACGCACACGCCCACGTGCACACACACAAGCATATTCAGATCAGTCATCATCAAAGCCTTTTAAAGCAAATATTTTGGTCGGGGAGCGAAGCAACAAAAAAAAACCTCATCATGATGTAACTAATCAAGCTCCGCTCTCAACACCTGACTGCGATCACCTCCTGAGAAAAAAATAAGTACAAAAAAACACCACGCGCTCGGGTCCTGACAACTGCACAAAAGCAGGAGGAGGAGGAGGGGGTACGGGGAGGGCGAATGTGAGAAAGGCAGTGGGGTACCCGGCTTCGCCAGAATTTGGCACCTGCTGATCACGTGGTGGCGGACCGCATTGATTTGATTACACCCTCCGAGTTTCCCCGCCTTTTTCTATACCATACCAGCGCGGGGATTGACAATACTCAAAAGAAAGTCAATGCCCTGCTGCTCTCCCATGATAAATGTGATGGCTTTGTCTGCCACCGCAGGTTTCTGCTGGCGCAGGTCAATCGCTATTAAATTACAAAAGTCCACCCCTCAAAAGCCGATTGATAGATGGATACCACAAACACACCGACCACAAAGGGCCCTCGCTGCTCGCGGAAAAGGCATGGTTGCCCCCCCACCCCACCCGCCTCACCCCTCTCTCTCCCCCGCCGCCCACCCCTGTCCCCCCCAAAAAAGAAGCTCTTTTTAGTTTTTGTTCCTTTAGCCTGGTAGCGTTTCGCTACAAGAGTCATCACATGGCTTTCAAATGCTTGGCTGGAGAAGACCTTAGACACACACGAGCACATATGCACACACAAGCAGACATGCACATACGCACGCACACACAGAGAGAGCGAGAGAGAGTGCGACATATGAATACCTATGCAGGAAAAAAAAATCATCTGGTATTTCTCCCCTCTGCCATTTGTTTCTCCGAGCGTTTTATATTTTCAAAGAGCCGGACTAACTGTGTTTGGAAAAAGGACCGCAGGCATGTTTGAGGGATTGTCGGCCATGCATATAATCGCTTACTTACACTCTGTGAGTTTGCTTTGGATCAGGCAAATTACCATCTGAAAATGAGCTGAAAAACACTCTGGGCGAGAGAGGCCTGCGTCAGCCATGGCAGCTCACTTTCAGCGTTTCTTTTTTTACGCGGGCGAGTACACACGAAAACATGCAGAGAGATGGTCCACGCAAACATGCACACACACACACACACACACACACACACAGACATGCGCAACCACACACAGAAAATTAGAAGATGCTCAAAGAAACACAGACGCTCCCCGGTGTTGTCGCATCGGACTCACTAATAAGGTAGGAAATCCGAAGTGTGTTTGTCGCGCGGAAAAAGAAACGTCAATGCCTGTCGCCCCGATCATAATCCTGATATGTGTAAAACGTGAGTGTAGGCGATCTTCAAGTTGGCAATGGGTTTGCGACACCGTGACACATTGTTAGCCTGTGGATTAGGGTCTTTGAGATGGTACAAGTTCAGGCAATCCTCACTGTGCTGAAAGCTTTAACATGTCGCTGCTGAAGCGGTTTTGGTGGTGGTGGGGGGGGGGGGGGGGGGGGGGGGGGGGCTGCAGCAGGGGTGGGGGAGGTCATTGCTGAAGAGGTTTGGGGTGGCTGCAGCAAGGAGAGGTCACTGCTGAAGAGGTTTGGAGAGGAGGCAGCAGGGCTGAACCATTCTGTACTGTAATTTGGAGGTTTTAATTTTTATTCAAAAAATAGCAGGTGTTCATAGCGCACAGCAGTTCTCATAGCGCGCTATGAGCCGTGAACACCTGCTATTTTTTTTTTTTTTTGGGGGGGGGGGTTCTGAGAACGCAGTTGTCAGGTCAGGTGGGAACCTCATAAGGTCGAACACCGTTACTTTTCACGTTGCAAGTTCAAATGCATCACAGTTACAAACGTAGTATCACTTTGCTCACATACAGTATCACTGCTATACCGGTGATGCTTTTGTGTGACACTGTAGTGCAGTGGTTACCAACCCTCGTCGTGTCATTATCCATTTCCCTACTAGTTTCATTTAAGGATCATTTGCTCTACAGACCGCTATTTTCACAATTTTAATTTTTCAATTTAATCATAGTCATCAGAATAAAATGTACCAGAGTAAAACAACATATAGGTATACATGTATACATACAACAGTGTGCACAATTACGTGGTGATCGCTAGGAAATGGACACAACCGGAAGTCATGTACCAAGACTTCTGGTTCATGGGGTTTTCATCAATATGGAGTGCTTGATCGGTGCAATAGCCTTTATTATCATAAACAAATCAACTCAAATCAAGTTGTAATGCCACGTCGATTGTTGGATTATGATGAGAGATGGACATACAGGGCGTGCACATGCACGTCGTACACGCATGCACGCAACCATTTTGACAATTTCTAGGTGAGTGGGACGTGTTAGTTGATCATGCTAAAAACATGCTAATCCATTAAAACTAATGTCACGATCATCTGGGATTAAATAATTCCACTCTGCATCCACATTGTGTACATTAATTAATGCAGATGTTTACAGTAACTCCCTCCACATGAACACGTAGCTTACATGCTCCAAGTAAAAGATCTAAAGGTTGGCGAAATCTATAATGCTTATTAACTCTCTAATCATTTGGCTGGGGACCACCTGGAACCCACTCAAGGAAGGAAGGACCACTGGTGGACCCCGGGCCGCTGTTTGAAAACCTGCAGTGTTATGAAGTAGGCTGTGATTGTACTGAAAAATACAAAAAAAAAATATGGAGATGGGAGGATTTTGGCCCTGGACGATATCAGAGTTGACTGGCTTCATGCAACACGCTGGCTGCCCCCATCATCCCTCCGCAAGGAGGGGGGTGGGTGGGTGGGGGTGGGCTATAAAATAAAGACTGTGTGACACAATTACTGCAGGCGGGGGTCACAGAGAAACACTCACGCACGAGTTTCATGGACGAGGCATCTCCTAAGGGGGACTGGGGCCTATAATAATTAGCAATAATATGCCACGAGAGTACGCTCGTAACAATATGTGCACTTGGGTGAGCCTTTCATCTTTTTTTTCCTCTCCCCTCTCTGTATTCAGTCACCCCTGAGAATGGCACGGCTTGAAAGGACGGCAGCCCCCAAAAAATTGCTGAAAAACTCCATGATGTGTTTATGATTTTATTTTTCTTATTTTACGATTTTTTTTGCCTTCCACCCACCCTCCCTCCCTCCCAAAAAAAATTATTATGAGCACAATGGTGTTATTTCATAACGGAATGTCCCGCTGTGGTGTGACCAAAACCATATCCCCAGGGGTTGTTACACGCTTTTTGGCTTGGCGGGCTTAACTCTCGCACCTGATTTCTGCTAAATAATCTCATCCAAAGGATTAAACGTGATGAACGTCTTTGTAGTGTTTTTCGGCGGCGCTGATATTTATTCCCCCAAATCCCGGGCCGTGTTACGATCTTGTCGTTTTCATGTGAAGAAGTGGCTGCTGTTAATTTGGACCCATAATGAGAAACAGAGGCCTTTTTTTTGCAGCGGAGCTCATGCAGGACTTTCTCGCGGGGGCCTGTTTCGCAGCGCATTGTTTTGGAACGGGCCAATAAAAAAGTACCACCCCCCTCTCTCTGCTGAACCGGGACAACAGTTTATAAAACCTGGATCTAATCTTGGATCCACCGGGATTGTTGTTTTTTTTTTTTTTTTATAATTCATATGTGCGTATAATTCTATTTGGGGAAAAGTCAACTACTGTAGGCAGTAGTTATAGAGGGGAAAGACAACAGAACTGAAAAAAAAAAAAATCATCATCGCGCAATTCTCCACATGCAAGTTCAAAGTACTTTTTTCACATGCTTTTCACCCTGCGGCATATACAATGGTGCGGCCAATCTATGGATTTTTACAGGTAACACAGGGGTGGTCCCTGAGAGGGTTCCAGGTGTGCTCCACAGACTAAATGATGGAAAGTTGGTTAACCAGATGTAACTCTTTTAGAGCGTAAAAATGAAACCAAATGGACCCTTGCGGGTCCATTTGGTTTCATGTTTACACTCTCAAGAGTTATGATATTCACCATCTAAATTACCACCACTTAATTAGTAAGTCATAAGTCATGTTCATTTTGGTCTCATTTTGATGTTTTGCCTCTTTTGTTTGCGATCAAACGGCACTGGGATCAAAAAAGTTGAAAACCACTGCTCTAACATGAAGCTTATTGCCTGGTGCGGCTTATAGTCAGGTGCGGCTTATACAAGGAAAAATCTGTATTTTGCCCCAAATTTAGCTGGTGCGGCTTATATTCAGGTGCGGCTTATAATCCGGAAATTACGGTACAAACTTGAAAAACAGTGCTTTGCGGAGACTCAGTTTTATCCACCATGTCAGGCAGAATATTGTGGCCTACTGGTGGCGGTATATTAGGGAAATGAGGAAAGAGTGCCCTTACTTCTTAGCCTTTCACCGCAACTGGACATTCAAATTCATGTTTTGAGGCATTTTGTTCCAAAACATGTGTTTGGGCAGAAATCCACCTGCTGGTGGCACTAAGGCAGGCCAATGTGAAAAGGTTGGGATTTATATTACACGGTCTAGTAGGAATGTGAGTGCAGCCATTCACATAAATTGCATTTTGAGACATTTTGTGAAATAAAATGACCAATCCTGAAAACTTTGTAAGCCAATTTGGGATGGAATATGCAACTTTGAAATCAAATTACTGTAGGTTCTGCCTGCAGCTTTGGCCGTGAGATGCCTATGGCAAAATATGGTTATACACATTCTTACATCATCTCATGAACAGCTGCATTTGTGTAGCCTGCGTTCCAGCCTGATTCACTGTGTTCTGCACATCTGAAATGTCACTTCGCAAATCAGTCTGGACAGAGCTCTGCTTGACTTGTATTTCCCTGACGTCACCTGTTACGTAGCCACGCTGTTTCTGATTGGATGGAGTGATGAACGTGCACTAGTGTTTTTTCCTCAAACAAACCACAGACCGATCAGAATCCCCGACTACATTTCAACCTTCATATGCCCCGCCTACCTGTGAGGATGATAGGCTCCTGGCCAGACTGATTTGCGAAGTGACGTTTCAGATGCGCAGGACGCAACAAATCAGACTGGATCCTAGACTTGCGTTTATGTGATTGTTTACTCAAATTATGTGAGTTTTGATTTCTATTCTCCTTCTCAATGGCAAATACAGTATGAGACATGGGGACGAACGAAAGCTGTATATAGGAGGTAGTGCCGCTCAAAAAAAAAAGGACAGGCTCTATTTCAGGCTAATAGCAGTGAATACTATCAGCTATTTAACACTTATTTTAACCAAAGAAAAACACTTGCCTTTACCTTTAATCAACGCGCACGCGCGCACAGCAGCACACACACACACACACACACACACACAGTGACAGATCCCATGGGAACGACATATTAGAACTGGGTTTGCCCTAATCTTGACTTCTAAGCGAACGTCTTTGCAGGCTGCCATTAACCGTGCCTTCTATCCAGCTCTCTGGGCAGGATTAAGCACCAGGCACCGGGTGACTGGTGTGTGTCTTTGATCCGTGGGTACCGGTGGTGCACCAGGGGAGGAGGACAACAACCACGACACCGCTGTCACACTGACCTTGTGACATCGGGGAACTGCAGGGGGAAGTGGAGCACGCGGCACTTGGGGCGGAGGAGGCCGGCCAGGTTCTTGGGCCGGTGGTCGGGCATCCGCTTCATGAAGGTGCCGATGGAGGAGAGGAAGGACTCCATGTTGAAGGCCGAGTTGAACGCCACCACGTCTGCCACCAAGCTGGGGGGAAGAGCAGAGGAGCAGGACAGAGGATGAAGGACCAGTTGTTTTCAACCAGTGGTCCTTGAGAGGGTTCCAGGTGGTCCACCAGGCTAAATGATGGAAAGCTGGTTAACCAGATGTAACTCTTTGAGAGCGTAAAAATGAAACCAAATGGACCCTTGCGGGTCCATTTGGTTTCATGTTTACGCTCTCAAGAGTTAAAATATTCATCAAGTGAATTATCCCAAGTTTACACAACTAGAGAATATAGAAGGTTAATGGTCATTTTGATCTGTATGTTGGACTGTTTTACAGCCTGGAATTGTGGATAAAAACAAAGGAAATCTTTAGTTTTGGGACCTAAGTGATGGTCCGTGGCTCAAATGCTGAATAAATAGTTGGCCCTGGTATGAAAAGGGTTGAAAACCACTGACCCTGACATGATAATAATGATTGTTCAGCCATAGAGCACACTCCTGTGTGTGGGTAGTGTGTGTACTTCCATAGCTGTTCGTAAATGCGATTTCTGAATGCAATTGCCCCACTCTAATTTCAACCAACACAGATCCTCTGACGAGTTATAATTGATTTAAGTTAGTCTGTCCTCAATCTGACTCTCTCCAGAAACGTCCGCCTATAGTGGACAGGATTTGTGATATTCTGGGGCCAGATTAGACTAGTCTTCAGTTTGCTGTGATCTGGCCACAATCAAGATTCATCCCGCACCTGACTGTGTTTGCTGGCATTGCATGAATGTAGTAGTAGTTCTCTGAGTGAGGTCAGCGGACTGGACACCCTGTGTTATTCGAGGTGGTTTCAAAGGGGATCCTTACAGGTCCTGAAACTCTATATGTACGTCGTGAGCTTGAAGATCTGCGATTTACCGGGCCACGGCCAAGTACAAATTGGGGCTTTTTTTTTTTTTTTTTGCTCAGGCACCGCGAGTGTTCATCAGTGTGCCCCTAAATGGGACTCTCCGTTCTCTTTCATTATAAAAGGCAGACTGCATTATAATTCAAATTAGCCGAGCAATCTGGCTTCAATCCAATCAAACGTCTCTTAATGATCCATTCGCTTTGAGTAGCATATTATTTAATGTTGCCATATTTGACTGGCTTAATGACATTAAACTAGATGGAGTGCGCCGCGCGGAGCTGAGTTATTGACATGTTGCCCTATGCAGATCAACAACAATCAGTTTTCTTTTAGAGTGCCTCTCTCTTTACTGTTAGCCCTCTGATTAATGACAACGCCGCCGCCACGACAAGAGTGACTTCAATTACCCAGAGAGCATCATGTCGGGCCACAGTAATTAACCAATCATGTGCGCCCTGACATGCTCATTAAGACAAACTATTACAGTTGAGTAGTGTGTTTCTTTTCTCTGTGTACAAACAAATAGGGTAATTATGCGTACGCTTAATTTTCATTGTTTATTGCTCCCGCTTATTGTTACTTGGGACAGTTCCACTTTGACATCTCTCTCTCTCTTTTTTATGAGCTTAAAAGCAAGAGCTGCATTATGATAATGGATATACAGACATGAAACAGGCCTGTTTTCCTCGTCTTCTTCTTCTTCTGTTACCATGAGAACCTAAGGTTCATGGTAGCTGTACTAAAAATATAATGTCTTACGTAGGGGCTGCCGTTCAACGGTGCCTGTATTTCACGTCAAAAACAGACGAACAAGCTCGCAACGTGGTCACAAGTCGAACTAAAACTACTAACGTGGTTGCGCTTGCGTTTGTCGAGCTATTTTTGAGACCCAACACCGATAGGCTGACCAGTTGTCCCTCTTTGTGTGGGACAGAACCTCATTTCTAAGACTTTTCAGGTGTCTTGCAAATTGACCCCCTGTCCCACATTGTGGTTGACAGACCAAGTCAGTGTTCAAATGCCATAATATTTGGTGGCCTCTTCTCCTGCGATAGATGGGTTTTTTAAGTCTAATAAAATAACCTGAGTATTCCCCTGGTGCTACTATATTTCCACACTCTGTTTTCAAATTGAAATCCTGATAATTTTTTTTATATGACATCAAGATCTTAATAATTTGGCAACATGTTTTCCCACTCGTCCCACAAATGCATTACTTCTGTCCCTCAAATGAACAGTTTAGATCTGTTCACCCTAGCCACCAAGCAAGCAATGAAGCATGATATATAATAAAAACATGGCTTAAGTTTGGGCTAATTTCTTGTTTTTGTTTTCTTACCATGAGAGGACCTGGTTGTAGCCATACTGGAAGTCTCTCTCTTGGTCCTTGCGGACCGGATAGACCAGCTGGTTCTCATGGAAGTAGAGGATCTTCTTGAGGCCTGCCAGGTCGGGGCGGAGGGCCATCAGCTCACAAAGGTTCAGAACAGAGCTGGCAAACAGCACCCTGCGAGACGAACAGAGTTAGTGATGTGGGCTTGAAATAACAGAGAATTAAAACCATTCCAAAATTTGGCTGCAGCAGCGGCTTGCCTGGGTCCTTTCTCAGTTTGTCAGACCCCCTCCACCCCCCCCCCCCCCTCCCCTTCCCCTTCCCCTCTGGCACATGCGAGATCATTTGAAAAGTCCATTTTAATTCCAAAAAACCCCAAATGTCTGCTTAGTTAAAGTGACAGGTAATTACTGGAGTCCACCAGATATCATCATGACCACAGTGGATGTATTATAAAGCTAGTTTTCCTTTTTGTTTTGCAGCGAATACAGAAACGTTGTTTGTGCCTTTGAGTCATTTCAGCATGTCTGTTTGACACAGCCAACTATTCTTGTCATCCGTCAGGTAGGTCAGATTTCAGGAAAGCGATCACCCAAACCGAGGGTTTGAGTGCATGTTTTACAGCATGAACATGGTGCTGAAAATAGGAAAAAAACGTTCACAGGGTTCTGTTGTGACATTGTATATTGGTTATTTCCTGTCGTATGCGATACGACAACCATCGTACAAGGCAGTTTAAACCTGGGTGTTTGTGTTTTTATTTTCATAATGTTACTTTTGCTGGTGGGTCGTCGGCTTCCTTCAGGGTTTTCAGTAGAAGGTAGGGGTGTTTATCTATCCACATTTTATTTTATTAATTCGTTAATTTATTTATTTTACAGGCATTGTGTTAAAGTGAATTTTATCCAGGTTTAAATATACACAATCCAGGAGGATTCAGGAATGGCTGGACCAAAGGACAATCTCTATGTTTGTTTGTTTTTTAAAGGTAAATAGTTCAAACACCACCAGATTTTTTGCAGATTTCCATGTGTCCATGGTTGATTATATTGGGCTAAAATAGTGGTTTTCAACCAGTGGTCCTTGAGAGAGTTCCAGGTGGTCGCCAGGCTAAATGATGAAATGTTGGTTTGCCAGATGTAACTCTTGACTCCGTAAACATGAAACCAAATGGACCCTTGCGGGTCCATTTGGTTTCATGTATACGCTATCAAGAGTTAAAATATTAATCACGTGAATTACTGTAACCCACTTAAGAAGTGTACACAATTAGATACTGTAGGAGTCATTTTGAGGTTTGCCCGTTTTGTTTGCAAAATGGTAACGTCAAATGGTGGTTCGTGGCTCAAATGCTGAATAAATAGTGGACCCTGGTTGAAAACCACTGGGCTAAAACATACACATGTTTAGGGATGGTGTGACAAGATTAAGGTTTAGTGTTTCTTAGGCTAGACCCATGTTTGTTTCCGAGGTGTCAGTGACAGGGGTTTCCCTTCGCCTCCCTGTCAGACGATGCCACATTCTGCACGGCAGCAGGAGCGTTCTATAGGCATATCATACATCTCCGGCTGCTCTTTTGCCATTTAGCCGTTGTGCTACTCCAGAGAGAGAGAGAAAAAAAGAGGGGGACGGGGAACCTTTGAAGTTGTCTATCTCCCTAAGTGACCCCATCCACCACCCTCTTCTTCTTCTTCAAAACTTGGCTCAGCTCTTCATCAGTGAGCCCAGTCCCAATTTTTTCCCTTCTTTCCTTTTTTTTATGCAAACCCACAAGCGAAGGCGCTTTGATGTGGCGGTGAGTCCACGAGCCACCGTTAAGATCATGCCCCCCCACCCCCCTCCGCGTGCCTTTCAGACCTGGGATTAGCCCAATTTCCTGGCCCCACTCGGACCCTTCGATCAAACCCTAAAAAAAAAAAAAAAGGAGGCCTGCAGGACGGCGTGTAACAGGAATCACCCTCACCCTCTAAAACTCCTCGGTAATGCGGCGCTCCTCTTGACTCAAACCAGATGAGACTTCTCTATTTTTACCTTTTTTCCCTGCCAAGAATAGTCCGGTGGGACATCCTGTGTAGTTAAGAATTAAGACGCTTCAGACCTGCAAGAATTACTTAAGGGATCCGTGGCGCGAAACACGCGACAGGGAAGATTTGCCTTAACCTCTCCTGTGGATAAATGTACTAATTATTTTTAGTAATATTGTAATTTTAAGTAGTGGCATTATGTTCTTGTTGGAGAGGGAGAAAAGTGGATTTTAAAGAACTGCATAACCAAACGTGGCAATGAAATGAGTTTTCTTTTTCTCTTTTTTGGGAAGAGGAAGAATAATGGCACAAAAACCAACATAATATACAGTATATTTACAGTGTGTATGCAGCTTTATAACCCTATTCCACAAAGTTCCTGTTATGCCACTTTTATAGGTACAGAATATACGTACCTATATACAATGTACTGTACTTTTCAAAACAAGGGCGAATAAGAGATCTAAAAGCTCACATAGACTAGTTTAGATTACCCCTTTAAAACCAGGAACCCCTCTGTGTCATTTTAGTAGCTTTTAGCTCAAGCTTAGAGCACGTCGCTGCAGGCTTGTACATCTGCTAAAGTGTCCGGGTAGCTCAGGCGGTAGAACACTTTGCCTATAAGTGTGGACCACAAGGTCATGGGTTCAATTCCAAGCACCGCCACCTCAGCGTATGAGTAGCACAGCTAGGTTGCGGCAAGATGTGTGTTGGAGGAGGTACTGGGAGTAGGTGTGGAGCTCCACCTCAGCTATCCATCCCCAGAGGTCTAATACAGGTTTTTCAACCTTTTTCATACCAGGGCCCACTATTGATTCACTATTTGAGCCACGGACCACCATTTGATGACATTTTAGCCCCACAGACACCCAAAAACTAAAGATTTCTTTTTCTTTTGTCCACAATTCCAGGCTGGATTTGGGGAAACAAAACAGTCAAACCAACGGATCAAAATGACCATTAATCTTCTACATTCTCAAGTTGTGTAGACTTGGGCTAATACATGATTAATATTTTAACTCTTGAGAGTGTAAACATGAAACCAAATGGACCCGCAAGGGTCCATTTGACTGTACATGTAGTGTGGCCTCTCTGGAGTGAGCGTGGAAATACTTATTGGGTTATTTTAACACATCTAAAACACATCTATAGCAGGAAAAGAGACAACAGAAAGCAACATATTAGGGCATTTGAACATTGATGGCTGTCAGTCACAAAGTGGGACAGGGGCTCAATTTGTGGGACACCTAAAAAGTTATGGAACTGCGGGACTGTCCCACGCAAAAGGGACATAAAGATCTACTATTACTACTACTGAATATTGTGAGAAGAACTAGAAGGCATTTAAAGAATGGGCGTCAGGCCTTAACTGGGTTAACTACTTATATGCCATCCGCCAAATGACAAAACACCACACTGTTGAAAGAAAAGTGATTCAGATCATCTGCGCGCTCCAGTGTGCAGCATACCAACCTAAAACACTCACTCACTACAGATGGTGTCTACCTGCGTCTTCACTTTGACTGGTGACCTTTTCTGGTTGGAATTCCACTCCACCACTGTACATGAGACTGATCATCAGTCCCTCACTCCCTTCTCACAGATGACAAAGCTTGATTAAAGCTTAAAGTTTTACTGTAACTACAGTATGTGTGCGGCAGTGTGGGTGTGGGTGTGTAGGAGTGTGCATGCATGCATGCAGAGGAACAGGTGTACATATTAGTATCACTACCAGTAATTTGATCTTCATCCTAAACATCCAGTAAATGGGCTTGTCTCACTAACAACAATCTATAAGCCACAAATAGCTTCCGTCAACAGTGAAATGAGTACTCTGTCATGCGTCTTTGTGGTAAAAAGTTGAAAAAAAAAATCTTGACCACTAGCCTTAAGTATCATAGAGACGGGTGTGTAGGAGAACACCTCAAATGTAAAAAAAAAAGTTATCCTGCAGTGCAAACTGTCTGCAACATATGTTGCAAATTGGACATGAGGTGCCTTTATTGGTACACTTTTCATTCTACCAAATCAAAAATAGCTGATATACACGCTTGTAGATCAGCTATATGTCTATTCAGCTATATTTTCTATTCCACACGAAATAGAGATACTGGGAGTTTGTTGTTTCAGTCCTGGAAAAAAAAAATAGGTCCTTTTTTTGGCTGGGGCCCCTGGAAATGTTTGTCATGCCCCAAGACAAATTACAACATCTTTATGTTTGACTGTTTTGTTTCCCCAATCCAGCCTGGATGGAATTGTGGCTAAAATGTGATCAAATGGTGGTGTGTGGCTAAAATGCTGAATAAATAGTGGGCCCTGGTATGAAAAAGGTTGAAAACCACTGCACAAGAACATTGTTCATTCAAATATGTGTTTGTATTTACAGTATTTGTAGATCCCAGGCCGTGTGCCACATCAATCTCTTTGTACAGTGTTAATAAGGGTTGCCTACAATGAGCCAAAAGGAAATAATTATAAAAAAGAAAAGGAAAAAAATCCAACCGCTGGCAGCATTATTCTTTCTATAGTTGCGTTTCTAATGTGACTCTGCCTCATCAAAGTGTGCAGCCCCCAATTGCGGTGGTGGTGATGGTGGTGGTGTGCCACTGGGGAGAATCTATTGTACGGGCATATTAGATCACCTAATGTTCCCTATCCTCTGGAGGAATGGAGGCTGCAGGACTGAGAGAGGGGAAAAAAAGACTTCATCAAAAACCGAGAGAGGAAGGATATAAACCTCTGTCTGTGCAGCCAAATGGCTGAGTTTAGGTTTTTGCACAAAACCTTTTTTTTTCTCCTTTTTCTTCTCTCAAAAAGCCTGATATGTGAAGGATGAGTCATTCCTATCAGGCTGGTCCTTCCCCCGTTGCATATTGAGAGAAAACAAAACATCATAACACTGAGGAGCAGAGTGAAAGGCCAAGGGCCTGTAGCAGTGCTATCTGCCAGGATTGTCTCATGAATAGCACTACTTCTGTACTACAGGCAAGAAATTATATTATGGATCTTTTCAGTTTCAGGAGTGGCTTTCAACATTTATCATACCAGGGCCCACTATTTATTCGGCGTTTTAGCCACAGAGGACCAACCATTTGATGTTGAGTTTAGTCTCTCTGACCCAAAACTAAGGATTTTCAAGTTTGTGTCCCAAACTTACTGTAGGAGAGATAAACTGGCAAAAGGTTGGTCAAAATAGCTATTCTTCTACACTTTCTAATTGTGTAGATTTTTGAAAATTAAGTAATTCAGATGTTTCAATATAAATTAACTCTTGAGAGCGTAAAATGATACCAAATGAACCCGTAAGGGTCCATTTGGTATCATTTTACGATCTCAGGAGTTACAGATCCGTAAGGGTCAATTTGGTTACCAACTGTCCAAAATTTAGCTGGAGGACCACCTGGAATCCTTTCAGGGGCCAGTGGTGGTCCCTGGACCACTGGTTAAAAACCACTGGATTACAGTATTGCTCTTAACTGGGCTGCCACAGATGTAAGTTCAACTGGAAAAAGTGCCCTTCTGGGCACAGCTCGCCGCCAGGTCAGGCTGTGGCCTCCTGGTGGCGCTATAGGCCAATGTGTAAAGGGTGCCATTTCCTCTTATGCCTTTGATGGTATTTGGATGGTTTGAGGCACATTTTCTCGTTTGCCTGTTTTGTTTCCCAAATCCATATTTTGGATAAAAACAAAAGAAATCTTGAAGGGTCTGTGGGACTAAAATGTCCTCAGTAAGTAAGTAAGTAGCCTTGCCAGGCCATGATGTCAGGAGGCCCAGCTGAGCCATTGAGGCCCACATAGGTCAGGAGCCTATCTCCTGTTTCTGTAGCGTGAGGCAGCTTGATGTACAAGTACACCCCCTGGACATGACGCTAGTATATCGCAGGGACTTACCCCCAATCCATCCCTTGATGCTGAGTGCCAAGCAGGGAGGCATTGGGTCCCATTTTTTAGAGTCTTTGGTATGACCCGGCCGGGAATCGAACCCCGACCTCCCAGTCTCAGGGCGGACACTCTAACCACAAGGCCACTGAGCTGGTTGTCCTCAGTGCTGCTGAATAAATAGTGGGCCGTGGTATGAAAAAAGGTTGAAAAACCCCTGATATACAGTACAGCAACAGTAGTACGCTACCTGTATGCAGGACTGGCTGGTATGGCCTGCATGAAGTGCAGGGCAGCCGTCCTGGCCCTCCAGTGCCACTTCTTAGCAGGCATGGTGTAGAGCACACAGCCCTCCACATGGTCCCTCAGCAGGTCCACCAGCTGCCTGTGGGACCCCCCGTAGAACGCCTCCACCAGCAGCACACTCATGGAAGGTGAAGTCTGGGTACTGAGGAGGAGGAGATGGAGATAGAGAGGGGATTAGTAGTCCATACATTAAAACGTGCATTTATTTTGCAGATGGGACAAAATGGCATTGCTTCAGGGAAATACGAAATGCGCGAGGAGGCACAGTAGAGCTTGGTAAAAGAGAAAAAAAGTTGGATTTGTGCTGCAATTTCCTGCGGGACAAAAGAATATCTAAACAAAACAAACCCGTAGCCATATGGCGTCTATCTAGAATTCAAAATCTATAGCAATTTGTCCCTAGCATATTTTGTGTCTCCCCAAAAATGCCATTATTATAGTATAGGTCCTATTTGGCCAGTTTAAGGGGCTCCAGTGTTCCTGTGAAAGAGGAAACAGATCGACTCGTATAAGCAAAAGGTTTGGGTGAATGAAAAGGGAAAAGGGAGTCACATAAGGCTTACGGCATTAAGACATACTGGCTTTCTAGAGCAATCTTTCTTCCAATGAAATGTCCCTCCGCCGCGATTTCCAGTCTACATCTACCGTACACGCAGTTCTCCATCTTATTCTTCCATTTAGTTGCCCACAATGGGGAGTAATGTATTTGCAGCACTCAGCAATCGCCCACAAGACTTTTCAATCAGTCAATATCTCGGTCCCTCCAGCTCTTAAATGCAAGTCATATCTCAAGTAGGAAATGAGCTGTGCAATCGTATTTTTTTCCTCCCCCCCGACATGGTGAAACACTGGGTGGCTGACTGTGTTATAGTGGATGAACAGAAAGGCTATACACGCGGACGGCTTTTAAACTCTAGGTTAAACATTGGTTAATGTAAATACAAAGATTACTGGCAAGGCTATGGGCCGCCCCAGCTTGACCTATTGTAGTAAAAACAGCCTACGGTATACTGTATATGGTGAATGGTGCACAATCAAAACCTTATGTGGGTAGACGACGTGGAAGTGATGAGGCTCAGATTAGACCTGGCAGTCAATGAATGCACAGCCGTCGACCGACTGCATCTGTCTATGACTGCAGCAGTTCTTACTGTAATCCAGGCAGCTATAGGGCCTGTGCAACAGCCAATCGAACTATATTCAATGTAATTGACTATACTAAAAAAAAAAAACGATTTAAAGAAAAAATAATCAATCATTTGAAATTCAGAAAATAAGTTCTTATAAGCTCACAAAGTGTTGCATAGCGATGCACTGACAATCTGCTATTTGTGCGCATGACTGTACAACAAAGTAGAAAATTAGTGATTATCATAGTACAATGTTGTAAGTGATTTCACTTGATTCAAATATTATTAATATTAATGTCTTCTTTTTTGGCTAATCCTCCCTATTATAGAGTGTACTGAACATATAAGGAGTTCCTCCCTGTGCCCATTGAGCCCCTGTTGTAAAAATGATAATAATATTATTAATAGTTTCAATTTGGGCCTTCCTCCAATCGGGGTCGAGTGTGGAGGGGTGCTATTGGCCCGTGGCATTTTCTCCCACTGTAGAGTGTGTTCATGTGCACATCTTGTTACGGGGGGACCATTTTTTCTTAAATCTCCTTTTTTTATTGCCATTTTAAAAGATTCTACAGAATAATTCCTCAGAAAAAAAACGATAGCTGCAGCCCTTAATTCAACTGAACAAAAAAAAAACTATTAAACAATAAACACTGCTCAAGCTTCACTGGAATCACAATTTTAACCCCGTCATCTCCGGGGGGATTCCAGTTTTACCAACCAAGATGGACAGCTGCTGATAAATCATCTCACACCTATTACCTTTCGCCCACTGCTTCAAAAGGTGGAAGGCTGTTCATACCTTTTTTCCCTCGCACGTCAGAGATGAAACAAGGGGTTAATGTCACTGCGCTCACGCCCGCGCACACACACACACATACACACAGACACAAACACACACACACACACTCACACGCAGACACACATAACAGGGAATCCCCATGTCAGTGCACCACTCAGGAATTAATAACAGCAGAAAAGCCACTGTATACACCGACAACTCATTTCACAACCCCGTGTTAAGGAGGCTCAGATAGGCTTAGTCAGCGAACTGAGACACTGGTTCAGTCTGGAAACTAAATGAGAAGGATATTAAGAATAAGAACGTTTTTTTTTGCTCTTTGCACGAAATATCAGTTTTCTTCTTACTGCCTGCCTATTGGTTGTTGTTTCCTTGTCGTGTCAGTAATCTAAACATATTATCCTGCGTTCGTACCTGTGGTGGGAGATTAATAGGAGTGTAACAATATATTCATATTTTAACAATGATATATGTATCACAATGTTAAGGATGCAATCATTGGACGATATTTGTTCATTATGGCGATATGATGTGATACAACTCAACTGGTGTCAAATCTAAACAGTAACTATTTAGCAAATACATTAATTATGAGTGAAACCTTTGGATAGAGCAGTTTTTAAGGGAAAATGTATTATAATGGATATAGATAAGTAAATAGTGATCTGATATGGACATTATATTTGAATACATGATTCATACATGATTCTTCTTACAGTAACTCCCTCTGCACTGTCGTGTTTCTGGTATATTGACCATTCTGCCCTCTAACCCTCTGTGCAAGAACATCCGGGTAATGAGTCGTGGATATGCCGTTCAGTCCCATTATATTTACAATACACTCGGATCAAATGATGAATTAAAGAATGGAATGGCACGTTGGGTTAAAAATGCTAAATACAATGCACAACTACTTAGTATTGGTAGAAACCCACATCAAAGCTATTCATGTAGGTGTGGGAAGGAAGGAGATAATGTCTAGGCCTTTCACAAAGATGCAAAATGATATTAGACTTATATCTGATTGACATTTATACCATCTAACGGTATAAATGATTGTCATGTATACCATGTCACGATATAAAACATCATTTTCTCCAAATAAAGGTAAATGGCTGATAACCGATTATTGGTGCATCTCTGCCAGACACTAGTGCTGAGGCCGTGGCTGCAGTCAACATTCTACCCTTGCCAAATTGATATACTAAAGTGTTGCACATAAAACTGTGATTTTATATACCTGCTGCTGCTATAATTTTATGTGCCGGCTATGTTTTCCACCCGCGCAATAAGCATTTCTGCATTAGATGGTGCCAGCATCCATCCATTCCTATTTTATTTTTTTAAAAGGGGGCATCACCACGATTTTTTACATTTTTCAAGATAGTTACCATCCCCAGTGTATTTTATACCCCAAAAAGTATTTTCTCTTGTTTTGTTTTTAAGAGTCTGACCTATATTCTGAGATATCTGTGATTTTCTGTGTGTGTCTGAATGGAGACGCATGAATGGGCACTCTCAGATTCTCTCATTTAGTGATGTCACTCAAATTATCAATTTTAATAGTCCCCTACGCCATTAACTTTGCCTCCACCCTTTAAGTTATTGGTATGCATGGAGTGACTGAAACCAGGCAGATCATGCATATTCTAATGATACAGAGAATAACAATGTGGTGGGCAGCGGGGGAAGTTGTGGCTGTTGTGTGGACATTTCTGGTACTGCACCCAAATAGCACATTGAGGAAAATATGAAAAATAATTATCTTGGTTAAGTTCTAATTATTATCTGGGTTGTTTAGACCAGTGCTTTTCAACCACTGGTCCTGGGGACCACCAGCGGTCCTTGAGAGGGTTTCAGGTGGTCCGCAGGCTAAATGATAAACTGTTGGTTAACCAGATGTAACTGGTAACTGGTAAAAATGAAACCAAATGGACCCTTGCAGGTCCATTTGGTTTCATTTTACACTCTCAAGAGTTAAAATATTCATCAGCTCATGAATATAGAAGATTAATGGTAATTTTGATCTGTACGTTTTGTTTCTGAAATCCAGCCTGGAATTCTTTAGTTTTGGGGTCTGTGGAGCTAAAATGTCATCAAATGGTGGCCGGTGGCTCAAATGCTGAATAAATGGTGGGCCCTGGAATCAAAAAGGTTGAAAACCTCTGGTTTAGAGTTAGACTACAGAATAGTCTAAACCAGTCTTGTGTGACACATTATAAATTCATGGTGGAGCTCCTTTAAAATTGTGTACCTTATACTGGGACTTTTTGTTGCCGTTCCTGATGGCTTTGTCTTGATCCTTCCTTCTGTATCTTCTTCCTTTCCCTGTTTTAACTCCTTCTAGATCTGCAATGAGAGAGAAAGAACATCAGCCAGTCTTCTACACCAGGGGTTTTCAACCTTTTTGTTACCAGGGCCCACCATTTATCCAGCCACGGACCACCATTGGAGGACATTTTAGCCCCACAGACCCAAAACTAAAGATTTCTTTTGCTTTTGTCCACAATACCAGGCTGGATTTGGGAAACCAAACAGATCAAAATGACCATTAATCTTCTAGTTGTGTAGACTTGGGCTAATTCAGATGATGAATATTTTAACTCTTGAGAGTTAAAATGGACCCATGCGGGTCCATTTGGCTTCATTTTTACGTTCTCAATGAGTTACATCTGGTTAACCAACTTAGCTGGGGACCACCTGGAACCCTCTCAAGGACCACTGGTGGTCCCCGGACCACTGGTTGAAAACAACTGTTCTACACCTGCCCTGCATACATTAACACAATAAAGCCTCTATATACACCGATTCCGTGTATGAAGACAACACTTCATGACTGCCTCACGACGGCTAAGACGGGTCTTTTGCCTATAACCCTCAAACCTCACATAACGCACACGCACTTAGACATGCATACGGTATATATGGACAGACACACACACGTACAGAATATAGCCTGAAGGTACAGTATGGGATTTCATGCATAAATACTGGGGGATTTACGTACACGCGGGGCCAAGATAAAGTGAAAGAAGAAGAAGGAAAAGCCAGGGTGTGCGCCGGCTATAGCTGCTTCACTTAAATGCATAAAGACGTCACAGTGAGGACCAATCGAGACCGTTCAAGACGTCACCAGGAGCGCTACAGACCCCCCCTCCATCCTCCCCCCACACACACACACACACACACGGTGCCCCTGGGCCAGAGAGAGCAGGCGCAGGGGCCTAGGATGGGGATTGCAGTGACCGCCGACAAACAGATCGCTGAAGCGTGCGTGCCAGATTCCGACACCTCCCTTTCGGTCCCTTCGGCCATTCAGGGGATTGTTGAGCTGCAGCCTGCATGCACGCTTCTTGCAAGATCTGTGTGTGTGCACCGTGTGCGTGTGTGTGTGTGTGTGTGTGTGTGTGTGTGTGTGTGTGTGTGTGTGTGTGTGTGTGTGTGTGTGTGTGTGTGTGTGTGTGTGTGTGTATGAGCAGGGGCGGATGTAACATGTCCCATTTGGGGGGGGGGGGCAAGAGAACATGTTGGAGGGGCAAGAGAAAATAGTATGGGGTCGGCGCGAAGCGCCACGGGCGATGAAGCCGCACCCATACCATTTTCGCTTACAGGACTTTTATTACGCAATTAAGCATCAATAATAACATCAGTTGTTGTTGAAGTTGCAACAGACACGCAGCATGCATAAAGCTAAAGGTCTGACTCAGAGTTTTCTGTTTTCAATGATGAAATGCTGTTGGTTTAGTGGTGCCAAAATTCTAGTTAGTAGCAGTAGTAGTTTCAAATCATTTTAAATACAAGCGCTTTAATTTGAAATATCTTGGGTTGTTTTGCATGGCATCGTGTTTGGGGGGGAGGGGGGGCAGACTGGGTATTTAGGGGGGCATTGCCCCCCATGCCCATGCCTAGATCCGCCGTGTATGTGTGTGTGTGTGTGTGTATGGGGGGTGTCTGGGGGGTATCATCTTGGATGGGGCCTGACAGGGAGGAGCCGCCTGGCACGGTTGTGTTCTCATGGAGGGGCTTATTTCTCCTCAACACAGGATCAGATGGAATATTTCCATCCAAACAGACAGAGCTGTGTTGGAGAATACGTTAAAAACCGGGAGTCCGAGTTACGCGTGCCGTCCAAGTCCGTCCGGCAGCAGCGCCGTCCAAAAGATAAGCCCAAATAGCCTCTAATTAGGCACGAAGTTGAAGGATATATGGCGGAAAAAGGTATATTAGCGGTCGCCGGTCGCTCCTTGACTTTTTACCAATACACACAAAATAGGGTACATAAATATTAATTGCGAAGCTAATTAGAATTTTATGAGGCCTAGATATCAAAGGAGCTGTCATGGGGTTATTGTTCATGTCTGGTAAAGAAGAGATAGCAGCACAGCATAGTACCTCAAGAATATTAAATGCCTTACAGAAAAATTATTTAAATTAGCGCACGAGAGAGCGAGAGAGAGAGAGAGAGAGAGAGAGAGAGAGAGAGAGAGAGAGAGAGAATAGCAAAATAGGTTGGTAAAACGTGTTATTATCCCCCTTAGATAAAAAATCATGAGTCCTAAGCTACTTGAAAGGAGTCAATTATTTATGATTGAAACATCTTGGGAGCAGAAGGGCCAATCTGAAACAGCCTACATACCTAATGCGTCTAAAAATACCTCAGGACATCTGAGGGGCTCGTTTTTTTTTTTTTTCTTCTCTCTCTCTCTCTCTCTCTCTCTTTCTCCTCCTCATTCCACATCATTGGTGCAATGAATTAGAGATACTCGTAAAAAAAAAAAATCAAGATTGCCTCAAGACTGGTGTGATTACACGAGGATCAAGCAGAAAAAGAAAAAAAAAACACTGACTAATATTGTGCGCTAAAAACCTTTTAATTCAGTGTTCTCATGGCAGGGGCCTTTCAGTTTTGACAATGCAAATTTTAAGCAGCTTCGCGCACATCGCGAGGCAAAGGAACGTGTAATGCTATTCATAACTCCTTTGATCTCATATTAGAAAAGGAGGAGGAAGCTCACATTTTCCACGGATTAAGGTTTCAAAGCGGTGAAATGAGTGAGAAGTGACTTTCCTTCTTTTAATTGAGGGAGTCGTGCCCTTGTACTTCACAAGCACTGGCTTTATGTGAAAGCTAATCATTTAAGGATCCACTGAATGAGACTGCAGCTATAATTACAGACGCATGGACATGTGCTAATCTCCCCCTGCATGGACCGGGGGAGAGGGGCTATGATGTGTACAATAGCCCTGGAAAATGAAAAGGTCCGACTGCCTTCTCTGATGAAGGAACAGTGAGAGGGGTTTTCACCGGGCATAGAGAAGAACCACGGGGCTTACTGTCTGTCTGTCTGTCTATCTGTCTACGACTGGAGGACTCGGAATATTAGGTCAACCTCCTGAGATGCACTTCCGTTTCGCAATGATTCGGTGTATTGAGGCTTAGAGGGGAATTCCACCCATTTTCACCATTTTACCATGTCGTTAATATACCTTAGAGATTTTGTGTGGACATGATAAAATGTTCCATCCCCATTCTGTGTTTCCTAGAAATGGAGGTCTGAAAATATCATTAACATGGTGAAACACAACTGAATGACGTCATCAGGTTGTGTTTCACCATGTTAATGATTTTCCTTTTAGGACCCTTTTAGGGTCCATTTGGTTCACATAATGTTCATGCTCAGGAAAATGTTGAAAATGGGAGGAATTCCACTTTAATACATAGAAATAGATATGAAAATATTTATCTTCAAACTTTTCACCTGTGCAATTGCTTTATGGAAAAATAACCAAACTAAACATCAAAAAAACGTATTACGTATAATGAAATGTGAAAGAAAAGCTAAAATAACTTACTTTTTGTTTATTTAGATAACCTAAACAAAAATGAATAACTAAAAAAGTAAAGTGCTTAAAAGGATCCCGTGCTCATAAGACAAACATGACTTTAAACATACTTGCCCTCTGTAAGTAAAATAAAAAATAAAGCAGCAGAGAATATTTGTCTCAATAAGAAATGCTCCTGTCGCAGGTTGATGATGATGTCATACAGTATGCCCATGTGTTTAGTCCAGCCCAATGGAATTATGCAATGCATATGTTAATAAAAATCAACTTAATAATTTCTTAAATTAATGAGCATCAAAGTAATATTGCTAATATATTAATAGCACAATATATTAATAGCACATGCATTCCATATAACTCCATAGGTGTGGATTATACAAGGACATATGACATCATGAACTTGCACCAGGAGCAGTGCCTAGTGACGGA
Organism: Benthosema pterotum; assembly: GCA_039105355.1. Classification (NCBI taxonomy): domain Eukaryota; kingdom Metazoa; phylum Chordata; class Actinopteri; order Myctophiformes; family Myctophidae; genus Benthosema; species Benthosema pterotum. The sequence goes on from CM076978.1 coordinate 11,995,502, forward strand.
AAGAGAGTATATGAAAGAAAAGAAAATATTTGTATTTTGTAGTGATAGAAAACAAGTATAACGTTTTAAGGCAAATTTGTAGCCAGATATCCTTTTCACATTCTTCAAAACCACAAGCGAGAGTGTGCGTGTGTGCGTGTGTGTGTGTGCGCGCGCGTCACACACACACTTAGCATTGACACACTGCTGTTCCAACCTTGTCAGGGTGAGGAGGTCCTAAATTCAAATACATAGGATTATTCTGATATCTACACTATAATAGCGTTCCACTCAAATCGTACATTAGGCCTACTGCATTAATAAGGGCATATTAAGCGTGACAGCACGTCTGCCACTGTTTTAGTAAAATAAAATGATTACAGGCAGCCCCTCGTCAATTATACAAGGAAGGAGTGACACAAAAAAATGTTTTGCCTACCCATCACAACGCATAACCACATTACCTCTGCTGTCCCTATTCTGGGCATTTTGTTATAGGAGAAAATCCTCAAAAATAGCCCTGGACTAAGTGCTTAATTCATAGCCTGTCATATGCCCACGTCACATGGCCAACATGACGGATCCACAAGCCCACGAAGAGCCACGCGAGAGATGTGCCGGAGGCTTGTAGATCGAAAACCCACCGTACAACGAGGTATAATTCAGACCTAAGTGGTTAAAGGATGATAATTGAATATATTAAATTTAAATAGTAAAAACATTGTGATAAACCACACAACGGGAATTGCCTGACGTAGCCAGACGATCTGATCTAAACTCAATCCATGGGCTAAAAAGGTATGGGAAATATTAAATAATAATAATGATGATGATAATAATGCCAGCAACACAGAACAAAGACGAGCCATATACAATGAGGCGGCGTCGGGATCAGTTTTCAAAACAATCTGCGGCTATCTATTGAGTACTGGTTCGTAAAACCCTTTTTGTTGTTGTTTTTGTGACAGACTTCACCACAAGTAGACACAGTATCCTTTCCCCCATTAAAACCGGGAAAGCATCTGTGTCATTTTAGATTTCATCTATACCGGTAGCCCAGTGCATAAAAACCCACACAGCGTCTATGGCCAGCAGCGACTGTGGCTGAGGAGGTAGAGCAGGTCGTCCAATGAGCCCTTATCAAAACCCCACCCTTTGGGGCGGAGTTTAGTCACTGTCCAATGCCAGTCCAAGTTGTTTAGCAACTGTTACTATGCAGGTCAAGCTTTCCTCCTCTAACTTGCCTATTGGACAAGGACATATTGGAGGGGGGACTGAAGGGCAAATTCTCCATGGGTGGAATTGCGGTTCCTCGAGCAAGACACTGAACCCCAAATTACTACTGACATGCCGTGCTGGTTGCGCCTTGCATGGTTAATGCTGCAATCGTGGAATGAATGTGTGTGTGTGTGTGTGTGTGTGTGTGTGTGTGTGTGTGTGTGTGTGTGTGTATGTAATGCACCTTGGATAAAGTGTACAATTTATCAGCAGCAACATACGTGGACATTTTACAGAAGATTATTTGGGTTTGGAACAGTGAACTCAAATGTTTAACTTGTTTTGTGTTTGAAAGTGTCTAAAACATTTTGTCCCTGGTACAAAACATCTTCAGATGTGGTCCACACTCCGCATCCAAATAGGCCTACGTATCACGCAGGGGGTCCTCGCCACAAAAATGATCTATTGATGTAGGCATTAGTATAATCGACCTTCACAGGCTAACCGTGACGTATGCTAAAGTAGTGCCATCTTTCCATGCAAGACACCATTGTACAAATGTAGACATGCTGTTGTACTGTATCTACTGTTGTGTATTCTAAACAGGGGTGTAGTGGAGGGGGGACGCGGGGGGGATGGCATCCCCCCACTTCTCACATCTAAGATATTTTTTGGGCAAAAGTAGGCCTATGTTTTTTGTTTGTCTTGTCATTTACGTTTATGGATACAATTAATTAGGCCATGTAAACAATCTTTCTCAATATGTTATGCTTGTTTTAATAGCGTGTCTGTGTGTGTTGCGCAGGTGCACGCAAATGCGTATGCAATGCAAGTGTGCATGCACGTGTCTTAAAGGGGAATTCCACTCATTTTCAATATTTTACTGTCATTAATATACCTTAGAGATGTTTTGTGGACATGATAAAAAGTTCCCCCCATTCTGTGTTTCCTAGAAATGGAGGTCTGAAAAAAAAAGCATTAGCATGGTGAAATACATCTTGATGAGAGTGTACAAACGGAACCAAATGGACCCGCCAGGGTCCATCTGGTTCACATTTGTACACTCTAAAAGAATGAAAATGGGTGGAATTCCCCTTTAAGATGCGTCCCCCCACTTCCAAAAGTCCCACTACAACACTGATTCTAAAGCAAAACAATACTTACAGGAGGTGGTTTTGATGACGATGAATCTGGCCTCGCTAATATACACTCAAGAACTGTCACAAAAGAAGAAAAAAGGAGACTGATCAGGCATCAATATATTTGGAGTAAAACTTACTGAGTTTGCAAATTCTTACTGACTATAATAACACAGTCGCAAACACATTTCTACTATTGTTTTCATCAGGGTGTGTGTGTGCTCAGCCTCGCATCCAGGACATTTCATCCTCAGTAGTTGAAACATGTGGTTGCAATATAAAAATAAGAAAAAAAATCACGGCCACCAGTGGAACGGAACGCATTGTTACGGAGCAGCACTCCCAACACGATGAGTAAGGAGGAATCCGGGGAAGGATTACTTCAATATGAATGCATGGATTTAACAAGCATTCTTTTATTTTTTTGTTGTTGGATGGATGGTGGTGGTGGTGGGGTATAGTCTTTGCTCCCTAGCACTCCCATGCATGTCTTTAATTTATTAAGTTACTCATTTTCGTCTGCTCACGGCGTGTGTCTCAGAGGACAGTTCAGAGACCTGCCTACCAGTGACATCAAGCATTCAGAATCCAAAGCTAATAGAAACTGCAGGCTATGTATTCCTGGAAAGTTAGCGCATGCTGATGCTATAATGGAAGCAATATTGTTCTTCTTGCGCTAATAATACATTTTAAAAGATCTAATCTTGGAAAAACAAAAACCTGTCTAACATCTGATGATGTCAGGGGTTTCTGAAGAACATTTATTATGAGCCCACATTCACCACCATTTGATGACATTTTAGCCACACAGACCCAGAACTAAAGAACAATACCAGGCTGGATTTCGGGAAACAAAGCAGTCAAACATACAGCAGATTAATAAAAATGACCAAACCTCTACATTCACTAGGTGTGTCGACTTAGGCTAATTCAGATGATGAATATTTTAACTGCTGAGAGTAAAAATGGAACCAAATAGACCCGCAAGGGTACATTTGGTTTCATTTTTGGTTGAAAACCACCACTGCACCAGACAAATACACTTCTTGTACATTCTATCATTCTATTCCAACATTTAAGCACCAGTATTTCTGACCAGTTAGCCTCACCCAGGCTTTCATTTTCTTTTCCCCAGACTAAATGAAAGTTGGTTAGCCAGGTGTATCTCTTTGAGAGCGTAAACATGAAACCAAATGGACCCGCCGCCGCAACACAATCAGATAATGTAGAAGATTAATGGTCATTTTTTATCTATGTTTGATGTATGTTTATGTTCTATGTTTCAATCTGGCCTGGTATTGTGGACATAAACAAAATAAATCTGTAGGCTAAAATGTCCAATAGTAGTCTGTGGCTCAAATGCTGAATAAATAGTGGGCCCTGGTGCCAAAAGGGTTGAAAACGACCGCTCTAGTACATTTCAAGCACAACTCAACAGAAAACTGAGTGGACAAAACCATAAAGAATGCCTACTTGTTTGATGGTGTAATTAGACAGTGACCCCAGCTGCTACTCCCCCACCTCTGGTAGTTGTAGGCCTATCCTGGGAAACAAACCCTGTCTCGATTAGAACTAGAACAGTGGTTTTCAACATATTTGATCCCATTTATTCAGCATTTGAGCAACAGGCCACCATTTGGGGACATTGTTAGCCCAACAGACCCCGAAACTAAAGATTTATTTTGCTTTTGTCCACAATTCCAGTCTGGATTTCGGAAACAAAACAATCAAGCATACAACAAACAAATGGACACTTTACAGTACTATACATACTGTATATATAGAAATTGCATTAAATGGGGGTCCGTGGTACCTCTGTAGACTAATAAGCAAGTCAAACTGGGGGGTCGTTGAAATGAAACGCGTTGAGAATCACTGCTGGAGCAGGAAAACTCTTCCTGCCTCCTGGCATATCGTATAAAGTATGTCTTCAAACGGAGGTCCGCAGGGCTAATTAGTATCAACTGGGGGGTCCTTGACATGAAAACGTTTTGGGAACCACTGTTTTAGCTAAGCTACAGACTGGGACCGCATGGGTTTGGTTTGTTGTGGGGTGTTAGCTGCTAAACGGGTTTGTGCTTCGCCGCGCTGCGGTGCAGCGGCGCCGAAAATAGCCGATGTACAAGCTCACAACGCGTCGCGCGCGCGACGCGTTGTGAGCTTGTACATCGGCTATTTGCAGTTCCACGTGCTGCCTGCTGCCGAATGAATGAAAACAACAAGCACACTCACCTCTTCCTGCTTCCCTCTGCTAGGCTACTGCTGCTGCTCCGCATACATCCCATGCTCTGGAGGGACGGCGCGCTGTGATTGGATAGAAGTCTGTCGGTTGTCAGGCAAAGTTTATTTTTTTGTAAAACAGGGGTTTTCAACCTTTTTCATCTCAGGGAGGGACCACCATTTATTCAGGATTTGAGCCACGGACCACCATTTGATGACAATTTCACCCCCAATACCTACAACTGAAGAATTCTTTTGGGTTTTATCCACAAATCCTGCCTTGATTTTGCAAACAAAACAGTGTAGACTTCTTAATTAAGTGGTGATAATTCAGGTGATGAATATTTTAACTCTTGAGAGTGTGAAAATGAAACCAAATGGACCCGCAAGGGTCCATTTGGTTTCATTTTGACATTCTCAAGAGTTACATCTGGTTAACCAAATGTCCATCATTTAGCCTGCGGACCACCTGGAACCCTCTCAAGGACCACTGGTGGTCCCCGGACCACTGGTTGAAACCCCTGTTGTAAAACAACAAGAAAATGTATGTTTTACATTGTGAAATCATTATGAGGCATAACAATGAGTTGTTAAAATACCTCGACAGAAATGTATTTTATTTTAGTAGGCTATTCTCTATCTATCTATCTATCTATCTATCTATCTATCTATCTATCTATCTATCTATCTATCTATCTATCTATCTCTATCCTATCCTATTCTATTCTATTCTATTCTATTCTATTCTATTCTATTCTATTCTATTCTATTCTATTCTATTCTATTCTATTTGTGTGTGGGGTGTCAAAATGAAATAATACATAATTGAAAGTTGTTCCCTGGAAATGTCTGCCATCTCTTCTGTCAATCATTCAGTCCCGCTCGGCTATGGGATCTACAACAGTGTTCGGTTGTTCGTCGTTGCCAGCGCCATCTAGAGACAGAGTTCTGACAACTCCGTTCACTTCATGGGGCCAATCCAATGGCGGCCGCTAGTGCTGCTGGGAAGGGGAATAGTGACACTCTCAGAACGTTGTCATAAAAACGGCATGAACAAAGATTTTTTTATTATTGTATTAATGACTATACCTTTGTAGAAAATAATCAGTGCATACAAATGAGAGAGGACATGTCGCAGGATATTTTTGTATACTTTGTTTGCATTATATTGATGCCTTAAAGAGCAGAATAGTAGTTTTCCCAATAGCAATTCACTTCAAATGAGCTTTATTGGCATGAGAAATCGCACCTCATTCACAAAGTGACACTTCCGTAAACGTCACTCTCGCGGTATTCCCGCGAGACTGTTACTCTGTTCTATTGGGAAATAGGCAGAGATGCATTGGACTCAGACAACAGCCCAGCTTTAATGACTTAAAATCCCTTTATTTTCGTTTTTTTAAAATAATGGCACATCATACAAATTGCAGAGACTATAGTTGTTACTGTGAAATAATTTAAATCGACTGTCATATTGCATACATATGTAAAATAGCTCTTATTTGCGCCACTCTCGTCTTTCAGACTCCATGGTTTGTCACTGTTATGTTCTCGGCGACCACTGAGCACGTGACTAAAACCACGTGACTGCGTACCCCTTCAATGGCGCAACTCTCCCTCTAGAGGGCTCTGGTCGTTGCGTGACTTGCGTCACAGGACTGCCCCGCCCCTCACGTTGCAAAGCAGCCCTTCTAGCGCTCTCTCACCATCTTCTTCTTTGAATTAGGCTAAACAATTATATAAGTTAGGTAGTTTTATTGTCGCTTTGTTAAATGTGAAGAATGTTATTCAATACTACGCTATAGGCTTACTATATCCATACAAATGTAAATCGTTGTTTTGTTGAACTTGTTGTACTGTAGTCTAATTCTCCAAGCTTTTGTACCAATGCATACTTGCTGTACTGTACTGTCTCTCATTTCTGTTAATAAAAAATCATTCATTCATTCATTCATTCATTCATTCATTCATTCATTCATTCATTCATTCACTCACTCACTCATTCGAGCGTGTGTGTGTGTGGGGGGGGGGGGGGGTGTAGCGAGAGGGTGATAGCATGTTGTAACACTGAACTTTTCACCTGCTTTTTATTTGCATTCATTATGCGAGTTAAATTAGCAAGGTCATGGCTTAATTCTACTGAGATCCTGTGTAAACAGTTCAAGGCCAGTTTGACTGTCTGCTGCTAGTTGCTATTTTAGCTCTCAGTCAGGCAGGCAAATGTTTCCAAACTTCAAAGCCTAAAAAGCCACTATAAATTCTACCACACCAGGCTCCAATGCAATCTGGGCTCAGGGAGTACGAATCCACATCTGATGGCAAAAACTTTAACACATACAATTAAGATAAATGTAAAGGCAGCTATAAATGACATCTATGGTGAGATGTGAAAAAGCTGCAAAGGTCCTCGTCGTGGTAAAACAAGGCGTTGTTTTAATTACACTTTCCCCTGAATTAAGCAATGCAGTTTGTACAAGCTTGTTAAAATGGTCTCCCTCAATGACAGCGTGGTACTGAAACATATGGTATTGTATGCCTTCATACAGTAGGCCTATGTCTTGATGAATTGAATACACACACACAGGACCACAAGCCCCAAGGCTTTCTGTGTTAGGCCTATCCCTTTGAGCATTATTGCATAATAACTGCAGGCTACAGCTGTACTGCATGAAAACTGTATAAAGCAGTGGTTTCCAACCATTTTGATACAAGGGCCCACTATTTATTCTGCATTTGAGCCATGGACCACCATGTGGTGAGGTCTAGTCTCTTAGACCCAAAACTAAAGATTTTTCCCTCCACAATTCCAAGCTGTATTTTAGGAGATATAGCAGGCAAACTTTTATCAAAATACTTGTAAATTCTTGTTCTTCTAAATTAAGTAATTGAAAGTTTTGAAAGAACCAAAAAGAACAATATGGAGCTGTAGAGAGATGTGCCTATGAAAGAAGACTTATGTTATTTCAAACATGTCGTGACAATAATGATCATACCATATTACCATACTATTTTCGAGAACTCTACAAGTTCACAACGTGTTACCATCATCGGCAAGGTTTGTACATTGCCTATATTTACAGTATATGGGCCTAACAAATTTTGGTTCGAGACACCAGAAAACCCCACAGGTCGGAGTGACCAGATGTCCCTCTTTGCGTGGGACAGTATCTCATTTCCAAGACTTTTCAGGTGGTGAGATCTACAAGCTCAAAATGCATCACGCTGCGATGCGTTTTGAATATGACATCAAGATGTTAATAGTTTGCTAACCGCATTTCCCCCACTTGTCCCACACATGCATTACTGTCCCTCAAATGAACAGTTTATATGTGGTCACCCTATAAGGCCAGACACCAGTTTAAGAACAACTCCTTGATCAGGAGATAGAAGTGATTTCTGGCACTATGTTTTTGCTGAATGAGAGACTTTGAGTCTTTGCCGTTTGAAGTAGTGTGACAATATCAACGACTTTATAGACTGTAAGTAAACGTACTTGATGTTCCTCTTATGTTAAGTTACGATAGCCTTGTAGAAAAGGCCAACTACCGTGTATAACTTATGGTTGCTGCTGGGAAACCTTGTACATCCAAAACCATATCTTTTGTATTATAATTATTTTGAAAAAAAAAATCTTTGAAAAACGTGTGAAAATAGCTGTTGTGATGTAGGCTAGATGACGTTGATCAACATGGAATGATGGAATCGATTGCCTATTTCCATTAGGCCTACTGTTGCGTGACAATATTGTACGATGATACGGCAGTAAGTAAACAGTAAAACATGAAAAGTTAAAAATGTGGAGATACAGGGTTTCTGTTTGTCAGCAATCATTATATACAGCAATAAATCTCAGTTTATACCCATGGAACCCTTTGGATGACATGGGACTTCAAAGGGTGACATGAAGGCAGGATGGCAGATTGAAATCAGCTACAGTCCAGTGGCCAATGGCCGTAGCCTTTCGGTAATTATGAAATAGCGATGCTCTCATTTGCTATGGATTTAGATGTGTGCGGACGAACTGCAAAGTCAGTGATGAGCAAACTGAAATGCAATCTGACGGTAACACGAGAAAGCTAAAAACAGCGGCTGGGTCAGTGTTGATGGCTAGATGAAGCCCATGATTGTTTTGACCCGTCTGACCACTTAAAGGAGTAGTCCACCCAAAACACGACTTCTACATCAATTGCACACCTCATGAAGCTGTGAATTCATCGAGATTTTTGTTGTTGTTGTTGTTGTTACTTTTGTCACATTCTTGAACCAGTCATTTGTTGACAGGGTGGTTAAATTCAAGACTCCACAGGGTGTGTAATTGATAGAACATGGGTAATGTTTTGGGTGAACTATTCCTTTAAGGGCTATTTGTGCTGAGGAAGCCATGAATTCATGGAGAATTTTTTTGTCACATTCTTGAACCAATAATTTAATGACAGGGCTGAAGTGAAGACTTCATGATGTGTGTAACGGATGGGGACATGAGTAATGATTTGGGTGAACTATTCCTTTAAGGGCTATTTGTGCTTAAGTGCTTAGTGCGTCGTGTGTGCGTAGTACAACCAATAGCTAACATAGCTCATCCAGAGGCTCTCAACGTGAGAAAACCTTGGGGAATTTGTCCACAAGCATTTTGGGACTCCATGATTAACGTGGTCCGTAGGGTAGCGAGGGTTCCAGCCTGATTCCCTGCGTTCCGCGCATCTGAAATGTCGCTTCGTCGCAAAGTGACATTTCAGATGCGCAGGACGCAGCAAAAATCACAGACTTGAACCCGCGGGGTCAGCAGCAAAGATAGGGACGGTACAAGTGACTGTAAAAGGAGCAGGTACAAGAGGAATAACACAGCTTTTATTAAAATTTAATTTTGGCTACATTTATTCGAGCATGGTCATTTCCAAGAGAAAATTAAAAATTCAATAATACTTCAGACAATTCAGGAATTTCATCATCAACAGTCCCTCTTCACCTCGTCAGTGGGATGAATAAAGTGGATTTTTTTTAACTCTCAAAAATACAGTGTTTTCACAATATCGTATCAAAAGTTCCCCAAATTTAGAATTTCCAGTAGTTGAAAGGAAATAAAAACAAAATAAAACAAAACAAAAAGAGGAAAAAAAAATGAAAATGTCCAAATACCATAGACGCTCTCTATTCATAATTTGCTCCAATAGTCAATGACAGAATCCTTTTTACTAAAATATATCTATTTGTTGAGGAACTATAATACTGTACACTACAGTATGAAATAAATAAAATTAGGAAATATAAAATGAGTCACATAAATAAAATGGTAATCTTAAAATAAGAACAAAAAAATGAAAATTTATGTTGGAAAAATCAACAACGAGAAAAAAAAACAACAAAAACAAAAAAGTAATACTGACAAGAGAAAAAAAAAGGTCATGGAAAAAATACAGAGAATTGCACAAACATATGTAAACTAACAAACTGCTGTCTATCTATGCTAATACTGACGTAGGTACTTCAAAAAACAAGGTGAAATATTCATTTTTAATACTGGAGCCAGAGCAAAGATAACACAGGTCAAAACTCTGATTTACACTGTACAAGGATGGCACTTGCAGAAACGCACAGGTGAAAAGGTTTGCATATAAGGCTTTCTCTTGAGAAAATAAAACACACAAAGGCTCGCTCGCTTTGAAACAACGGAGCCCTTCTTCATATTTCGATATTTCGCCCCTTCATCGTCACTCTTTCCTTCACTCCACCTCACTCCTCCTTCCGGTCATTTTTTCTTTTCTTTTTTTTCTCTTTTAACTTCTTTTTTTAAGACTCACAATGACATATTAAAATCACACAGGTTTAAAGTTCCTTCACATAAAGAAATTGTTTGTTTTGTGAGGCCCAAAATTGTGTGGTTAGTTTGCCTTTGCAAAAAAAAAAAAAAAAAAAAAAAAAAGTAGGGTAAAAAAACACAACCAAGGACATCACAGTAAAAAGTGGGCAGACAAAAATACAACACTGACGGAGTGCTACCGTGTCTTCAAGCACGGTATAAATATCCATAGGCTTTTATTTTTTATTTCTCTCTCTCTCTCTCTCTCTGTCTTTCGCGCTCTCTTTCTCTTTTGTTTTTTTCCAAAGTGTTTTTGTAGTGATTAAGGGGGGCAGAGTGCAATTTCCTGGTTTTGGGGTTTTGAAACACAATGAAACACAGAAAAAGGTTAAGAAGAAACATTATAATAATAGCACCACACAGCTTTTAGGCCTTAATAATACTGTACATTAAAAACAGCTTCATTTTTCATTTTAATTATAATGATAATCATTATTACTTCTTTTTTTGTAACTTTTTTTTTTTTTTTTTCATTTTGTTTTTTGTTTACAACGTTTTGCATAATGTGGATTTTTAAACAATCCCACCCAGCTTGTTGTCATACGACTCTGATGTTGGCAGTCAGTCACCACATTGCATCTTGAGTCCATCTTTACAATCTTTCCAAAAAAAAAGACCCCAAAATAACAAACAAACGTAGAGCTCTCGTACGACGATCGAGCCCTTCGTTATTTTTTTTTCCATGTCCTTCTGCAACACAGAGCGAGTTTCATGTTTGCTGGAAGAATGAAACAAAAAAAAGGAAATGAAACAAACCAACATGACAAATATTTGCTGAAAGCTTTGTTTTTCCCCTTCTCTCTCTCTCTCTCTCTCTCTCTCTCTCTCTCTCTCTCTCTCTCTCTCTCTCTCTCTCTCTCTCTCTCTCTCTCTCTCTCTCTCTCTGTCTTTCTATCCTTCTATCTTTCTATATCTCTCTCTTAAGCGTTACTACTTCTCCTTCGACTCAGTCCGCCTCCTCCTGGTCCGATTTGCCGTCCGTTTTCCCTTCTCTCGAGCTCTCGTCCATGGAGTGCATCATCAGCTCCTTGCCGTCGTCGTCCTCCTCCTCCTCCATCTCGTCCCTCGTCGAGTCCATCTGCGTGCCCGCTAGGCTCCTGCTGTCGCCCAGCTCTTCGTCCTCTTCCTCATCCTCTCCTCGCCGGAAACCTGCCTCCCCCCGTCTGTCAGTCACGTCCTCGTACGCCGCCTCGTCGTCCCTCTCCCCTCCCCTCCCTCCTCCCCTGGCCAGCCCTCCTACTCCCCCCTCGGTGCCGTCCCGCAGGATGGTGCCGCCGACCCCGACGCCGCCGTCCTCCTGCTGCAGGTCCTCGTCCGGGTCCGAGTACCCGCCCAGGGGCGCCCCCAGGCCCTGCAGGTAGGCCGCCCGCCGCATCAGCAGCTCGGTGGGCTCCAGGAGGGGTCCCGGGACGCCCCCCTGACCCCCCTTGTCCCCCCGCGCCTCCCGCTCTGCCGCCTCCCGCTCCTCGGCCTCGCGCTTGCAGTAGGAGTAGCGGTGGTTCATGTGCTGCGAGTACGAGCCCGAGTGGGAGAAGCGCTTGCCGCACTTGTCGCACTGGTAGGGCTTCTCGCCCGAGTGCAGGCGCGAGTGCTCGATGAGATGGTGCTTGTGCTTGAAGGCCTTCTTGCAGATCTGGCACTGGTGGGGTCGCTTTCCTGCGGAGACACAGAGCAGAGGGGGGGCGAGGGGGAGGCGTTAGCGCGGGTGACTCCGACACTGGAGGCACAATATATAGCAACTAACAACACAGGAACATGCTTTCACAGTGGGTCTGGTTGGTTGGAGGACGTTCTATATAGTAGTACAACGACACACATGCAGTTCGCACCTTTGGTAGTGTATGTTGAGTGCGTGTGTGCTGCGTGCAAAAACACATGAAGGCAGTCCAGACTTGGCCTGTTGTACTGCCCGTGTTTTCGGCCAAGTTGTGGCGTCACTTCCTGTTTTTTTTTGTGGTCGTCAATGGACACACGGCTTGCATTTTCGGCGACAGCAGGCTTTTTCCTGCAAGCTGGCCACCGCAAAAAATGCAAGCTGGAACAAGCCGAAGTGTCCATTGACACCCATTCAAAAAACAGGATGTGACGTCAGAGCGTGGTCAAAACGACGGACTGTACCCGAGCCAAGTCTGGAGACACCTTATGAGGCATGAGTTAACCACATAAGGCCGCCTACAGGGCTTTGCAGTGATGCCAGAGCAACTGTCCTGAAGAGATTTCACCGCTCATTTTCCTCAAAGACTTTTCACAAAGTGTTCATATCAAGAAAGCCTAATACATCATTACAACGATGAAAAAATGGCAGGTTACGACACTTTTTTGTTTTCCTTCGTTTCATTGTGTTCGCCCCAAAACACTGTGTTTGTCTTCACGATTTGTCACAACGCAGGTTGGCTTTGTCCGCGCCATACTCGACTTTGTATAAATCGTTTTAGAAAAGTCTTTGAGGAGAATGAATCTCTTCCAGAACAGGCGTTCTAACGTCACCGCAGAGCTCTATCTAGTACAGTACTTCACTGTACAATGCATAGTGAAAACAGCCAATCTACAGATTGGCTATTTGTGCTATTTACCATTTTGTTGACCTATTTAATAACCTATAGATAAGGCAACATTCCATTTCGGCTGGATGAACCAGTCTGGACTCTGTAGTAGTGGATGGCAAAATACGTCACGTTGTAGTCAAAGATTTGTTGTCAAGCAGGGCCAGGAAATCAGCCATGGCGGAATCAGTATTATGAATGGGTGCTTTCTTATTTCTGTCTTGTGGTTTCCAAATCTAACTTAACAACATGACGTAAAATGACCATCCGCACCAGACCGGTTTGGATCGAACCCAGTCCCAGGATTTCCTCCTTCCTCTGTGTATAAAAAGCTTGGCGTCGGTGACGCCAGGGTATTTTTAACCGATATCATTTTATTGACAAAAATAGGTTGAAAGCGGTCATTAATTTTCGGAAAGACTCCATCTACAGTATATGGTGAACTGAAAATGTACAGCTTATAGGAAATGAATCATATCACATAGATTGTGAACCCCCTATGTGGTGCATGGACCCCCACGTTGTCTCGGTCCCTGTGAAATCACACTGAATCTCAATGCAGAATTAAAATAAATCACACCGATGATGACCTAAGCGTGCACACTTCACATCACATGAACATCTTGGGAGGCTAAATTCAGCCCTGCGCTGCTTGCTTAGGGTTGGAGTTGGAAGGCCCTTGGTAAGGCGAAGCCCTGCATTACTTTATGTGGTCGTCTGCGACCGTGGCTGGCAGGGCTGAGCCAGGGAGATCAGATGCCACGAGCACCAGGAAAGGTGAAACCCAAGCAGTCTGGCCTTACGGACGGTGTGTTTTCATGACATCATCGCCCCCGAATTAATATCGACTCGGGAATCGAGGCCTCCCTTATCCCTTCGCACCATAGTATGACGAATGTATTTGTGGGAGGCTTTTTTTCGCGCCCGTAAAATGCCCTCTCCCCTCCGTCCTCCTCCGTATACACTCACAGACGCAAGCTACAGTACACATACACACACACACACACACACACACACACACAAACACAGACAGTCTCTCATACTGTATACACACAGAGACACACATTAGACGTATAGTAGTGACACGCATGCACGCGAAACGCACAGCCTCGTCGCCGCGCCACCTGGATTTACTACTACGACTCTGTGTGTCTGCTGCGCTCTACGCCGGAAATCTATTCCATCTTGAATTCTGACAAGCAGGATGGGACTCGTCTGATGCCAAACCCCATAGGCCTAGAGTGTGACACCCTTTCCAAAGCGCACATCCCACGCACACATGCACAAACGCCTTCCACGCCGTGTGAAATGCCAATAGTCACGCATACACACGCGCGCGCGCACACACATGCACACTGCAGGCAGGATCGCAGACAAGCCACGCACTGGAATGTGCGTACACATGCACACCTCCCCGCATGTGGGCGCACGGCACAGGCCAAGAGCGAGAGAGAGACACACACACGCACACACACACACGCACACGCACACACACACACACACACACGCACACGCGCACACACACGCACACACACACACACACACACACACACACACACACACACACACACACACACACACACACACACACACAGGCAATTCCTAGCCACAAATAGCCTTGGAATGCCGGCAACATCTTCCATAGTTGGCATACTTTTTAAACTGCCCCCCCACCCACCCACCTCCCAACCACCCCACCCCACCCTCACCCCCCCCCCCCCCCGACACCCCCACGAGGGGCAAAAATAAATGAGACGGTGGATTCCTGGTGGAGCGCTAGCTGCTCCTGCACCGCATGTGTAACAGGGGAGTGACAGGGAGATATGAACGGAGGAGGAGGAGGAGGAGGAGGAATGATGCAACCTGCTGAAACAGAGCAACACTGGTGCTTCTTCTTCTGAACCTTTATAGAGAGACACACAGCCCTCCAAAATAATCATATTTAAACTGGGGACGCCCCCCCTCCCAAATAAAGACACAACGCTTCAAAATAATCGTAATTGAGCTGGGGATTCCCCCCAATATAATCACCACCCGTTCGCCACCAGGGTTGAATCTTTTGGGGGATTTTTGTCATTTTTCTTTCTTTTTTTTATACCATGCGAAAGGATGGATATCATTGCTTCGATTTGACATATTGGTTGTTCAGTTTGACTCACACCTTTTGGAGATATAGAGATTATAGAGTGAAAAAGTTTCACTTCTGTGGCCTCTAACATTACACCTAGGTATATACTGTACGTGTTTCTATGATGTTTACATGTTGAATTCAGCTCTTATATTAATTTCAGACAAGCTGTAGTATGTGAGGAGTCCGCCTGTGCTATCATAAAATCATAAAAATAAAAATTGTTTTTCTGCCCAATGCCCCAATGACTCAACCTCAATTACAAGCCACATATACACTATATACCGATTAGGTGACATATATTTCAATCAGGGCCCAGCCCCATGCTGACAATTAAGCAGAAATGTAGTAGGAGTTACATCTGGTTTGACGCGGTTCCACAGATAGATATTGTGATTTTTTTTTTTTTTTTAGGTATTAAAAAGGTCTTTAAATCACTGTCATATGAGGATGGGAACACCCTCGGGGGGTCCCCCGACCCACATCAGGTTGAGAAGCACTGAGGTAGTAGAGGAGGAGGTCAGACAGATTTAGCGATTTGAATCCATATATTACTTTTCTTTTTATATTAAAAGAAAAAGGGGGGATAAAAGAAGCAGAAGGAGGAGAAGACCCAGATATGTCACACAGGCAAATTAATTAATGGGATGGATGTGTCTCCCAGCCGTAGACCTGGCATCCCGACGAATGCCCTGAGAGTCAATGGTGTAAACCTATCCGCACCACTTAAAAGGTATGCTGCTGGGCTGACCGGCCGACCGCGCTGCTGCTGCTTCTGCCCAATGTGTGTCTGTGTGCTCGCTTTTATGGTGTAAAGTTCAGAGTTCGGTTTACCTGGAAGATAGCCTATTTATGTCTGGGTCACGCTTTTAAAACCCCAAGGAGGAGGAGGGGGGGGGGGGGGGGGGGGGACTGAACTCTCCTATATCTGAATACTTTTCCCCTCCTTTTCTTCTGGACATCTGTTACCCGGTGACACTCAAAACATGCACAAACACACCGACACAGTCAGTCAGTCAGTCAGTCAGCAACAGGCACGCAGATGCACGCGAGCATGTGTTCGCTCTCTATCTATCTGTCTATGTGCCCCCCCCCCCCTACACACACACACACACACACACACACACACACACACACACACACACACACACACACACACACACACACACACACACACACACACACACACACACACACACACACACACACACACACACACACACACACGTAAGCGCGCACGGCACACATTGAGACACAGTATGAATGGTATTTGTATTTGTGGTGCTGAATGTAAATGTAAACCCTTCTTTGACATACTAAAAAGATATCCCTACCCCCTGTTGAAAAGAAAGAAACATGTTAAAGGCCATGGTTTGGAATACAGATAACCAAAGGAAAGACAGAAAGAAAGAAAGAAAGAAAGAAAGAAAGAAAGAAAGAAAGAAAGAAAGAAAGAAAGAAAGAAAGAAAGAAAGAAAGAAAGAAAGAAAGAAAGAAAGAAAGAAAGAAAGAAAGAAAGAAAGAAAGAAAGAAAGAAAGAAAGAAAGAAAGAAAGAAAGAAAGAAAAGAACTAAGAACTACAAGGAGGGGGGGTGCTACAGTATAAGTGACGAAAAAGAAAGAAAAAGAAAAATGGAAAAGTGAAGAAGAAAAAAAGATCGCTCCGAAGACAAAAAATATGAGGAATATAGGAGGAGAAGGGCAATATAATAAAAGCATAGGGGGTGGGGTAAAAAAGAAGTGTCCAAATGTTATATACCTGTGTGCTCATATTTGTGTCTTAGGAGGGAACTGGTCTTCTGGAATGTTTTGTCGCACAAGTCACACGCGTACATACCACTTTCTGTCTTCTTAATCTTCTTCCGCGAGAGGAGCGAGTCGCCGTCTGTCAGGTCCTCCAGGCCTGACAGATAGTCCGCCGTGCCGTCCAGTAGTTCCCCCTGCATGGCACAGGGACCACCGGTCAGAAAATACATCCACACCTGTCAGTCACACCTCTGACACCCTCCACACCCTGCCCTGGCACGTAGCCTCGGTCTCATGTGAAGGCTGTGAGTGACTAGGTATTATTTTCATTCACGGATTAGTTATGATTCAAATTACTGTTATTATTTCTATTAATTCAAATAATCCATTAAAAAAATGAAACCCAGCTTTTTATCTTCCCGGGTCTCCCATTGTTAATCATTATGTCTTATCCTTTCTGAATATGATATTCATGTGAATTTAAGCATATGCTACTTCTGTCACATTTTACTTCCTTTATGCAATTATGTTGTATATACACATAGGCCTAACATGTATAATGTATTTTGTAAATATCCAAGATTTTTGTATGACATAAACAAAATCAACCTACAAACTTTGCAACGTGATGCAGCATGTTGTAAGCTTTGCCTGCAAAGCCTATAAATGAATAAAGAACAATTAACAAAAGCTATTTAACCTATTTTAGGTTGTGAACAGGGTGAGCTTGTAGGTCTGCTGATTTTGAAACAAAGATTTGCGAAAATGTGGCTGCTCAAAGTGACAGATGTGTTCCTTATGAATAGAAGAGATTTGCAGAATCAGGTCTCATGGGTTAGAAATTATCCTCAGATAGTGATGCTGGGTAAATGAATAAAGTGTTGCATCCCTACACCTTCTGCCTCCATCACCCCTCCCCAGCCTCCACCTCCACCAGCACCTCCATGATCCCTAGTCTGGACAGAGCTTAGTGGGCCCCACCTGGGTGGGTGTAAGTCCCCCCTTGAGCCACGAGAAGACAAAAACAAGCTACTGTAACATATGGCATATGACATTTCTAAATTCTCGTGTTGTGGAGTTTCACTGTGATTATGTGCACATAATACACAGCCGCAGTGTAAACATGGCTAATTGAATTATCTCGAGACAAAACAAGTCGTCTTTGAACCATCCAATCAGAGGAAAAAGAATTGTTGGTTTTAAAGGTATCATAGACAACTTTAGTGTGTACAAACTGTTTTTGTAAACAGATTTGAATGTAACTCCACCTCACCTCCACTCCATTGGCTCGTTATGAAACTGCTGGGGACTGCCGTGCTGTGATTGGCTAAAACTAATCCATTAATAAAGGCACAAAAAAGTGATTTGACGTCAAATGCCTCACCTGGAAACCTGGTTTCCGCTGGTACTTTCTCCTCTGTTGCATTTCGGCGAACGTGGCCGCCCCGGTGGCATACGTATAGGCCATGTGTGGCAGGAAGCTCATGGGGTCCAGGCCCGGGTAGGGCCTGAGGCCCGGGATGCTGGCCTGGGCCGACATGAACGCCGGCGGAGGGAAGGCCCCGTGGGGAGGCAGGGAGGTGTACATGTGGCCGCCGGTGAAGGGGTTGATCCCGAAAATGGGACTGGTGCTCTTCTCCAGCTGGTGGTGGCCGGCGTTGTTGCCCCCTCCGTTGTGGTGGCCTTCGGAGCGTTCGTGGAACTCCTTCTTGACGTTGACCAGGGACAGCGGCCCGGTTCCCTGGTCCCTCATCGGATGGGCCTCCCCGTTGCGCTCGACCACCATGAAGCCGTTGGGCCGGGGCCGCTTCTCTCCCACGGAGACGCCCTTGCCGCTGTGTGACATGTGTTTTGGCAGGGACAGGTCCAGCGGGCTGTCCCCATGCAGGGCGTCCTCCGAGGCGAGGCTGTTTGGAGTGTAAGAGCTACTCTGCGAGTTCTTCGAGGAAGTCGAGGAGAGGTTGAGGGGCGAGGGAGTGCTGCTCCTCAAGTGGTCCATGGGGTCTAGTGGTTTGTCCCCTGTGGTCTGCCTGCTGTTGGCTGTAAACTGGTTGGCCTTCGAAGAAAGTCTGTGGGAGACGTCGCCGTTGGCAGAGCCCCCGTGCAGATCCGTGGCAGAGATCGACAGGGTCTGATGTGCCAAGGAGGACATGGGCGACCGGGTCAGGCCGTGGTTGACGTCGTTGCGGTCGTGCGGCGGCGACCTTTTCCTCAGGCTGTTTCCTCCGTGGCTGTTCTGGTTCTTCCACTGGGAGAACCATTCCTTGACGAACTCCTGGGGCAGGCCCACGGCAATGGAAATCTTCAGAAGCTCCTCTGAGTTGGGCTCGGTGTTCATGGCGAAGTAGGCCTTGAGCACCGACACGTGGTCCTTGAAGGGGTTGATGGGGCTGGTGGAGGAGCCCCGCTCCGACAGGGCGCTGGAGAGCAGGGCGGCCTGCTGCTGCTCCCGGCGGCCGGCGGGAAGGACGCTCTCGGCGGGCTGCAGCACCGCCTTGATCTCCTCGTTCATCTTGCACAGGTAGCGCTCGTGCTGGTGCAGCGGGATGGGCCCGGGGAACGTCTCCTTGCAGAACTGGCAGGAGAAGGGCAGGAACTGGGACTGCCCGTCGTGGGACGCCTTGTCCTCGCCGCCGAAGTCGACGGCGTGGTTCGGCTTCTCCTTCTTAATGTCCATCTGCCTCTTGTGGTCGTCGATCAGGCTCCGCGCCTCGTTGACCTTCTCCAGCGTGTAGTCGATGATGCTCTTGGTGGGGCTGCCGTGGCCGACCACCTGGAAGCCGCCGGCCCGCGGCGAGGACAGCGCCAGCTTCTGCTCCTCCATCTGGGCTCCCAGCTCCTTCATGTAGGCCCTGAGCTTGGAGATCTCCTCCGGGTTGCCGTCCATCTTCTGCCGGCAGACCGTGTTGTCCACGATCTGGAGGACCTTCTGCACTTCGCTCAGGTTGTTCCCCAGGGAGCCCGGGTAGCCCAGCATGGGGAGGTCCAGCCCCATGCCTCCTGCCAGGTGCTGCAGGGGGCTCTGGGAGGAGCTGTGGATCCCGTGGGGGCTGCCCCCGCGCCCGCCGGCCCCGTTCATGTAGGCCCCCGGCGCCCCGAAGCCGTGCTGGGACGCCATCAGTAGCCGGTAGTCGTTGAAGTCCATGGGCTCGGCCTTGATGTCCAGGTGGCTCTGCGGGTCCTGCGCGCCCAGCGGCCGCCCGTTCTCCAATTTGTGGCGGAGCTGGGCCAGCGCCGGGCTGCCGGGGGAGGAGGTGGTGGAGTTGGGGGAGGAGCCGGGCTTGGCGCCGTTGCCGTTGCGCACGCGTCCGTTGACGGCGATCAGGCCGATGCACTTCTTGCTGCTGATGTGGGAGCTGTAGGAGCCGGAGTGGGAGAAACGCTTCTTGCAGTTGGAGCACTCATACGGCTTCTCACCTGAAGAAAACAGAAAATACGCCTTGTTGCTCGAGCTTTTTTTGTGTAATGAAATGTGTCACGGTTTACTGTACAATGGCTGGTATTCTCAAACGCTATGGTGTAGCCAGGTATGGTGTAAGTCTTCTTCAAAAGCCTGGTGGTACAGGCTTTTGGCCTACACACAAGGCCCCAGACCTGATTTGCTGCCATGCAGCCAATGAGAAGACTTACGCCATACCTGGCTACACCATAGCGTTACCAGCCATAATAGTCAATTATAGTGACATATCAATTCCATGTAATGAAGCAGGATCACTCCGAGGCGAAACGTTTAGAAGTAAGTAAAAAAAAGTTGAAAGGACAAAGACTAAATCATGTATAGTTAATTGGAGCTTAAGAAACCTGATGAGAGCACAAGAGCCAATAATCATGTGTGAACATTTTCTATTTTCTATTCCGTTTCCATTCAGCTCTCAGCTTGATGAGCTATGGCTCCGTCCATATGGCTGAATTACTCAGTTACGAAACAAGGTCTACTGAGCTATTCTAAAATGGAATGAGTCATTTACAGACCGGGGCCAAAAGGGAACACTATCAATTTTACTGTTCATCATGCGGTCCAGTCATTTGAATACATTCCGAAACGGAGACAGAGGCTGTCCCACCAGCCCTGTTAATAATAATATTAATATTAATAATAAAGACCCACCACTGTGAATGCGGAGATGTTCCTTCAGGTGGTGCTTGTATTTGAAAGCTTTTCCACACTCGGTGCATTTGAACTTGCGGTTGCCGGCACCCTCGTTCAGTAGCTGAGGCTGCGAAGAAAAGAGAAAACATTTCCAAAGATAAATAAATAATGTGTAAATATCTCTTGTACAGGAGTTTTTTTTTTCCATATCAGCACAACCCGATCGAGAAAGAGTAGGAGTTGCTTAGCAGACAGTGGTAGGGAGATTACAAGGTATTCACAGTGAATAGAATATAATGAGTTACATTTACATGCATATTGTATAATTCAAGCCCCAGTACCGATATGCACAAAAGGCCCCCAAAATATGAGCCTGTTAGATTTTGCATCTAAATTCCGTAATCTAACTGATAAAGCGATCCATTCATCGCGGCATTCTGAGGAAGAACGCGTGGGATGACTTTGTTCAAAGGTAACACTTTAGTGTAGGTGCATTTCCTCCATTTGCATTTCAAATAAGATCGAGATAAACAAACGAAGAAAACACTGAAAAAGGGCAAGAGAGTCCCTCAAGCGAATGTGAAAGAGAAAAAAAAAGTTTAGAGTGGGAGGTGTTCACGTTGAGTGGTTAAACAAACAAATCAAAAATCCCTTCTTAGCTTATTTAGCATGTGGAGTGAATGCTACGCACGCGATGTAGAGCGATAAACCGGAATATGGATTTATTTTATGATAAAATGTGTAGGTCAGAAATCTTCCAGAGAGGAAAAGTAGAGGGGAAAAAAACTGATAAGCAGCAGAGACTCATGTCTTCTTAGTATACAGGGTCAGAATAAAAAGAAAACATGCTGGAAGACAAATCTGTGCGAATTCACAGAAAATCTGTGCGTGCCTCTCAGCTAAGGTCCTTGCACTCGGATGCACCGAAAGCCTGTGGTTGTTTTTTTTCCCTCATACGACGGTAGATGATGCCACGCGGCGCGCAATGCATTTTGAGTTGGGCAAATCGGGACATTTTCGCCATGATCCACTGACGGTGCACATACGTTTGCCCTCTCGCACAACGTCGACAAGCAACAGGGCACAAGGTAGAGTCACATGACCTCCCGCTCGCTCCTTCCTTTAACTATTTAACTAGGGGAGGAAGTACACAAATAAACAAGCACTTAAAGTCATTTGGGGATTATGATACTCCCAGATCGCTGGGGGAAGAGGACCATCTGCTCCTGTTTAAGGCAGCAAGGAGGAGAGGGGAAACGGGGGGGTCAGGTGAAGGGGGGTGAAGTGGGGGGTGAAGGGGGTTGGGGGGGGGGGGGGCTAAAGCAACTTACTGCTTCTGTTACGGTGAGCTCAGGCAAATTTGAGGTCCGAAGCTGACAGGCTTAACTCAGGAAATCTCATTATAATCACAGTATAATTGGAAAATTGAATGATTCACTGCTTATTTACATGGTCTAATATGAGTTTTGGATGGGGGTGAGGGCAGGAAAGAGGCAAGACCGGGGTCCATTTTTGGACTATTTCTATTTCTTTGCGTGTTGTCCACGACCCCCCCCCCCCCCCACCCCCCAACTGTTATATTGAGATTTTTGTAAGAAAAAAAAATCCTCCTCTGAAGGAAAATAAAATCAAAGTTTGGGGGAAATCATAGGAAATGGCCTATATATCCCTAGCACTATCTTTATTAGTGCTAGTCCTCTAATCAAATCTGTTCCACTTCCAGTTCCAGCAACAGCTGATGTAAAAAGTCAGATGGCCCGGGGAAGTCAATATGCTAGCACATCCCACGCATGCTTCACTGTAGGCGGAAGCTTGGGGGAGAACAACATAATGCAGCTGCTAACAAGCAGTACAGGGTCTTACTTTGCCTTTTCTTTTTTTTTCTCTTTCTTTTCTTTTTCAACCACTCGAGCCGCATATATATATATCGTAGGCTACTTCATTGTATGACAGGACGCGAACACAGCCCAGCTCCAAGCGTATATGTCGACACAATGCAACACATGGTGGTTATTTTTTATTGTGATTAATTGTTGCTGTTTTGGGAAAATTCTTCTAAAGGGATATTTCAGATCTTTGGAACTTAAGTTGTATGAAATACTTGCTAGTGATATAGTGTTTGAACTGGATTAATTGATTGCCAGAGTCCTAGGGTGGGAGTTCTGCTCTGGTTTGGGTTAAAATTAAGTAATTACAGTATGTATATCTGGCGGGCCATGCATAGCATAGTATAATTAATATTAATAATTATTATTTCTGAAATATTAACATCCTTTCTTCATTTTGACCTCTCTATCACATGGAACTACTTTTTGGGCGTAGTGATATGGAACAAAAAAACATAGTTCCCTGTGATAGAGAGGTCAAACATGAACAAAGGATGTGTTAATATTTTAGAAATGAGTCAACAATACAAATGGAATTCATTTTTGGGGGGTTTCATTTATTTTTACTACAAGGCCTTAATGACCTCTACGAAATGACCGGAACTACTTATTACTTACTACATATTTCACCAAAACCAGAGCAAGCAGAACTCCCACCACGGGACTCTGACAATCATTTAATCAGTAGCAACCACTATATTAATGGCAAGTATTTCACACAGCTTAACTTAAAAAAAAATCTTTACTATCGCTTTAAATTTAGGGGAAAAAACATTGAAAGTTAATTTGTAATGTTAAAAAAATAAAATAAAATAAATGCATATTTTTTGGAAAGATGTTGCCGCAGTCTGGGCACGTCCGCGTACTTAAGAAAATAAGAGAACAAGAGGCAGGAAAAGTAAAGTTGTTACAACAGGAGAAAATGACAGCTATACGGGGGAATGAACCCAATCATTAACTCGAGAGAGAATAATGTAATTCCGCACAAGCGCACCGAGAAGCCATGAGGAAGCCATTAAAGACATCCTAATTAGAAATTATTTTCTTTTAATAAAAGAAAAGAGGAAGAGAAATGAATAGAGGGAGGCCAGTGTGTTGGAAACGGTGCGTGTCGCAGCCCGGCGGTGTGAAAGGACTGATTAAAAAAGGAAAGGAAGGGGAAAGGAAAAGACGAAGAAGGAGAAAAAAACTCAAATGGAGAGAAAGAAAAGAAAGAGAAGGACCGGATATAACCTTTCTCAATTGAGGTGGGCAGGCGAAAATGGTATGGGGGCAGCTCCCATAGTAAGCATCAATAATAACATCAGTTCAGTGGTGTTTCTAAGCATTTTGGAGCCCCAGGAAAGGTTTACCTGGACCTCCCAAATGGTAAGGCTACAGGGAAAATTTCCTGTGATGTCATACCTATGACAGGCACAGTAAAATGGCGCCCCCCAAGCACTTAAATTATGAACTATTTTTTAAACTAAAGATCATATCATGGGCTCCATTTTCGTTACCATCTAAACCCCTTATACTAAACCCATTATATTTTTTTTACCATTTTGAAAAACTTTTTGGAATAGTTCAACGTGCCAATCTATTGACACATTGTGAGCTTGTAGACTGACCCTTTAAACGATTGAAAAATGTTATTTTTTAATAGTTTAAAAAGGCAAAGAAGTTAAGGAATAAGGGGTTTAGCGGTGACGAAAATGGAGCCCTATGTGTTTTAAATGTTCAAGGGGCCCAACATGCCCATGCCTACATCCGGCCCTGAGAAAGAGTGGATTAAGAAGAGGAGCTGCCGGGGAGAAAAGAAAGAACGAAAGAGAAACAGAATATCAACATCATCCTCCTCAACCATCATACCTGATCTCTCCCTGGCTTGTGCAGCGTGGCCATATGGCGCTCCAGATGCGTGCGATGGGGGAAGGTCTCGGAGCACAGGGGGCAGGGGACGCTGCTCTCCTCGTTCTTCTCGTGGCGGTACTTGATGTGCTCCTTGAGCGACGTCAGCCGCTTGTAGCCCCGGTCGCAGTAGGGGCAGGTCAGGAGCTGGGCGAAGTCGTCTGGCGTGCCAGGTGGCAGGTCTGTGTGTGGGGGGAGAGAGAGAGGAGAAAGAGAAGAGAGGGTCAGCGGGGTCAGCTAATGGACGGCCTAATGGGCAGCCAGCCCAGCGGCCTGTCTGCGGGCCGTGTGTGTGCAGGGGCGGATGTAAAATGACCCGTTTTGGGGGGGGGGGGGTGTTGTTGAAGTTGCAACATAAAGCTTGGTTGTTTTGCATGGCATCGTTTTTTTGGGGGCAGACTGGGTATTTCGGGGGACATTGCCCCCCCCCCCCCCCATGCCCATGCCTACATACGCCCCTGTGTGTGTGTGTGTGTGTGTGTGTGTGTGTGTGTGTGTGGTGTGTGTGTGTGTGTGTGTGTGTGTGTGTGTGTGTGTGTAACCCGGGAAGGAGAATAAGAGAAGAAGAAGTGCCGTGCATTTGTGTCTCTGTGTCTGCTGCGGCATGGGGATGGCCCCCGTAGGGTTCACTTTTCACCTTTGGCAATGATAAACAGAAATAGACCCGCCTGAGAACTAACTGCAAACTGTAAAGTGTATTAGCTGGCCGAATATAATGAGCAGTGAAAAGTCTATTTCCTGTGTTGAGGTAGAACAAGCATGCTTTGCGGACAGAGAAAAGGGGGGAGGGGGGTTGCGGAGGCCGTCCGGGGCACGATAAAGATGAAGTGCACTGTAAGATGGAGTGTATATTTGCACAGATGCACAGGGACAGAGGCCCCGGGTGCGTTAAGCGAGAAACACACACGTCAGTGGCTGCGCATTTTGTGAATTTTGTGAACACCTCGTGAGTTCCCGTTCAAGCCACTTCTTTTATCCCATTTCATCTGGACACTAAAGATTGAAAAATCTCTGTTTCTGTGTCAGTGATGCTCAAAATATTTCATGCCAAGGACCTGCAGAATGATCTCTATCTGGCTGCAGAATCACATCTGGAAACACGTTGTTCTAGAGATCCCCCAGAAGCAAACATTTGAGTTACTGCTCCAAAAGAATATACTGTATCCAAAGGTGTGTACATCATTTTCACAATTTCTTGAAAATATCAGAAGTACAAGTAGTTGTAGATCTGCTAAATAAAGTATAACATAATGCTTAAAACACCAAAAGGCATCTCGGTACAGGATGGATTAAAACACGCTGTGTGCTGTAATACTGCTTTCTCAGTAGGTGTTCTGGACGGGTCAACTTTAACCCAGTGGGCTGTCTCTGGTGTCTGGATCCAGTGAAACGGTCGGGAGACAAACAGTGTCGTAATGCTAACAAGGTCTAAGGTGGTCGGGTGGAGAGCATCTCATGGCTCATATGGGCCATGTGTCAACGGGTGAAGTGTCACCGAAGCTTTCCTTGGGCATAAGTCAAAGAAGTGCTGCCCTGCAACGGTGACTCGAGCCCTTAAGGGTAATTTAGACCGCCAGGCAGTGTGCTTTGCTTTCCCTGCAACGATCTAATGCCCACAAAAACAACAAAGCAGGTTTTAAAAAGGATTTCCTCTTTGATACGAACTATTAGGCGTTTTAAATTTACCGTTTTCGTCCTGCCCGATGGCCTCGGGGGTGCCCAGCCGCGTCACCTCCTCGGGGGCCTCGGGGTAGATGATGGCCGTGTCTCCGCGCTGCAGGTACTCAGCGATGCTGGCCGAGTGGCCCTCGCTCTCGTCCAGCTTGCGCTTCAAGAAGTAGTCGTCCAGCTCCGACGCACCTTCGTGTCCCTTGACTGGAAGACACAGGAAGCAAAGGGGGGGAGAGGGAGGGGGGGATGTCAGAGGCCGATAAGTTAGAGTCCCCCCCCCCTAGGGCGGGCCACTACCACCACCACCTCCAAACCCAACCCCACCCTGTCTGTCTGAAGGAGAACGTTAACATGATGGTCCGCAGCAGGAAAACAGATCTGCTCTAATTGTGATGCAGAACCGCAAGAGGAAACCATTAGGGAGCTACTTAGCGAGGGTGTATACATTCAAGTTAACCATTAACGATATTCCGTAATGGTTTTCTACCAAAAGAAAAATAACATAATAGATAAGAGATAATTTCGCTATTAAGTGATGCACCACTGTTAAGTGAACCATCTTGAGGCTTGGGAGGGGGGGGGGCAGGCCCTTTAAACATTTCACTTAAATATCTCTCTCTGTGTAGCTGCAATTTGATTAAGACACAATTAGATTGCCCGGATTCGTCAATTTCGCAGGGGATTTTTCTTAACATTTCTCAAACACTAAATGTGATTAGAAATCAGATAGGAGTTAACGAGGAAGACATCACAAAAGCAGTGTATTAAGTCAAGTTTTCTTTTTTTGTTTCTTTCGGAACACTTCTTGCATGCATGACATTTTACCCTGTAGAGACTTTATAACGTCACTGCTTTGAGCAGCAGTCGCTAGAAAGCGCTCCCTCGTCGCTCCGCTAGACCGCAAAACACAGCCATTATGTTATGAGTCGCTGGACGGACTGGACGGGCAAGCGGACAATTTATTGTGTCATTGTAAACCAATTTGAAAGTACACGAACCAAACAAATGAGATTTGGGTCAAAACTCAATTTTCGTGGACAAAATGCTATTTGCGCTGCACTCCTGCTCAACTCACACATGTTTGCTTTTGCTCCACTTTGATTTGTAAAATGCTGAAGACTAATTTGCACTCCGAGAGAGTGCAACAATGGACTCCTTACATTGTCCATTTTGTCACCATCAGATTTAAATGCTTTAAACGCTGGTGTCACTATTATGTCATTATCACAGGCGAAATAGCAGCTCTACAAGCTCTCAGTTTTAAAATAGGGCTTAAGTACCTCTTAGTATTATGTTATTGTTATTTATCCAACAGTTTAAGGTCTGCATGTATGCATAGCAATGGATAAGTGTGTGGCCAGTGGATGTCTTTGTTTGTACAGTATGTACTGTATGTCTGTTTTCTATATGAATTGAGCTAGTCTGTTTCATTGTTCTATCAATATATTTTTTGTTGTGTCAAAAATAGAATGAAATGAAACATGAACAAACAAAAAAGAAAAGAAAAAGAAACCGATAAAGTGACTAACACTCAGTATGTTTGTCTTATCTCACATGGCACCCTGACCGAGTTTCCTCTTACGTAAAGCACCTGAATGACTTGCATCAGCCAGTAGCTTTGGCAAGTAATCCCATCTCGCTATTTTATACCACTGCAGGTCTGCAGCAGGTCTGCAGCAGGTCTGCAGGCTCACAACACTCAACAGATCTGCTGTTATTTATATGTTTTAAACTGGCTCCCCCATGAATTTTATGTTTACCCAAGATTGTTGGTGATTTTACCATCAGGTATTTTTACACCACAAAAAGTTTTTTTTTTCTTTTCTTTTTTACAGTCAGACCTGAGATGACTGTTTTTCTGTGTGTGTCTGAAAGGGGTGTTGTTTGTTGGATCAGGGCTTACCTGTACCGTTTCCCACCGCGTGCAGAGATCCTTCAGGCCCCAGAGGTTCATACTCGTCCTTCCGTTCATCTGTGAAGGAAGGGAGAGAGAGAGAAGACAGTTTAATTGATGCTCCAACCTATTCTTTGAATACTGACACCATCTCTGGACAAACAGCCCTTTTCTTTGCATTGAGCACAAGAGCTAATTGTGTGTCAACTGCAGGTTAAATACCCTACATTCTGAATCATTTTTTTCTCTTACCTAACCTTTTTTTGCCATTATTCCGTTCGGGGGGAATAATTAGTATGGTTCAGGGGGTTGGGTCCACTGGGACCACTGCTCTATGATATGCTGCCTGTTGTCTGCTGCGTCTGGTTGCGACACGACACTATCTACTGTGAGCTTGTAGATCTGTTACTTCCGTTGAGCGCCAGGCAGCATGGCACGCAGCTCGCTATAAATCAGAGATGGGGCTTAACACAGTTTTTCTTTTCTTTTCTCAAATTGACCGTATGACCGCAGCTAGCTAACTAGCGCAAAACACTCCGCGGGGCTAAGTCAATTGGAATGCCGCGGCGGTGGCGGCTGGTGGACAATTCACGCTAACAGGCAACTTTCTTTCCATCATAATGTGAAGGTATTTTCCACATAACGAGGAATAGGCAGGGCCAACGGGGTGTACATATACTGTGCCTATTGTGTTTATTCCTCCTGGGCCTTCTCATGTGACTCCTCAACAGGAGTCACAAGTATCATAAGCTTCCCCTTCAAAGGAGGGATATACAACCCCCCCCCCCCCCCCCAACACACACACACAGTGTGTGTGTGTGTGT
The DNA here is from genome assembly GCA_039105355.1 of Benthosema pterotum. Lineage (NCBI taxonomy): Eukaryota > Metazoa > Chordata > Actinopteri > Myctophiformes > Myctophidae > Benthosema > Benthosema pterotum. Next base: position 12,024,587 of record CM076978.1, read on the forward strand.
GTGTGTGTGTGTGTGTGTGTGTGTGTGTGTGTGTGTGTGTGTGTGTGTGTGTGTGTGTGTGTGTGTGTGTGTGTGAGGTACGGGGTGGAGAGGGCTGCTCCCTCCTCTCACCTCCTAGTTGCAGCAGGTCACTTTTCAAAACTTCCTTCCTCATAAGCAGGGTCTTAAACAGGAACCGTGTGTGTGTGTGTGTGTGTGTGTGTGTGTGTGTGTGTGTGTGTGTGCGTGCGTGCATGCGTGTGTGTATGTGTGTGTGCGTGCGTGTGTGTGTGTGTGTGTGCGTGCGTGCGTGCGTGCGCGCGTGTGTGTGTGGCCAATACAGTCCTTTTTATGACTCAGACAAGTCACAAGATATTATTCTGCTATCATTATGAGTGAAGGACAAGGATCATTTGCACACTTTATGAAACACTGTCGCATATAAGCAAAATAACAGCCAAGGTTGGCCCCTGCATGCATGTGCAAGGGGCCAACCTTGTGTGCGTGCGTGTGCGCGTGTGTGTGTGTGTATTAATCTCAGCCATTGACTACAATTAAGTCGTTTAATGCCTAAAATATATATAATATTCTAAATGTGATTGACATAATGAGTTTACTAAACCAATGAATAGACTAAACCAACAAAACATTTTTTATTTACCTTACACTACCCTAAAAAGTATTTTACCTAAGAATATCAACAGCTTGCCAATCTCGAAAATAGCTGGTCAGAAAATAATAATTTAAAACAAATTGTTTTCACACACATTTTAAACAGTAGGGCCTGTACTAGACCTACCATCTTAGCCACCGCAATTCCGTAATATGAGTTGGTTTATACGGAGGAGTTTGAGGTAGTTTAATGATGAACATTTAGGCTCGAGAACAATAGCCGCCCACGCTTACACATGAGTTAAAGTCTGTGTTCCATTGAAAGCAAATAGAAAAAAAAATATATATATATAAAAAAAGAATGAATGACACCCTGGGCTTAAACTGCCGCTATTACCTCACAGGAGTTGTCGCTCATATACTAGTCTCTACCGCACAGATAAAATAAAATGGTGGCACACTAAACGCCTGGCGACCCAATGAAAGAAACATGTGGCTTCTCCCTCTCCGTTGATGGAAAACACTGGGAGGAGAATCGATGCCAGACACTTTACAATTAGTGCCATTCTCCGGCGTGGGGGCTTTTTGTGGGTTACTCGTCTCAGAGCGGGCGAAACAACGGGACAAAAGCCTGCATGGTTGAGTCACGCCCTGCACCGCTGCCTGCCGCTTCCAAGCTACACACTGTACTCAAGTGTCAGTCTATTTTCAGTCAACCCCTCCTTCGCCACAGCACTTACACTGTTGTACAGTACCGTACATGGCATATAAAATGGAGGCTCATTGTGTTTTGATTTTTTTTCCTCCCCTAGTTCACTCACTCTTTTTGTTTCTTTCCTCGAGAGAGAGAGAGAGAGAGACACACACGCACACAAGATGGAGGTGCATGATGGACGGTGAAATGAGCATTTCAGTTCGTGTTTTGTGGTTCTCCTGTTTCGACCTTTTATGCGTTCTCGGTGTGAGTCAATCTGCCACACTTGCAAAGCGCCGCTTCTGCTTTTCACTACCTTAGAGCCGTAGAGCTCCATCTCTCCCCACCTTTGCTACGCTCGCATGCTGTGTGTGTTGCTGTTTCAAAATGAAAATGATGGCCTGACTGTGGCTGAACCCTCTGGCCTGGAGTGTTTTGATTTGTGCGTCTCGATCAGTCAAATAGCAACAGCCTCTGCTCCTACTCTCTCAACCTGGAGGTGTTTTTTTGTGTTGTTTGTACTGGCAAACAGCAGCACGTATAGCCTATAGTTGCCATCTGGGCTTATTTTCTTTCTAAAGTCATAAATGAATCACGGCGGCTTCGAAATGTGCAGATTTCGTATTTCCCTTTCGACGTTTTAAAAGGTTGAACACTCCAGCGGTTCAGATCGCATTAAAAAAAGACCCCCTCGATACCAAATTGCTAGTTTAGCAAACTAACTGTAGCAGATGTGCTAATCTGGCATTGATTTCTTTTACAGCTTCTCTTATGATCATTATCGTGATCACAGAGAAAATGCTCTCTGCGCTCCTGACATTAATGCTCTTTTCATTTACATTTTGAGCTTTGGCCCGCGTTCAATTTTCAAAAAAAAAACTCGGCAGTATTTTTCCCCAGCTCGCTCGCTCGGTCGGCGGCTCGCGTGCGCGCGTGCTAGGCCGCGCAACGGCTAGGGTCATTAGCGGAGACGGATTGGTGATGCCGATCCGTTTTTTAAAGCGGCGTGTCTCGCATGAGTTCTTGCTGCAGTCTGTATCTGTCAGGCAGCCCCCAGAATGGTGGGCCTATTATGCATGTAAATGGCCATCATAAAGCTCCAAATTTCATTTAGGGGCCGTTAATGAGTCCTGCAAGGGCCCGGCTCCCCTCTTAACGATCCCGTTTGGTTCCTAATTAAAAGTATTTGTCTTTGTGGCCCTGGTGACACTGGTTGTCCTGTCACTGGTGCAGAGATGAGTGCAGGAAGGAGAAGGAGGAGGAGGAGAGGGGGAAGAGGAGGAGGTAAAAATGGAGAAGTCTGAACTCTGAAAGAGGGGCAGGCTGACAGGGCTCGAAGAAGAAGAAGGGGAACTTGTCCATCGTTGATATAGGTCTGTTCCATTTATAGGGTGTTGAGCTAAGGTCTAGCCTCCCCAGCCTCTCTTGGTTCAGCTCTGTGTGTCTTAACTCCTGTCTCAACTCCAATTACAAGGAATTTTAGAACAGGTTGTTCAAACAATACGACCGACCGCACGGAGCCCAGTATAACAAGGGCCCGTTAAAAGAAGAAACTACACGGAGAGTTGCCGCCTTCGTATCATTTCAGAAATGGAAAAATATATCTTTTTGACATACTGTGCGCTCCCTCCGTCGAGGGCTTTGTTCCGCCATACTACGGCTGTGTTCTTCCAAAACATACCAGGACGAAGAGGGAAAAGAAAGAAAGAAAAAAAAATAACAAGGATACAGTTGAGTGTTTACAGCCTTACTGGCTTTCACACAGACAGGATAATGAAGGAGGGGGAAAAAAGAAACGGCAAATAAATGAGAGGGAGAACTGCGAGAGGCTGGAGAGACAGAAGGGTGTTAACAGTGCTAGTGTGATGAATACGTGTGAGAGAGAGGTTGGTGGGCTTGGGTTTTTTAGCGGCAACATGGCACCAGCCTGTGAGAGTAAACTGCTGATGGTGGTGCTGTGGCCCTTATATACAGCCGCTCTGTTATTATGGAGGCATTTCATTGAAGGACAGGACCATCACGGGATTGTTACAGTATCATTTTCTTTCATGTATAATGTAAGTTATGTTTAAAAAATATAGTTTTTGACAAGATATTGGTCCAAACTCGCCTGACAGTCTGAATTATCATTTTGTTTCACTTCGTTATTCAGTCTGAAAGCCCTCCCCATTACAGCAGTTTATGGTCTTCAGCGATTGGTTCAAACTAACCAATCAGAATAGTAGCAGGATATCAGATGACGTTGTTGTCACTCATGGCTAATGGGCTAGCCCGTTTGCTAACAAACACAAGCCGATGAGCGCTACTAGAATGTAAACAAAAGTTAGTAAAATAGGTCGGATGATGTTTATAAAACCTGACACTAATTCAAGGAAACTATTTATCATAGGTCAACCTACCAGGCCAAGTGGTAAAACACACAGTGTGCTTGTAAATCTTTTTTTTTTTTTTCAGTGCACGTCACTGGTGGTGTTCAACTAAAATATAAATCAGGCTTGGCTGTGACAACTATACTATACGCTGTCTGCTTGCATTACAGGGTCATGCATTACACTTAAGTGATGTGTCTAATAACACAATGCAAATCATAAGCTATGTCTGGGAGATGATAAGAGCCTTAAAAAATAATTAGTAGTTTTGGATCTCAAAGGTCATTATACACTTCCATTGTGGCCTTGTTATGATAGCCGTGGCATCAAACACACGGTATTTATACACACAAACTGACACAAACAAGCACTGTGATATGCAGTGGAGGAAAGTAGCCTACATTTACGCTACTGAAGTAAACTTTTTAGTACTTTCACTTTTGTTACTTTGGGTAGTACATTTTTAAGCCAATCACTTTTGATGTCTTGATTTTCTAATGCCACTCTACTTTGACGTAAAAAGTGCGATGAACAGGCTGCAACCTATTATTTTGCAGGCAGATGTACTGTATAAAGCCATCTGGTGTCAAAGTTGTGACACTAAGGCGTCAGAAACAGAATCAGAATCAGAAGCAAAGCAATATAAAAAAGTATGAAAATTGTATAATGTTACATATTACTCTTCAGCCCAAGCAATGAGCAATGTAAAAGTATTACTTTCCTAAATGGGTAATAAGTAATGTAGACTATACACTAATATTGTAATGTAGACTGTACACTAATATTGTAATGTAGACTGTACACTAATATTGTAATGTAGACTGTACACTAATATTGCCCAACACTGATAAACATACAAACACGCACTCGCACAGTGAAATGCGATCACGTGTGTGTATGTGCGTGTGTGTGTGTGTGTGTGTGTGTGTGTGTGTGTGTGTGGGTGTGTGTGTGTGTGTGTGTGTGTGTGTGTTTTGTTTGTGTGTGTATGTAAGGTGTTCACCGGTCACTCACCAGTGCCGTTGAGACGATGTCCGCCACCCAGGTCGTCTTCGTCGTCCCCTCCTCCCAGGCGCCATGCGGCGGCGGCGTGGTGGTTGTTGTTCTGTCGGCCGCCGTCCCCTCCGCGGCCCCCGGCCCCGGTCTCCGATCCCTCCTGCTGCAGGCCTCCGCGGTAGGACAGCAGGGCATGTCCGACGCGGGGCGAGGCCTCCAGAGCGGGCACGCCGGCGGCCGCCGCCGGGCTCCCCGCCCCTCCTCCTCCTCCGACCAGCTCCTCCTCCTCGCCGCCGTTGGCCAGGCCGTTCTCCTCGGAGAGCAGCGGCCTGTCATCGTCGTCCGTCTCCGAGCCCGTCTCCACCACATTCTCGTAGTTCAGCACTGCGCAAGACACAAACAAAAAGCCTGTTTAGAGTTTCAAAAACAACATCCGCCCCATATTATATTATTATAGCTCTCGTCTGGTGGCACAGACCCGACAGAGAAGAACGAGGAGGAGAAGGAGGAGGAGGCGAAAGTTACATTCCTCGGTGGAGAGGTTGGGGAGGTTCTTTTTTTGTTTCGTACCGTAGGTTTTCTTTTTTTTTTTTTTTTGTTCGTGCAGCCCAGGCAGACACCCAGGGGAGCCAGCTTGAAATGGAAAGGCCTTTTAAATATTACATATAAACTTGATAACATAACTCAGGCTGCCTGCCTGGGTCTGAATCCAGAGGAGGGTGGGACTGCATGGGGGTGGCGGCAGCAACGCGTTGGTAAACCATAAAAATACTTTGCGGTGATGTGGCAAGATGTTTCTTTTTTTTTGCCCCCCCCTGCCCCCTGATAAAGGTGCATGAGAAAATCTCACGGTACAAACGTGTCGTCGACAGAAGAAATAAAGAGGGAGGAGGGGGAGGAGGAGGGCGAAGGAATAACAACAAGGAGGAGAAAAGGGAAAGTAAAAAAAAAGAGCCATGATGACATCATGGGAACTAGACGCTAGGAACAGAGGGCCCTGAGGGTCGGGAGAAAGGAGAAAAAAAGAGAGAACGATTTTCAGGTTCATTTTGAGTTCCGCGTAATGCCTAATAAAGCAATATTTCGACAAGCTCTCATGCGCCTTATCTCGAGAGGCCGCTGCCAACTGCGAGAGTGAGTGAGTGGGACGTGGCTAAAGGAGTGAGTGAAGGCATTTAGCTTGTCGATGGCTGCCATTTTTTTTTTGTTTTTCTTTTTTTTTAATCATCGGATGAGGAGGAGGAGGAGGGGATGTTATTTAGTTTCCCTCGACGATATCCAACCATAAACCTTTAACATCCCCTAACGGCATACCAGTTCCGCACAGGTTCCCAGGGAAAACCAATACCAAAATACAGCTATTGTGTGTGTGTGTGTGTGTGTGTGTGGTGTGTGTGTGTGTGTGTGTGTGTGTGCGTGTGCGTGTGCGCGTGCGTGCGTGCGTGTGTGTGCTCTCTTCCCCTTTGGGGTACACGGGAGATTAGGCGGTGCATATCTGTTCATAATATGATCTTTGTCCGACTGTATGGTTCGGGCACTTGCCTCCCGGACAACTGCGCAACAGGTGCAAATTAAAAAGGGGGGGGTGGCGGCCCACGGTGGTGGTGGTGGTGGGGCTGGGCCACGAAAATCTGCTGACCTGGGCTGAATACCAAGAGGGGGGGTGTGGGGGTGTGGGGCAGGGGGGGGGGGGGGGGGGGCGGAGGGCGTGGGACAAAACCCCCCTCTTTAATAAGAGGTGTGACCACAAGGATTTAGGGGGGGAGTTCAGACAGGGTAATGCCCTCTCAGATCAAAAAAAGAGAGAGAGAGAGGGAGAGGGAGAGGGAGAGAGAATGAACGGGACGGGCGGAAAAGAAAGCGCTGAAAAGTGAGACGTGGTGAATGCTCGTTGTGTGGTCCTAGGTATGTACGTTGGGATATAATATGATCTCACTCAACGTCTTAACCCCCTCCTCGCCTCTCTCTCACAGCCGCTCTCTCTTCTCCCCCATTTAGCCCCGTCCCTCCCCTCCCCTCCCTCCCTCCGTCCCCACCCCCCTCGGGGCCTTCGCAACAATGGTGGTTTTGCCTTTTCGCTGAAAGAATTTCTGACCCCCGGCTCTCTCCAACACGGAGGAGCGAAGCGAGCGAGGAAGGACTTTGGAAGAAGAAGAAGAAGGCTGTGTGTATGTGTGTGTGTGTGTGTGTGTGTGTGTGTGTGTGTGTGTGTGTGTGTGTGTGTGTGTGTGTGTGTGTGTGTGTGTCCAAAAGATGAAGACAGGTTTGCATAATTTCTACGTTCAACCCCCCCAGCCAAAGAGAGAAAAAAGTTGTTTCTGACTTGGCACTCTCACTTATTGTTTAAAGACGAATAAAGGAAAAAATAATCCATACGCTTGTACGTTGAGTGTAACGTTGTATAAAATCTTCGCTTTGAAACAACATTATAGAAAAGATTTGCGCTGCATTGTCACAATTAGCTCCCCCCAAAATAGCAGGTGTTCGCGCCTCATATTGTGCTATGAGGCGTGTACACCTGCTATTTGTCAATAGAACGTCAAAATACCAAAACGCGTTCCAGTGTAGAACGCAGTAAAGGAAGACAAAATCAACAAACAGAGCGAAAGTCATCTATTTACAGCGCTGGGGGGTGGGCAGCCGTTCGGGCCGTCGCAAAAAAAAGGGAAAATGTTTGTGGAAGAGACGCTGCTGCCGCCGCGCACCTTTTGTTTACCCCACTTTAACGTTGTGTTGCTCAGAGACTTGGCCGTGTGTGTTGGTTGGTGTGGTGGTGGTGGTGTGGTGGGGCCTGTTTTGCATCTGTGCTGCGGTGCGGTGGGCAGGAGGCGGCGGCCCCGGCAGAGAAAAGCCAGTGACCTCCCCCAAACAAAAGCAATTCATCCCCACAGTGTTTGCCTCTCCAGGTCACATGGGCTTGGCAGTGTGTGGCAGATGTCAGCGAGGGCAGAAAGAGAAACAGCCGGCTCTGGGGGATATATAGGCTCCACCGTCACCATGAAAGACGACAAAGTCGATCATTTTTATTTATAAACCCACTCCTGAAATTGCACGACTCGTATGAACTGACTAGTGCACCACCTGTGCACTAGTCAGTGTCTTGTTTCAATCAACTTTCTAGTGAAGGTTTGTTTCGTGACGGTACCAAGTATACAAGAAGGAAAGGGTGGGGGCATAAAAAAAGAGAGAGAAAGCGAAAAGAGAAACTTTAGGGGCTGTGTGTGCTGTGGCATCCCGGAGAGCCGCGGCTTTGTTCCCCGTGACATCTTTGATGGAGCGCTATACCCTCCGCTGCCGTCTCCGCCGCACCTCCATTGTTGCGCCCGCAGCGCCGCCGCCGTTCCGACCTGCTAATCTCCCAGAGGTCCATTGTCTGAGCCCGTCACCTCTCCACCGATCGATCCTTTGTGCTCATTCATGGTAGACCCCCGGTAGACAAAGCAGTGACAACGACTCACCCACACACACGCACACACACCCACCCGCACGCACGCACGCACCAACCAACCCCACCTCCACGTACAAACCACCTCTCCGCTCACTCTCTGCCTCCTAGCCCCCCTTTCCCTTTCTCTCTCTCACACACACACACACTTTCTCTCTCTTCACTTTTGCCCTCCCCTCTCTCTCTTCCTCTCCTTCTTTCCCACTCTCCTCTCTCGTCCTCTGCAAAGGCGTTTCCACAAAGACACATTAATCTTTAGCCCCCCTCCACCCCCTCCCCTCGCTCGCTGAGCCTTAGGTTTCGTCATCTCCTCTCCTCTGTTATACTTTTTTTTTTTACCCCTCTAAGTCAGATAGCGAAGAAGAAGAATGGCCTCTTTTATGCAAACAAATGCCTCCAGCTGTTTTCAGGGAATGACTTTATGCCTCTCTCTCTCTCCACAGCAGCGGCAACAGCTAGCTAAGCGGAGACTCTGAGTTCCGGGCAGGTGCAACCCGTGAGAAGGTATGTTACATCCATCAGGGGCTGAACAACACTGGAGCTGTGTGTGTGACTGCATGGGGCTTTCTTTTTTTTCTTCTCTCTCTCTCCCTCCCTCCCTCTCTCTCTCTCTCTCTCTAGAGCCCCGAGTGCAGGTGGCAAGTGGAGAGGAAACCTTCCTCTCTCTAAGGGCACCTCCGGTGTCTCTCTTTCTCTCTCTCTCTCTCTCTCTAAAGGATAAGGTTGAATGCAGGGAGGAGAGTTGATGAACACGTTCCTCCGTGTCTCACAAACAAACAGGTCACTTTTATGTTTTAAAAATCAATCGACGAGGAGGTATGGGAGTGTTTTCTCCCTGCCAATACACTACTCAACAGCAAGCCAACTGGACTGGAGATGGCTCAAATCTCTGGGCGGATCGGATTACTTCTTTCTTTCTTTCTCATGTCCGCCAAACAGATGTATCGTTATTTCAAAAATATAAATCCCATGAAGCTATGACAGATCTCACCAGGTTCAGACACGCACGCACCCACCCACCCACGCACACACACACACGGACAAGCCCAGTCTCCGGCCGGCCATTTCGCCAAAAGCCAGCTTGTAGTAGTCGTAGTAGTATCCAATTATGCAAACCGGATGACCTTTTTAAAGCAAAGCACCACCACCACACACAGGCCAGCGCTTGGATCGTTTTTTTTTTGGGAGACGACGTGATAACTCATAGGTGGCACTCAGACCACATACCATACCTGTCACGGATCACATTAAGTGCTCCAAATATTGACGTCTACTACGCCTTCAGAATAAGGCGCAGCCCCTGTGTGACTCTGTCGCGCACGCGGCAGCAGTGGCGGCTCCTCGTTCGTTGCTCGCTCGGCGATCTGAAGAGTCCACACCTGCCCCCTGTAAACCCCCTCCCCCCTCTGCTGCCCCCACCCCCCTCTCCCCGGAGGGGGCAACATCACATCTACTGTACGTCCTCCATTTTAAATCAGTCCCTCAGAAGTAAGTCCTTCGAATATATATGGCAGTCCGCTGATGTGCTTCTTTGAGGATGACCGGCCATGTTGCAGCCGAGCAAAGACCACCACCATCATCATAATCACATCTCTCTCTGTCTTTCTCCTTTTTTCTGTCTTTTTTCTTCCTTCCTTCCTTTATTTCTTTTTCTTCACATATCCCTCTTCCTCGCCCTTTGTCTTTCCTCCGTGTGGAAAAAAGCTCCATATTATCCACTGCCACACACACAGGATAACGATCAAACACAAAAGGAGCGTTCATTTACAGCGTTTTTGCAGGTGAATCCGCTGCGTCCTCTCCTCTCCTCTGTCCGCCTCGACTAGGTGGGAGAAATGAGAGACGGCGGTGAGGTGGATGGCAAAGAAAAGAAGGGGGAAAAAAACCTGCCTCACTCTACCTACCTACCTCTCTCTCTCTCTCGCTCGCTCTCTTTTTTCTCTCTCACTTTGCGGCGCGGAGGGATCACCTGAGCGAGCACAGCCGGCGGGGGAGGGGGAGGGAGTAGGTGAGACAGCTATAAGCGAGACGTTGCCTTGCCGTGCGGAAAAAAAATGAGGTCGCTGCCTAGCGGCTACGAGCCGAAAGTCATCCCAGGCATTCATTATTATCAAAGGATGAGCGCACACACACAAACCTCTACATACACACAGACAGGTACAGCAGCAGTGTAGAGCAGTGGAGGCACGTTCATTTTTTTTTTACCTGAGAACTAATTCTACAATTATGTTCATGGGGAACACGTCTGTCACTTTGACCAGGATAAGACCGCCACATTTTCACCCCCCCCCCCCCCCCCCCCCCCCCCCCCAAAAAAAAAAAAAAAAAAAATAAAAAAGTGAGAATGCAGCACAAATCTTTCAGTATGTTCTTTCAGAACGAATGTAGAGTCTACAATGTCGGATATCGCAACCAGCGATAACGTTAAAAAAGGTTCCATTCCGACACGTTAAACAGCATAAAACGCAATCGTTTGTCATCCAAAGGGCGGTGGTGAGGGCGTGCAGGTGCGCCGGTCAGCCACGGCAGAGTTTATATTTCATTTTATACAAGTCAATATACTTTCACTAGGCTTTATTTTAAGGCCTGCTAATTGAAGGCTATAGCCGTGAGCGATGTGTTGTTTGTTTGTTTGTTTGTTCTGCTGTGCGTCCGCCCGCGCGTGCGTCGTGCACACATGCCTGCCTGCATATATACACATGTTTTCATGTGGGCGTCTATTCATGCGTGTCCGGGGTGTGTCCGGAGCTGTCCAGGCTTGCTTGCAGGAAGAGTGGGGTGGTGGTGGTGGTGGTGGGGAGGGGGGCTGGATTGTGTGGGGGTTGGGGGGAGGGGGGGTATAGCAAGCAAGTGGTGGTGGTGGGCCGGGCCGGGCCAGGCCCATGCCGTGAGCCGCAACAGTAGCCTGCCTCCTAATTGAATTAAAGTCCCATTTATCGACGGGGTCCCCGCGCGCAACAGGCTGGAAAATACAGTGGAGGGAGGGAGGGAGGAGGGGAGAGAGAGAGAGAGAGGGAGAGACAGAGGGAGAGAGAGAGAGAGAGAAAAGATTTTTTGGAGCGACCAGACGGCCCACCTTTCTCTCTCTCTCTGTCTCTCCTTCTACTCCTGTCTGTCTACCTGCCTGTCTGCCTGCCTCTCTCTCTCTCTCTCTCTCTCTCTCTCTCTCTCTCTCTCTCTCTCTCTCTCTCTCTCTCTCTCTCTCTCTCTCTCTCTCTTCTCTCCCTTCATCCTGATACGGAGCCACCATCTGTGCCCTGCCTGCGCACATGTTACTCCTCTCGACAAATGTTCAGGCCCCCCCTCGCACACAACAAGCACGCACACACACATGTACGCACACACACAACTATGTGTGGCCTTCCTGGATACACACACACACACACACACGCAAACAAGGCAAAAATAACCTAAAGATGGAAACCACAATCTCTCTTTTAACCTTCAAAGTTGAAAACTATACTCGAAACAAACCGAGGTTGTTGTTTTTTTTGTTTTTTTTTGCCTGAGCAGGATGAATCAGACAAACAGAAACGTTTTATCCGCAAAAATGCAAAAATAAAACACAAAACTGCCAGTGTCAGAAGTGTAAGCAAATGGTTTGGAAATTCATCTGTTGATTAGGTCCTTTAGTCTCATATTAGGGATGTTTACATTTTCACCCTATATTTAATATCTTTTCAGAAAATATAGATCTGTGGATCTGACTGATTTCCTGCACTACTTTCCAGATTATTATTTGGGGTTCAAGTGTATTTGTCTCTGTCGTCCATCCACCACACATGGGGGGGGGAAAGAGGAAAGAAGAGCATTGAGATTGATAATAATTCTTGTGGAGTCATAAACTAGATTGATTTTTTTGCCTCCTCTGCCTGTTTTGGAGTTAATGTGGGTCAATTAATATGCAAATCTGGGAACAGATGCTCGGCAGTGAGCCGCCTCCTGTGTGATTTTGGCCTGGCGGTCACTCTGTTAGAACTGTTGCGAAACGTGTGCACACACACACAGATACATGCACGCCCGCGCACACACACGCGCACATACTGTACATGCGAGCGCACATGCATATACACAGAATATAAAACGGCTCACCAGAAGCCCAACAACAAAACAGGAAAAGCCATACTCCCAACGTGAGGTAAAGAATCCTTTTATGTGCTTTTAATGCCTCTCCTCTGCCCCTGGTCTCTTCTCTGGCATAATAAACCACAGAAATAAACTGGATGGATCAATTTGGGGCTTTTCATTCGTTCTCTCTCTCTCTGTGATGTCGACCTGAATTCACTTAACCAAATGGATTTTGCTCTTGGCTGCAGGTTAGCCATAGATTTTTTTTTGTAAAGCGGCTAATGCTATTTTTGGGGTTTTGAGGTAGGGTACGTCGTAGGCCTATATACTCGCATGTTTTGCATTGATTGATTTCAGAGGGAGAATGAATTACAAAAAAAAGGATAAACGGCCAGGCGAGTGCGTGCGAACGAGCGTGCACGTGTGTGCCTGTGTGTTTCAGAGAGTGGCAGTCTGGACTGGTGATTGTGTATGTGTGAGAGTGTGTGTGTGTGCGTGTTTCACGTGCATGTGCCGTTTGTGTGTGTGTGTGTGTGTGTGTGTGTGTGTGTGTGTGTGTGTGTGTGTGTGTGTGTGTGTGTGTGTGTGTGAGAGAAGAGCTCACAAGCTTTTTCTTGTGCCCGTCCCAAGTGGAGAAAGAAGCCAAATGTGATTTTCACCTTTGTGAGCTAGTAAGGGGTGCAGATGGCCACAAAACGAGCCATTAGGAAGGATTTTAAAGCGTGTTCCGCCATCAGGAAGACAGGTTGCCTCATGCAATATTCAGGCTAGGAGTGGTTTGTTCCCGCCGCGCAGAGCGGTGCCGCCATCTGACTGCATGACAAAACTGTCAGCGACGCTTAGGTGAGGATCACGAGCATGAAAGCTTGATCATACTACTCAGCCTGCTCAGCGTCACCTCTGGTGTGCCGCGTAGATCGGCCCATGAGTGGTGTGAACAACGTTAACGCGGTGAGAAAGAATGCCGACCGCTGAGAGTACACAGAACTTCATCACATTCCTGCTCCTTAGACGTGAATCCACACTTATAGAGGCTTGAATAAAGCCTGCGACACGGTGCGTGTTAAAAAATAAATAAAACTAAAGCGTTCAAAGGATCCCCGGCTAATAAGACACACGTGCAAAACATTACACCTGCCCTCTAGAACTAAATTACAAAATAAAAAACACTGCAAATATTTAATTTCTTTCATGAATGGTGCATCTTTCAGTAAGTAGGGAATGCTCCTGTCGAATGTTGATGATGTCATAATTATGTCCATGTGTGGACTGGCCCTTTGGAGTTTGGAGCCCTTTGGAGTTATGAACAACAACGTAATACTTAATGGTAAGTTAATACCAGCTTCAAAGAAATATATTTATTTATTTAGTTTGATGATATGATTGCGAACACAGTGAGCAAAATGACTATGTAAGCAGAAGGCAGAAAAATCTCTTTGTATGTCTGTCTGTACGTATGTGCATGCATCACACACTTCATATTTGTGTATCTCATGGCCCAAATAGGGAGAACTCCATATACAGGAAGCGAAGAGCTTTTGCTTCCTTTCAATACAAGTTGGATGTCTCTTACTTGTATGGTATATGGCATGGCAGAAATAACATACTCTCATAATGTGTCACTCTTTCAAAACAACATGTTGAACACACTAGGCTAGGCTTCCACATCCCACACTGAGAGAGAGTCATTCTTCCTCACTCTCATCCTACAAACTTCCACCTACAGCGCTGGTGGAAATAATCTTTATCCACATGACCACCATCGCAGCACAGGGCAAACATTCAGGGCGAACATTGAAAGATTCATTGGGGGAAAATAGCCCCTTTAGGCACTGTTGTAGACTGGCTATTTTCGGGGTAAAGAGATTTCGATGTGGAGGGGAAAAATAGACCGTCAGATGCCTGGAGGTAAACAAAGCAAACTATATTAGGGTTTAAGTGGTTAAAAATAACAAGTCTGTTAAAGTGGGGCGATTATTACGGGACCCAGTGACCATTTTTGCAATTTCCCTCAAGGGAGGCTCACGGCGGATGGGCCGCGAGCCACAGCATGAGAACCACTGCCCTAAACACTGAGAACATAGTATTCAATCTTCTGACTACAGTACATTTCAACTCATATACAACTCATATTTCAAAGTTCCGTTTCCGGGGGGACATTTTAGATCAGCACACAGGATATGATCCATTTCCTGTTTACCTCTGAGTAAGATGGTAGCTTCTAGTCACACTATCAAGAGTTGAATTCACCATCTGAATTAGCCCAAGTCTACACAACTAGAGAATGTAGAAGATTAATGGTGATTTTGGTCTGCATGTTTCCCCGTTTTGCTTCCGAAATTCAGCCTGATATTGTGCACAAGAGCAAAAGAAATCTTTGGTTTTGGGGTCTGTGAGTCCTGGAATAGTGGGTCCTGGGATCAAAAAGTTAGAAAATTCCTGATCTAAGGCAATGGCAGGGGGTCGTAACTGTGTTAATTAACAACAGGAGTACTACTTCTACGCTGCATTATTGACGCCTTAACTTCAATGCCACTGATCACCCTCCTCATCCTCATCATGTCTGCTCTTCCTCCTTCCCTTCTCCTCCCTGTGCTCCACGGCTGTCGTCTCCCACCACCTGCCAGTGGATTATTAGAACCCTGCAGGTCTCTTTCAACTCAGCCATGAGGGGGGATCCAACCCAACAACTGTCTCCTCTCTCTCCTCACACCGGAGCGCAGCCCCCCCCACCCCCACCCTCCCCCTCCCCTCTGCCTCCCCGCCGTCATCAATTACCGCCGCACTGCGGTGGGACAAGAGAAAAGAGCTTTGTTGATTTCTTCTTTTCTTTTCTTTTTTCATACTCTGCCTGTGCGGCGGCTGCGGCGGCGACTCCTCGAGAGACGGAGCAGAGCACAGAGAGAGAGAGAAAAATAAATCACCTGGGCTAAACGTATGCAAATTCAGATGAATACAAGCAATCAGTGCAAAATTAATTTAGCTGGAGCTGATTAGGGGCATTAACCCACCGAGACCGGGGCAACGTTGCTTGGTTGTTGTGACAACTTTGTGTTTGTGTGTGTGTCGCGGATTTGTGTGATATTTCTTGTGTGAACCGCTATATTACATTTGGTTGACATTCCGAAATAGCAGCTGGCTAGCCTGGGCTCCAGCCTGATGCACTACCGTTCCGCACATCTGAAATGTCACTTCGCAAATCAGTCAAACAAACAACAGACCAATCAGAATCTTCGGCTTCAACCTTCATATGCCCCGCCTACCTGTGGGGATGATAGGCTCCTGGCCAGACTTATTTGCAAAGTGACATTTCAGATGTCAAAACGGAGCAAATGGGACTGGAACAAGGGTACTAAAATGCTACTTTTGTAAAAAAAAATATATATATATATATTTGCGAATCGTCTTTGCCTTATTTCGGCACTGGGGTCCCTCTAAACAGTATATTTTGACATGGTGAGTCGACAAGCCAAAACGTATCATTTTGGCAGTCTCTCATGTAAAAAAGCAATACCTTTTTTTCTACAGAAAACAGTGAGGATGTACCAACAGATTTCTTGGCCCTCTTCTTCACAGCGGGTCTAAACGGGTTAATAAATCTATCCACGGCGCCGTGTTGCATGGTGTGCCTTCCATCTGATATTGCACACATATACTCTCCTTCCTGTAAGATTAATTAGGACGCTACAATAACATACGGCACTGCCGGTACAGATTACTGTAAGCTCTCTTACTTCTTTTCATAATAGGACGCCGCTCTAAGCTCCGAACCTGAATCGTAATTAAAAAATCGCACCCAACAACAACTCCTGCACGGGTTGGTTGGTTGTTGGCAGGCTGCTGGAGATTTCTCTCAACAACGCCGACCGTGCCAGTGGCATAGATACTACGACATACAGCACATAGTAACAGACAGTATGTGAGAGAGGGAGAGAGTGAGAGAGAAGGAGGAGGGAGAGAGGTGGGAGGTGGGAAGGCATGGGGGAGAGACTGAGAGAGAGAGAGAGAGAGAGAGAGAGAGAGAGAGAGAGAGAGAGAGAGAGAGAGAGAGACAGAGACAGAGAGAGAGAGAGAGATAGTAGTAGGCATGGAGGGGGCATCTGTGGTCTGGGTTGTGGTAACTACAGTAATACCCTGCCAGTCACCAGCTGGCTGTGTAGGCGGGAGTCTTTGAAAAGGGTCAGTTTGTGTACGTGTGTGTGTGCGTGCGTGCCTGCCTGCCTGCGTGCGTGCGTGCCCGAGCACACACACAGGAGCGTGCGTCACTGGTGTGTGTACACGGTATGAGGCGCTCGCGCATTAATGAGCAACACACACATTTTGTACACGCACGCGTGCAGCTTGGTTACGTTTGTTTTTTACGTCCGCACCAACTGCGTGCATGTGTGTGTGTGTGTGTGCACGGTGAGCGAAACCCCCGCTGATAACATAGCCGGCTCCTCCGACGTAGCGATGAGCAACGCCGCGCACACACACACACACACACACACACACACACACACACACACACACACACACACACGCACCAACAGTTTAAGACCTCTGAATTTCACCAGGCCTTTCACATGGTAATGAGAGTGTAAAACACATCTGTTCTTCCCCTCCCACACACACACACACACACACACACACACACACACACACACACACACACACACACACACACACACACACACACACACACACGCACACACACACACACACACACACACACACCATTCCCTGCAGTGTCCTGAATAGCATCCCCACCAGGTAGCGAACAAGAGAGTGTGCTGTCCTCTAACCCCGTGGCCCCGTGGCCCCGCAGAGCCCCCTCAGCGCTGCGTTTGGCCCCCGGGCCACCGATGACCCTTAAACCCCTCGATCTGCCGTGGCCTGGATCCAACAACCACCCCCCACCCCCCACCCACCCACAACGGTGCTGACGGTCTGACGTATATACAGAAAACATGGAGATATCTGCTGTAAAACACATGCGGGGAAGAGGAAGACCCTCAACTCACAGTCAGGACCAAAGGGATTTGGCTATACGTTCTCTGCATGGATTTTTACCTGGAGGAGGAGGGTGTGTGTGTGTGTGTGTGTGTGTGTGTGTGTGTGTGTGTGTGTGTGTGTGTGTGTGTGTGTGTGATACGCAGGTGTTAGAAAGGTGATAATTACCATGTCTATACTCTATAACTCGCACAGGTGACCACCTGAGGGGAGGTATATAGCGAACGTTTAACGAGGAAATAGACGATGCGCATGCGCACTGCGTGTTGCAACAAAAAGACGGGATAGAGGTGGGAGAAAAAGGAGCAAACGCTTAAAGCGAGGCGCCCTGGGAGACTCGGGTCAACGAACTACAGGGTTTAAAAGTGGTTAAATGCAAAGCCTGTGGAATCCTGGACTGCACAGCGTAGACGCAAACACACACGCACTAGAAGAGACACATTTAAAGTGGAATCCCACGCATTTTCAATTTTTCTCAGAGAGTTTACAAATGCAACCAAATGAATGCTAACGGGTTCATTTGGTTCCATTTGTACACTCTCAGAAAAAAAAAGAAGCGTCTAAAGAAATCCATTAACATGGTGAAAAAACATCTTGATGATGTCATCATACAAGATGTTTCACCATGTTAATGGTTTTTCTTCAGACCTCCATTTCTTGGGAACACAGAATGGGGGGAACTTTTTTTTTTTTTTTATCATGTCCACCCTCCAGCACCTCTAGGGTATACTAATGATATATTAGAATGTTGAAAATGGGTTGTGTTCCCCTCTAATTAATCTCCATACAACGCACTAAACGCGACCCCAGGACGAAGGGGGAACGATTATGAGCTTGAGCAGCAGTAAATATTTGAGAGGGCTATTGTTCCTGCCACTTCCTCTGGGACCCAAACGCTCCGCTGAAACCCACTGCAGGCAGGCAGGCAGGCAGGCAGGCAGGGCCCTTCTTCTTCTTCCCCTCCATATATACATATACTGGAGGAGGTCTTCTCCTCCGGGAAGCCCTGCCCGCCTGTCGCGGATCAAATTATCATCCCCCGGCGGAAGTCGTATCAATTGCCCCTGCTCTCACAGTCAGTAACACCCCACCACTATACCGCCGCCACCACCGCCGCCAACACAACCCCAACGCCCCAGCTATACAGATCACTACTCAGACAAGCAGTCTGTCTGTCTGTCTGTCTGTCTGTCTGTCTGTCTGTCTGTCTGTCTGTCTGTCTGTCTGTCTGTCTGTCTGTCTGTCTGTCTGTCTGTCTGTCTGTCTGTCTGTCTGTCTGTCTGTCTGTCTGTCTGTCTCTTACCTAGGAGGAAGAGCTGGACATGATAGAAAGAGAGCGAGAGAAAGCGGAGGAAGCAGAGGAAGACGTGGAGAGAGAGGTGGGAGGGTCGTGGGGGGGGGGTCGCGCCGGGAATTCTCAGGATGGGAAATACACGTATTAAATCCCCTCCTCAACGACCTCCTGGGAAGACACGGATGCCATGCGATAACCTCCCAGCTGTAGACAGTGCTAACCGAAGTGAACGGGAGGGAGGAGGACAATGAAATATTGACACGTGTGTGCGTGTCTGACTGAGTGTGTGTGTGTCTTGTGGAAGTTTTGTGCAGGCTGCGCAGGAAAGAAAAAACGAAACGAAACGAAGGACCTCGACCTCGACTGGATCTCCTTGGCACGAGCTACCTGATCATTTCTCAACTATGCAGACGGGAGAATCTAAGAATGGAGGAAAAATCCCTAAATCGCTCACGTCGTAGGGGCAGAACTCCTTGCAGCGTGGAGACGAGAGAGAGAGGCAGAGAGAGAGAGGGAGAGAGAGAGAGTTAGTTTCCATCACCAACCTGTTGGCAGTGCTGCTGTATAATTATGGTCACCATACCCAGCCTTTTCCCCATGTGGTCGACCATTTTGAAAACAAAAAGGGGAGTCGCTCTGTAATTCACCCTGAGCGGGGGGGTGGGGGGGGGGGATCTGGAACGGGCCATGGATGACAGAGAGAGAGAGAGAGAGAGACGGAGAGAGAGAGAGAGAGAGAGAGTGGAGGCACGGGCCGCAGCCAATGAACTCCCTCCACCTAAAAAAAACCCTCTAACGGCCTGTGAACAGTCACTTCGTGTGGAGAGAGAGAGACAGAGAGAGAGAGACAGAGAGAGACAGACAGAGACAGACAGAGAGAGAGAGAGAGAGAGAGAGAGAGAGAGAGAGAGAGAGAGAGAGAGAGAGAGAGAGAGAGGGAATGCATGAAGGTGGGAGGGAGGGAGCTAGAGAGAGAGAGAGAGGGAGAGGAGGAGGGAAGGTTCATGGGGTGCTGCACTCGACTTCAAACATGCCAAGAAAAATGTCTCTGAGCTCCCTATTAAAAAGTGAGACCATGGGCGTGCTTTATCTCGTAGGTGGCTCCCCGTTTCTGAGTATGTGTGTGCTGCGCGCGCGTGAGAGAGTGAGAGAGCGAGGGAGAGAGAGAGACCCTTTGAGTAATAGGACACCTCGTCAGGGTTTAACAGAAATTGGCCTGTACCGGTGGTCCATGGCTGTTACAGTCAAGCGCTGCCAACAAACGAACCCCCATCTCTCTCTCTCTCTCTCTCTCTCTCTCTCTCTCTCTCTCTCTCTCTCTGGGATAGGTGTGTGAAAGCACACAGCCATGGCCTCTTGGAGGACACACAAAGAGTGAGAGAGAGAGAAAGAGAGAGAGCTAGAGCAATCGCTTTGTGTCTTCAACCCTTGGACTGTTTTTCACACGTATCACTCACTTATACATGTAGTTGTACCCCTGCTATGTTTTTTTTTCTGCCTGCGTCATGTGTGTGTGCGCGCGTGTACAGCATGTTTTCTTATCTTGCAAGGTGTGACGGCATACGCGGCGCGGTGAAAAAAAAAACTAAAATAAAACACGTGTTCCTCCTCCTCCTCTTTGAACATGTCACTGGGTGAAGGCCATATCACACACCCGACACTTCAGTCAGGAACTTAATCAGGTTTTGGCACCTTGAGGTCTGCACAGGGCCGTTTAAAACGAGCGAGCGTTAACGGCGTCGTCCGTCGTCAGAGCCTACAATACCAGACATCTGCTGGACCCCCACGCCCCCCTCCCTCCCTAGAACTATACCCACTTCACCCACGCCCTGGCCTTCTGCCCCCTATGCCCTCCGACAGACCCCCACCCACCCCTGTATGGCAGAGGCCTCTCGTATAATCTGCGGTGCGTCAGGGAGCTGCACTGCCCCTAGCAAACCAACAACGGACAGGGGAATACTCAACACCGCACTAGTGTGTACAGTGTACACATGTACCACACCAATACCTCTTTCACAAAACAGAATTGTAACTATACTGCTATCTCCCTTGCACATGTAAAATGCCTTTCACTTTAAAAAAAAATAGGTTTTGTTATACAGTAGTAGTACCTATAGTAACTAATTATGTTTGGTACAGTTACTGTTCACTTTACATTTTTAACTTTGTTATAGTTTTATCTAGCACTTGATTGCCTTCATCTGTTGCACTACTGTTACTATTGTTTTTATTGCACTGCAGATGAGTGGGAAACAATATTTCATCCATCTATCTGCCATATTATGCCCAAAACCGTTATTTTATGAGAATAGCAAAAGAGCCACAAGTTTGTAGATCTGCTACTTATGTTGTTTTTGTGTGATGCTGTGTAGTAGATCATGAAACTTGTAGGGGGTTGAATTAAATTACAAAAAAGAAACACAAATACGGTCTCCATTTTCATCAAGCGCTAAAACCTTTATCCCTAACTTTTAAAAAAATAATTTCAAGTTATAGGGATAGGGCGTTCATTCACGTGGCGAAAACGGAGCCTGAGTTAGTCTCCATTCCCTGCCGTCAGAGACGATATGGGAATCATCACGTTGCAGGAGGAAACAACCTGCACAGACTCCAGCAGATGTGTTAATGGAAGTGGACGTTCGCGGGGGGAAAACGGGTGGTGACGCGAGCGGCGTCGGCACGTCAGAGAGCCGCTCCGTCGGAGAGCACGGCTGCTATCTGTAATGCTGTGTGACAGTTGGAACGGCCCTGCCCCATGCTGCTGCAGCTCTCACCTCTGGAGGTCGGTGTGAAAAAAAAATGTTTCACTGCACACAACGGTGTGTCGTTGATTACATAAAACACTGCTGCCTTTCCCTGATAAGCCTCTTAGAGAGATAGATACCAAACGGACACGGTGTGTGTGTGTGTGGGTGGGTGGGTGGCGCGGGCATATAGCTGTGTGTGTGTGCGTGTGTGTGTGTGTGTGTGTGTGTGTGTGTGTCAGAGTGAAAGAGCCAAAGGGAAGGTCAGAGGTGTGAATCGTACTTTCTTTCCTTGTCTTTTTGTTGCAAAACACAATTAGTCAGCCCTCAAGCTATTTCTGCAGTACGCTGGGGATTCAGCTGCAACTGCCAAGAACTACACTGTGTGTTTTCATGCTTGAGCAGTGTGAGCAAAAAAAAAAAAAAAAAAGAGGGAAAAAGAACGGCAGTGGGAACGCGTGTGTGTGTGTGTGTGTGTGTGTGTGTGTGTGTGTGTGTGTGTGTGTGTGTGTGTGTGTGTGTGTGTGTGCACGTGTTTGCACTGAAAAATCCTCAGAGCGAATTTATCACGGAGTGTACAAATATGACTCAGAAATATAACCATTAGGGGTCCACTTGGTTGCATTCGTTGAGTTACAAATGCAACCGTGTGTGTGTGTGTGTGTGTGTGTGTGTGTGTGTGTGTGTGTGTGTGTGTGTGTGTGTGTGTGTGTGTGTGTGTGTGTGTATGTGTGTGTGTGTGTGTGTGTGTGTGTGTGTGTGTGTGTGTGTGTGTGTGTGTGTGTGTGTGTACCACAAACACAAAAAAGCAAGGCAGGGTGTAAGAACAAGTAATATGAAAATGTATAAGAAATGGAGCAAAGGTAGGAAAGCAAAAACAACAACTCCCTTTTCGAAACCTTTCGAAACGACACTCTCGACACACGTTTCTGAGTTGCGTCAAGCACCATCTTTCTGTGTAAAGCGTTCAATTAATCATCAACCGTGGTACAGTGGCAGGCTGGGGGCCGTGTTGGGAGAGTCGACTCGATCCCGCCCTCCACTTGAAAAAATCATCTCTGTCGGCGGGCTAGAAATCTTGTATGTCACCTTTCAGGATTCCGATTCAAATATAGACAAAGTCAGCCATGCATGCCCGCAAAAAACATGCCACTTTTTGGGTTGATTTGCACCGATTTCTTTTTGCAACGTTTCCCGGCGTGTCACCGCAACGTGATTAAGTAGGGCGTTAAATTAACGGTGGGGCAAAAAACTAAACTAAAGCTAGGAGATAGGGGGTTTTGCACAATCGACAGCGTCAGAAATCTAGGTTATACCTAAGAGAAATCAGCCTTAACTCCAGCTGAGCTGAATAATGGATACGTGCGCTTACACTTTTGGCAATGATGAGGCATTTTCAGGGCTTTACAGCCCAGCAGCCTCTCTGGAGGGACTGGGGGGTGTGGGGGGGAAAGGCCTACTTCCAAAATGGCTGAATTATTCATCTTCCCCAGGTGGAACGTGGGATTGTTTCGCTCCCCCTCTATCTTTACAAAAGGAAGCAAGGATTCTCATTATTAAATCCCACGAATGAGTACCTTCCTTCCCCCCCAATAAGCACTGCTGCAGAGAGAGAGAGGGAGGGAGGGAGAAAGACACAAAATATACAAAAAATACAAAACCTAGATTCCTCTTGAGCTCTGCTAGGCGGCTTGGAATTTCGAGACTACTTCCTGTACCGGGGGGAGATTCCAAGACAAGACTTTTTTTTTTCGTGGCGAGTCTTTCGTGAGGTATTGCGGCAAATAATTCATGATCGCAGGTGTTTTAACTTGGCTTCTTAAGAAGCGTTCATCTAACTTTTATCCTCTTAGCGTGCATATCTCCGTAGCCGGAGCTAAGTGGATGGATGGATGCCTTCCTTCCCCCCTCCCAAACCCTCTCTCTTCCCACCTCAATTCCATTTTACACCTTCTTTGTCTCCATCCTGCTAGCCTTCTTCCTTCATGGGCTCTCTCTCTCTCTCTCTCTCTCTCTCTCTCTCTCTCTCTCTCTCTCTCTCTCTCTCAGGGGGTCCCAGTTTTACTGGCCCCGGCAGGGCAGTAATCGTCGGCAGGACCTAAATACACGTGAAACCCGATCTTGTTTGTCGATGGTCTTATTTGTGAACCTTGGCTGCCATAACGTCTCCCCCAGGTGAGTTGGAGTTTCATTTGGTGGGTCCATTTAGCGAGCCTCGCCACAGTGTTTTTGGCTCCGGCGGTAAGATGTGCGTACGGTGGAGGGAGGAGGGATTTGAGCCTGAGTGCTGATTATGTCCCCTACGGACCAAATGTGATGTTTTTCCCCCTTATTCCTTTTCACCTTTTCTGTACGTGGGCAGAACAAAAGAGAACGCAGGCTGGGGCTGGTGGGAAAGTGAGCAGGAGAGGTTCCAGTGCCCCTGACTAACTGACTATCAGTTTTTTATGTTATTCTCTTGCAAATTAACAATATATTGTATTGATATAGTGGGATATGACACTATATATCGCCCATGATTTTGGATATTATAATAGTTATATGGCAAGTGTAGCCTTTCCCTGGTTTTAACCACTTAAAGTGGAATTCCACTGATAAGAGTGTACAGACACACTCTGGTTTTGAAACAATCAGTAACACGGTGAACTACATCTTGATGATATCATCATTGTGTTTAACATCACAATGTTAATGATTTGTTTCAGACCTCCATTTCTAGGAACAACACAGCATGGTGTGATGTTTTTTTTCTCCACTTCACTCTCATGACAGTGAAATGTTGAAAACGGGTGTGATGCCCCTACTGCTACTGTGTATATTCACACATTGCTAGGCGCTACTTTCACTATTTAAATCAAGAAAAATGGGAAGGTTCATCGTCAAAATATCGATAATATCGTCAAGGTATTTTTGGTCAGAAATCATATTTGATTCATCTGTCCATATTATTCTACAACGTATGCTCTTCTGTATTTGGCAGCGATTAACCACAAATGAGTGCTATATATCATGACTTAAGCCCCTACCTTTGATGTTGAGTGAATGGCTGGCGTCTGTCTAACCCCCACCCACCCACCCTCCCTATAGCGCTGTAACACGGTCCACAGCGTTACATGTTGTTCCTCCACTAATAACCAGCGTGTCTTATAGACGAGAAGGTGAGAGATAAGACACAAGGGGGGATTTGAGGTTGGGGGTGGTGGCGAAGATTACTTGTATGACAGAATTTGCAATTATCCCAGGATGAATCATGACAAAGATAATACATGCGGCACCGGCCTCATGAATATTCTAGATTGGCCACTCCCCAAGCTTAACGAGCAGGGCCCGGGCTTCTAATTACTACCGACGGCTTAAACTTCATCAGGACATAAGGATGCTCTCTATCGCTCCAAAACATGTTAGGAGCTGACACACACACGCGCATGCACGCACACACACACACACACACACACACACACACACACACACACACACACACACACATTTCGAACACGAACGCACCGTGAGCCAATAGAGCTCAGAGTACCAAAGATTCGTAAAGAGAAGAAAAAGCAGTTTTTTTTTTTAAGACATTGTCCCAAGACATTGCCTTCAGAATGTGGAATTAGCCTTATATCTAAACACACACTTATTCCACTTCTGGGCGCTATACGGTCGTTGCAGTTGAACGGAACAATCGTTTTTTTTGCAGTAGTGAAACCTGATGACCAAGCAGGTTCGACTGACACAGTAGTGACTCACAAGACCAAAAAAACGTCTTGACATGACAACAACACTACTACTGAAAAACCAAACCAAACCATACCATGCCATGACTGCCGGCCGGCCGGCCGGGAGACAAAGGTATGAACCGCTCTGTACAAAATCCACGTATTCACACAGATGCTGTACACACAGCCACACACACACACACAGACACACACTCACACACACACACAGCCACGCATGCACACTCCCCAACACAGCCCCCATATGTGTATGATTTGTGTTTTGTCATGGCTACTATAGCAGGCAGCGGTGCCAAGTGGCCATGAAAAAGGTCCTAATGAAGTCCTGATGGTGTTTGCAGTAAGATAGGGTGAGTAGCCAAAGCAGATTACAAGCTGATAAGAAGTTTAAACACTCCTGGACTTAACCTGAGCCAAGTTCCAGCACACACACACACACACACACACACACACACACACAACACACACACACACACACACACACACACACACACACACACACACACACACACACACACACACACACACACACAGGACAGGAGGCCTTGTCCCTCCTGCCTAACCTCAACATCGCTATATCGCCCTTCCATATCTAATTGTGAGCACAGAGGAACATTCCTTTGCGTCTTCAATATCAACGAGCGTCGGAGCGGCAGACAGGCGGCTGACATATTCCAAACATGGACGGGCGGACGGGCGGACGAACGGTCTGCCATGGTGATGACGGTGGCGTGTGTGTGTGTGTGTGTTGGGGGTAATTGTTCAGCGGGGAATGAAGGACAACCATACTGTACACACGCGCGCTGGAGCTCCTGTCAATTCTAATGGACGCGGCGGCGCTTGGACTGGGTCACGGCGCTCTGCCCCGCGGTGCCACCTTTGGAGTGACAGATGTGCATGCGTGCGCGCATCCATCCCTCCCCTCATGCATGTGACCTGGGAAAAAAAAGCCCCGACCCCTTTGCTGCCACCGACCCCCAGGCCCCGCGTGTGTAATTTGCCTCCACCAACCCGACCCCACCGTGGTGTATGCTGCCCTCCCCCTACTCCCCTCCCCTCCCCCGGTCCCATTCCACACCGTCGATGGTGGTGGTGGTGGTGGCGGTAGCTCTAGTTTTTGAGGTGAGGCGAACTGACAAGCATTCAGTCCCCAGGGCAGAACTTTCCAGTCAAGTGGATCGGCAGGCTGGGGGGGATAAAAAAATCAAATAAATGACTTATGAATAGTCATTTGGTACACCTCCCCCCCACCTCACCTCACCCCACCCCACACCTCTACCCTCCATCTCTCATCTCTCCCTTTTCTTTTATCGTTTCAACCAAGGCAGACAGTCAAGGTTTTTTTTCCCGTTTGTTTGTTTTGCACATGGACTCGGCGGGGGCAAAGCGTTTGACACGACAACAGGGTAACCTGGCGATTTTTTTAAATACAGAATTCCAACGTCTATTTTTTCCCCTCCGCCTCGCCGGTGTATAAAATGCCCTCTGCTCTGATTGTCATGCCACTGCTGTCCTAGCCAGGCTGAATAGGAGGGGAGGAGAGAGAGGGGAGACTGTTGCGTCGTCGTTGCACTGCTGACAATGAGAGCTGGGGGGGACAGGGAGTCAGAGAGAGAGAGAGAGAGAGGGATGAGGTGGGGGTGAGGGACAGGCAGAGAGGTGGGAGAGAGGATGTCGAAGGGCCGTGTGTAGCCCCCGTGCACAATGAGCCCACTGTTACGGGGGCGATGTGGTCACCATTGTACCTCCTCTCCTCTCTCCTCTATGAGGTGTCCACACTCTTAAAAAACAGTGCAGTGTTCCATTTTCACTCTTGTCTGAATGTAAAAAATGGGACCCTTCGGGGTTTTTCGTTGTTGTTTTATTTTGTTTTTTTCTTATTTACACTCTCAAAAAGTTAAATCAACACTCTGAATTTTTCAACCCTGCACTTCCAACCCCTGCACTTCCACCGGCCCAGCCCCCACCCTGCCAAGGGCGTGTTGTCCCCTAGTCTGAAGTACAGGCCAAGGACAGAAAAACACACCGCGAGGAGGAGGAGAAAAACCAACGGACATGCATGTAGGGGAGATAGCGGCTGGAGCTAACTAAACTCTAGATCGCTTTAAATCACCAGCAGAAAATCACGGGGGCAGGAAATTGTCAATTCCCATGTAATCCCAGCGCATTTCCACATAGGCCCCCAAAGCGGGGGGGAGGTTTGCATGCGCTTTGCGATTTGAGGCTCTCTGAGCGGAAATACTTCCGTTCTAACTGGAGGCGGCGGCGCTGCAGTCTGCCGACGCCAAGAAAACAAATACTCATCTCCACCGAAAAGGTACAAGAATACAACTGCAGCTTACTGACTTATACGGACGGGATCTTCAGCCCACTCTGACCCCTCAATCCCTGAGGGGATTCCAGAGGCCCTGGGTCCCCAGAAGAAAAGATCATTTGGAACCAAATGAACCCTTATGGGGCTGCAATCAATGGCGAGAGAGATGCATGATGAGGGCCTTTGTTCGCTGACCCTCGCGCAGTTATATCAACATGTCACAGGTGTGGAATGTAACAGCTCGTGGCTTTTTTTTGCATTTTCTAGCATTTCCTCCTCTTCTGGCTCGCAACGTTTTCCTGTCAACGAGGTGCGCGGCGAGCCGGAGAGAGCTACGGGCCCCGCGGGGGGAAGCATGGGGAGGGATAATTCTTTTTTAGCGCGAGCACGTTACGGGGCTTATTGTATTTGGACCAGGGCCCCGCCGAAGGCCAGGTGGACGATCGTTTCAAGGACAAGCTGCGAAGAATGTGCTTCGGACATCCAGTGACGGACACGGGCGGCTGAGAGCCATGATGTGACTCTCTCTCTCTCGCTCTCTCGAACCGAGCAAACACGCGGTTAGTCCGTTATAATCGCAGACGCGCATTATTCTGTCTTTACAATGGGACTGAGTTATGTCGGCTGCCTAACCCGGAGGGGAAGGGAGAGAAAAAAAACAAGAGACGTCCCTTTCCTCGCTTAGTACAATGGTCGGTTTTGGTCACGAAAACGGCAACAAACGCGTCTACGTGTGAGCGTTCGCCGTCGTCTCAAATCTACAGGAAAAAGCAGAGGCTCGGCTGTTTGCTTAACAGATTTTTTTCTGTGCTCGTTCATTCAGACACGTTAACCCCCTGTCGCAATTTCTATCAATGTTTTTTGATTTTTTTTCCAACAATCCTTCATAGTGACCCAAAAATAGCCAATTCTACTATCCACTGTGTGTGCGAGAGTTCCCTGGTTCAAATCCCGGACGAGCCCTCATGTTACGTCGTCCTATCTAGGGGAAAAGGAGGATGCAAACAAATTGTGTGTGTGTGTGTGTGTGTGTGTGTGTGTGTGTGTGTGTGTGTGTGTGTGTGTGTGTGTGTGTGTGTGTGTGTGTGTGTGTGTGTGTGTGTGTGTGCGTGCGTGTGGATTATTGTCTCTTTCTTGAACAGCAGAAGTTGAAAAACATAGGGCTTAAGTGCTTAACATATCTCCAAATCAATTGGGCTGTACATTCCCCTCCTCACCGCATCGTTCCGCGAAGCGACGTCCAGTCTGCACATTATTTGGCCTGACCGCATTCAAACCATGAATGCATCCTGTACTACTATATATCGTCTAATAACATCCCGACGACAGGCATGGCAATAAATAAAAATATCCATCAAGGGCTACCTGGCAGGCACTTAGCGAACGCTTATCCCGATAAATTAGCCATGCGCGGTTTTTAACCACACCAGGACATGTACGACATGAAATATGCATGCGATACATTACGAGCCTAACATCGCATGGACACGTTTCTACCTTGTTCCACTTCTCTGCTCTCTCTCTCTCTCTCTCTCTCTCTCTCTCTCTCTCTCTCTCTCTCTCCGCACAGCGCATGACTCTGACGTGCGTCAACACCCAGACGAGATCGAGGTGACAATTGGGGACGAGTCACCTGTCCCTCACAGCACTTGTCCACTTTGGGAAGCGTCTCGGGGGGGAGGGAGGGGGCGAGGAGGGGGAGGGTTAGGGGAAATTGTTCACACACACATGAGGACGAGGACGAGTTGCCCCCCCCTCCTTCCCCTCGCACGCGCCACATGACTGACTGATTCAAGCCTTCCTCTACCTCCGTCGTGCTGCCTGTCACTTTGGAGAACGTCACGCACCGACGCCAGCGAAAGGTGTGACTCTGGGAGTGTGTCTACACAGATTTAGATGCACGGGTGGAAGGGATATAAAAAGAAAACGAGCCATAATTGACTCATAACGGACGTGCATGTACCGTACAGTAAACATATGCATATAGGATCAAGTATTGTACGTGTGACGGCTTTTGTTAATAAAAGGATCCCTGACTAATAAGACAAATTTGGCTTAAAACATTATACTTGACCTATATAACTAGAATAAAATAGGAAAAAAAACACCTTAAATATTTTATTTATTTCACAAATAGAGAATCTTTCACTCAATAGGGACTGTGCCTGTCGCAAGTTGATGATGTCATATGTCTTTGTGTGGTTTAGTCCTATGGAATTATTGAAATGCACTTGCCAATAAGAAACAATTTCAAACTTAGTAGTAGCATTAAAGAGCATTAAATATTTTGTGTATAATTTCTAGTAGCATATGCATTAATAATTCCTTAGGGTGACACATGCATGACACATACAATCCCTGTTGAGTGAAAGATTCTCTATTTACGAAATAAATAAAATATAAAGTAGCTTTATTTTTATTTTTTATTTTTTGTTATAGAGGTCAAGTAAATGCTTTCTGTACTGTACTTGTGGTGTAGCAGGCGTTCACGGCTCATAGCGAAGAGTTCAAGAAAACAAAACTGCCTACGAATCTTGAACAGGTCAGAAATATCGGATTCTGAACCTGCTTCTCAATTGATCAATTCCTGCCTTGACAACGAAAAGCGTTCTATGTAGAAAAGCATATACGAGGAGAACAAGTTTATCCTGAGGAAGAAAAAAAAGAAAAAAGGGAGGTGGGGGGCAGGGGGGGTCGGTCAGGGTTTCCTTCGACACAGCAGGGCCTGGTCATAAACGCTGGTCCTTTTGTTCTGGACACAGTTGGCAGGGGGACCGCAAACAATACAGGCCTCTATAATGCCCTCTCCCAATGGAGGTCCGACAGGACTAACTCCGTCGTCTGCACATTCAACTCTCAGGGCCAAGACGGGAGAGAGGAGAAAAAAAAGGGGGTCGTGAACTACTTTAAGCATTAAGCGCTTTATAAAAAAAAACGGGTAGAAGAGGAAGAAGGGGGGGGAGAAAAAAAAGCCCTTTGGATGTGGAGTGTTGCTACATGCTATACACAGTGTAACTGTATTAAGCCGTTGTAGTGACGGTTTGAAGAGAAAGTGTCTCTCAAGTGGAAAAAAAGAAATAAACATGCTTTAATGTTCAACGTGTCTCTTAGTCCAACCCCTCTCCTCTCCTCTCCTCTCCTCTCCATTTGAATCCATTAATAATGGCCATTCCAAATGGTTTTCTTGTGACTGACCTCTTTGGAAACCTCAAACAGCGCAATAAATAATACCGAACAAACAAACAAACAAGCCGAGTGCGCTTTGATCACTGCGTGGACTAATCCATGTTCTCCCTTTTATGTCCCGCGTGAGATATTTTCTAACGCAAGAACTGCACTTGTGAGGTTCAATTTCAAGGTAATTTGGTATCCTGTTCAATATACTGTATATACTAAACCTTATCTTCTATACTGTATAAATATATTAAACCTATATATTAAACCTTGTCTTCTATCATATCTTCTAAGCATTGCAGTTTTTACTACGTCTTTATTTTTTACTACTACTTATTGGAAAGTCAGTATGGTGTACTTGCTCATTGGACTGCAGATTTGCAATCCAATGAGCAAGATTTGGATTAGTAATACAAAGCATACATTAAATCCCCTCACCATACCATATATATTCTTCCACCATACTATATTACCACGTTCACCATGATCCTAACCCTTACCTAAACCCTAATCTGCATCTGTCACCTTTTGGTAAACTCCATTGAACTTGTTTTTACTATGCTTTTACTTCTATGCTTTATGCATACATTAAAGGAGAATTCCATCCATTTTCATTTTTTTTCTGAGAGCGTACAAATGCAACCAAATGAACCCGAACGGGTTCATTTGGTTCCATTTGTACGCTCTCAGAAAAAAGAAGCATCTAAAGAAATCCATTAACATGGTGAAAATACATCTTGATGATGTCATCAAGATGTTTCACCATGTTAGTGGTTTTCTTCAGACCTCCATTTCTTGGGAACACAGAATGGGGGAACTTTTTTTTATCATGTCCACACAACACCTCGAAGGTACATCAATGACATAGTAAAATATTGAAAATGGGTGGAGTTCCCCTTTAAATGCTGTAAATTGTACTTTTACATGACTATGTCTAATATGGTCCACTGCTTGTTTCTTCCAGCACATAGAGCCGTGTTCACTGTGATATGGTAACCGTTACCTAAACCCTAATCTGCATCTGCCACCTTGGTACACTCCCATGTGTTATCACAGCTGTGGTGAGCAAACGGGCAGTAGGTAGGTAGGTAAGTACTGTAGGTAGATTGGTTGTTTGTTTGCGCGCGTGTGTGTGTGTGTGTGTGTGTGTGTGTGTGTGTGTGTGTGTGTGTGTGTGTGTGTGTGTGTGTGTGTGTGTGTGTGTGTGTGTGTGCGTGCGTGCGTGCATGCGTGTGTGTGTGTGTGCACAAGAGAGAGTAAGGGTGAGAGTGGGTGAGTGAGTGAGTGAGCTTTCATGCAAGAGAGAGAGAGAGACAGAGAGAGACAGAGAGAGAGACAGAGAGAGAGACAGAGAGAGAGAGACAGAGAGAGAGAGAGAGAGAGAGAGAGAGACGGAGATGTGTGTCTGTGTATGTGTCTATTTGTTAGTGTACGTATTTGAGTTGGTTGTGAGTGTGTGGGTGTTTTGGGTGCTTTGCTGCCCTGCCTGCGTGCATGTGCATGTGTGTGTGTGCGTGTGTGTGTGTGTGTGTGTGTGTGTGTGTGCGTACATGTGTGTGTGTGTGTGTGACTTGGAGTTTGGCTGTTAAAGGGCCCAGGGAAGTGACCAGATGATTAGAAGCAGATGCCAGACAGATGGGCCAGGCGAGGCAGGCGGGTGGCTGCACATAGGTGCGACCAGAAATAGATGCAACCCTGTCGTCCCATTCCTGACTCATGCCGCCACCGCGGCCGGCCCCTCCTTCAGAGCCAACTTCACACCCCTGTCTCTCTTCACATGGTCTCCTCCTCGTAGAGAACCGGGAGGAATGTTACCATGGGGTCACACAACTATTTGGGTGGGGTGTGTGCATGCGCGTGCACGTGTGTGGGTGTGTTTGTGTGTGTTTGTACTTGTTGATGCATGTGTGTGTATGTGTGTTGGAGCGTATGACAGTGGGCGTGGCTGTGTGTGTGCGCACTTGGACACACGCGTGTGTGTGTGTGTATGTGTGTGTGTTTTTTTACTGCTATATATGTCCCTGTCCACCAAGGCCGGATCTAGAGGGGGGCAGGGGTGGGCAGAGGAACCCCCCCCCCCAACTGTACGTACTGTACATCCTGCCCACCCAATTAAAGATTATGTGGAGTCTGTATCGATATAAAAACATCACAAAATATCTGCTGGCATATCTCTTCAAATTGGGATAATATAGTGTCAATTTGGGGTTTCCTTAAACCAATCTGTACTGTACTTGTGGTGTTTTAACTTCCATTGAAAAATAGCAGGCGTACACGGCTCATATGAGCCGTGAACGCCTGCTATTTTTGGGGGAGAATGTGAGAACGCAGCACAAATCTTTCAGTATGTTCTTTCAGAGCAAATGTAGAATCTACAAAGTCAGGACGAAATGCGTCCAAATGAATAAAATGTAGTCGCCCGCCCCCCTCTTCCGAAGCCATTCTTCCAGCCCACCCCTAGTAGGGCCGGCTAAATCCGGCCATCCCTGCCGTTCGTCCACACACGCATGCATTTGCGTGCGCTCGGGCGCGCGCGGACGAACACGCGCCTGTCTAAAATGTATGTGTTTTGACTGCTATATATATGCACCAGAAACCTGTGAGTGACAAGCGGGGGTAAATAGGCCAATAAATCGTTCTATTACAAGCAGATTACATCTAACATTCCCCCCTCCCGCTGTCGTTCGCTGCCATTCAGAGACGGATCGCCTCGCACTGCCAGAGAGAAGGTGGGAGGGCAGGGGGGAGACGCTGGTGGTGAGGGGTAGGGGGATAAACACTTTGAAAACCAAAACCCGGGGCCCGCCGCAGTCAGCACGCAGAGCAGCTCGGAGCTTTCTAGACGCAGAGCATAGGCCCATGCATGCCACTACTGGGACGTTTTTAATCCTTTAATAGTGAGCCTTTAGTGTTCCCCCTCTCCAGCCACGCTCTTAAGGTGCACTCCAGAAGAAGTAGCGCTGAGGACCCCCTCTTTTCTTTTCCGCCGAAAGTCCCCCTCCTCACCCAATTAGCCATTAAGCAAACCGGACTAATTGCTGAATATCATCAGACGACTCGCCTCTCTCGCTCTCTCTCACACACACACCGCAAATTTTCTCAAGACCACCCCTCTATTATGATTTTTTTTTTCTTTTCTTGATCCCGAGTGTGAGAGAGTGAAGCACGTACTCTCCCGAGGACTCGAGTCTAAATTAGGTGCCGGGAGAGAGAGAGAGAGCGAAGAGGGGGGGATACGAAAGAACGAAAGACGAAAGAGGTGGCATTGTCGACGTCGACTCTTTACGTGTCATTGAGAAACAATGCGGAGAGGCTTTGGAGTGGCCTGACTGCCGTCGTATCATGATGCGGGCTCACGACCGCCGTCGTCCGCCCCCCCGACCCACCGCGAGTCAGTCTAACGGCCCTGATACACCTAGCAATGTTTTGATCAACATCAACAAGCAGCGTCAACTATCAACGTTGACTTTTCACCTTTCTATAGAAAATGATCAACTCCTGGTGGTTCAGAAAAGTCAGATCATGAGCGCCCTCTACTGGTCAACATTTTGGAATCCTCCAATCACAGCCCTCCTTGGCGTCATGTGATCCTTTCTCCTAGACTCCCACAGATAAACTTTTCTGAAACCTTGGCTGCTGCTGCTGCTGCTGCTTCACTGCTGTGGACGAAAACAAGGATTTTGTAACTTTTATTCCGCTAAATGAACATTTTGCGTTGGGTGGCTGTTTGGGTGAAAACGATTCAATGGAAACTAAGGCTTCTTTTTTTTCTGAGAGTGTACAAATGGAACCAAATGGACCCTAGTGGGTCCATTTGGTTCACATTTGTACACTCTCAGGAAAAAATGAAACTGGGTGGAATTCCCCTTTTAATGTTGCCCGTTGCCATGTTTCTCAACATGTTGCCCGTTGACGTTGACATTGCTAGTTGATATTGACCAAAATATTGCTAGTGTAACAGGACCTTTAGAAGAAGAAATGCCAGAAAACAACCCCTCCACCGCGCCATCGTTTTTCTGTGCAACAGCGAAAGACCGAGGCTCTGCTCGCGTGCCTGTTATAGTTATATGTCATCTTGATAAGCTTGTCATTCAGTGACATGACAGCACCCGCGATCATAAAGTATGTGTGAACACTGTACCCTGCACTGTTCGTTTTCTTTCACAGGTTGACTTCCCCTTTTTCTTTCTCGTATCGCGCACCTCCAAAATAGCCCTTAGTCATTTCAGAGTTCTTGAGGCATAGGTGTGTAACTGTCACACAGCAGTTTAGAATGTCACAATATACAGCGTGTACTATCTAAACCCAAGATAGGCAACCGGCACGAAAGCTGGCCCACATTACGCCAACCAACTCGACTGGTGAGTGCTCCTACTAGGTCCTACTTCCTCAAATGTTGAAATCACACACAGTAGTCCCTGTGCGTTTGATATAACGCTGCAAGTTTTCACTCATACAACCTGACAGAGCAGGGCTTCAAAACCTGTGGGCCGGGACCCTGTGTGAGGGGGGGGCGTTTCTCTAGATGACAGTGAAGTGACAATTTAATGACGTTTATGACCTTTTTAATACATACAAGTGCAAGAGCAAAGAGCGAAACGACCATTACTGTGTTGACAGTAATCAACAAGTTATACTATAAGGACTTGTCAAACATTGGCCAAATAAAAACATGATATAGCCGATTTACTATGTCACAACAACTCGTGTTTGAGTGCATGTAGATCAGCTATCTTCAAGCCAAATGTAATGCCTCAACTCCTAAGTGCTTGTCGGGGTGGGTGCAAGGGTGGGGGTGTCCCTAGTTCAAATATGACTCTTATGGGGGTTTGTTTGTGGCCTGAAGAGGCAGAGAGCCACTATGACAGAGCAACGTGAACTGCAGCAGTTGTTCAAACGTTGCACCAAGTTCTACGTTCACAGGTCAAGGAGCTGCCCATGCATGATCTCTGTCACGGCTATATATTGGGGCTCACTATGTTAGTGGTGAAATGGTGGAAAAAAGTACTCTGTTACAAGTAAACATCCGGTATTCATTTTGAAATCAAGTACAAAAGCACTGGCTACAAATAATTCCTTCCAAATTCTTTAAGTACAGTCCTTAAGTGTGTAGTTGTGTTATTTTACGCCTGACTCCAAATACACTATATAATCGTACTACCGATAATAGCGACGGTTGTTGATTTGACTTCTCCGCAGCCTCTCTCCTGTATACACATATACTAGCTTGCTGCTTTTATAAGTGTGATCTATAGATGATCATTTAGAATTAATTCTGTTTCATGTCGATGTACGCCGTCGAATCATTATCAAACTCCCCGTAGGAAAACGTGGAGGAAGGCATCATTAAAAAAAGAAAACTCAGAGTTCTCTAATCTCATATAGTTTCATAGCGCCTCCCTGCTGCCTAGCTGTGACTCGGGGAAAAAAAAAAAAAAAAACATTTCAGCATGTTTATTGGGACGAATACATTTTCCCTTTTCCCCAGTAATAATAATGAGAGAGAGAGAGAGAGAGAGAGAGAGAGAGAGAGAGAGAGAGAGAGAGAGAGAGAGAGAGAGAGAGAGAGAGAGAGAGAGAGAGAGAGAGAGAGAGAGAGCAGAGAGAATATGTGTTTGGAGACAGCGTTTCGCAGAGTGTGGGTATTAATGTCTGGAAGCCCCAAACACCATTAAAGTAAGCAGGGGAGGAGAGAGGAGAGGAGAGCTGCTGGAGTCTTTGCATTCCCCCAGGTGGATGGTGGGATATATTGTTGCTCTGCTTGAAAGCGTTTGCCAGGGCAGGAGACTTTATTAGACTGGTTAAATATTAATTCTACTCTCCTTTTTTCAAAGATCAGATCAAAATATTGTTTTCGTGTAATTCTGTTTCCAGGGCACCTGTGACTTCTTTCCCCTCCCTCCCTTCTCCCACGATGAAAAACGTGGAGTCGCATGTATGCTGTGTCGTTGTTTCGCGGGAATACAAAGTGTTATCATTCATCATATACAGTAATATACAATGTTTTTTTTATAATGGAGATATCCTAAACAATTGAGTTGTCTTATATTCAGGGGCAATACTATTTGGCATTCATTATTGTTGCTTTTTCTAAAATGAGACTTGAAAAATTAAGGTTGTTTTATAACTAGAGTCGTGTTATATTTGAGACAAATACTAGCCTGGAGTCCAGTCCTGTTCGCTGTGTTCTGCGCATCTGAAATATCACTTCGCAAATTGGTCTGGCCAGGAGCCTATCCCCACAGGTAGGCGGGGCATATGAAGGTTGAAATGCAGCCGAGGATTCTGATTGGTCTGTGGTTTGTTTGAGGAAAAAACAGAGTGACGGTCGTCGGTAACAGGTGACGTCAGGGAAATTCAAGTCAAGCAGGCTCTGGCCAGACTGATTTGCGAAGTGACGTTTCAGATGTGCGGAACGCAGCGAATTAGGCTGGAGTTCAGGCTAGGACAACACGGTATAATCTCACATAATCTAAACCGAAACGTTGAGCAATCCCACCTGTAGCGAGAAAAGAAGAAGTACGCGGTTGCATTCTGAAAAGTGTAGGAAGTGTTCTTTTCTCCAAAAAGGGGAAAAAGCCACTTCAGTGGACAAAAGACAAAAAAGTGCAGGAGGGATGTCGATGACGGGAAAAAAAACAGAAACACGCTTCGGATTGTTTCTTTATTTAGCGTCGGGTTCTGAGAAATGGAAGCAGAACCGACACCATGGCGACAAGGTCAACAAAACCCCCGCAAAGAAAACAAAAGTGTCAGCGAAATCTTGTAATCAGCCAAGTTGTCCATTTGCAAGGACACCTCCCCCTCCTCCTCCTCCCGCACCACAAGGAAACCACAAAGAGGAGGTCAGAAAACGGAATGGTGTGTGTGTGTGTGTGTGTGTGTGTGTGTGTGTGTGTGTGTGTGTGTGTGTGTGTGTGTGTGTGTGTGTGTGTGTGTGTGTGTGTGTGTGTGTGTGTGTGTGTGTGTGTGTGTTCGTTCTGTTCCTTACCTGATTTCCATGTTACGAGGGTTATGGCAACACCAAGGATGAAAGGAGGGAGGGCATTCATCGTCACCAGAAAGAGAGACAGAGACAAGGGGGGTAGAGAGAGAGAGAGAGAGAGGCAGAGAGAGAGGCAGAGAGAGAGAGACAGAGAGAGAGAGAGAGAGAGAGAGAGAGAGAGAGAGAGAGAGAGAGAGAGAGAGACAGAGAGAGAGAGAAACAAAGGATTAGATTTAATTCAGGTTAGAGCAGACAGTTTTGTATAATTACCATAAAAAGCAGTTGGGATTGATGAGAGGCTATTTAACACTTGGCACGCGTCCCACGTGAAGTCAAACGGCTGTAAATCTCTAAACGTTATACGGAGTTATACGAGATCATTTGTCTTATAACGTTTTATGTTTTGTTGTGTAAAAAAAACCCTAACGAAAAAAAAAAGAACGAAACTCATTAACTCGAGTCACAAAAACAACACAACGCGGGTTACGTAAATGATTTTCAAGGCGCTTTACAATGGCCCGCTTGCGAACGCTGTTGTCACTCAAACGGCCACATATTGTTCTCGACGTTTCCCATAATAATCTCAGTGTCCAGGGTCAGATATAGGTTAGAGAAAAAACACCACCAGGTCAGAGTTTTTGGATAATGGCCTTTGTTTCGGCTTGTTATAGCATTTATAGGCCTCGGCTACTGTTGTCAATTGACTTGAATGGTGTGCGTGTGTGTGTGCGTGTGTGCGTGTGCGTGTGTGTGTGTGTGTGTGTGTGTGTGGAGGGGGGGTGGTCTACTACAGTGGTCGACATAACCAGGTCTTAATGAATTCTCTTCTGGTCTGGTGCACGTATACATAAGTTAGACGGTAATTATTGTCTGGTATCGCTTGGATCAATTTGCATTTAACCCAGATTTTTTTAGCCCCAAAGAGGATTGTGGCGCGTCGATGATGATCCGATTCCCGATCCGCGCCCGCGCCGCTCACCCACATGACGCAGGCGGGAGCCTATCGCTTTCTTTCGTTTCGATCGACCCGATAAAAAAAAAACTGCCTCCCGCGTTAAGCACTTTCAACATGGTTGTGTCCCCATTGTAGGTCATGTCATTAGAAGGTGAAAGGCTGCCACACTAAATAACAGTCAGTCTACGAGCTCGGTAGGCACTGTGAGCTTGTAGATCGGTTGTTTACGTGTTGTGTCGTAAGGCATTAAAGTGCAATGGAACTTCGGTATATAGTTCGAAGCCCCATTACACATTGGGCCCTAAACTGTTGTTATTCAGCATTAATATCCCAAAACAGCAAAAGTATAGCAGATAACTTGATACCGCTTTTGTGTCATGTTTCAAACGTGTCTACTTTAGACACTTTGGTTTGCCGCTGTAGTATATATATAATCAGGTGTTGATATTTATAAAAAGAAATGGAGAAAAAAAAACTGAAGATTTCTGGTCGACAGCAACGACATAATCACAGTTTCCTCTCTCTCAACATCCGCCAATAAAAAAATCACACCCGTGTGAAGTGAGCAGGGCCCATAGCGTCTCAACACATCGATCACAACATGACGTTTGTGTTACAGCAACTGAGCAAAAGAGTCATTTCTCTTTGTCGCCAATGTGTTTAAAAAAACAAATCTCCAACGTTTGCTCATACAACACAAACATTAATCAACTACAGCTGTTTATAGGAGAGGCCGGCACTCCTCAGAAACGCAGCAGGGCTGCATGGGGACCGTCACCTGCCCCCCACCTCCTCCTCCCTACTCCAGGATGCATTAAAGGCAAATTCACCCATTTCCAAAATTTAGATTTTTTTTTTTCAAAATTTTTCACCCATTTTTCAAAATTTTCTCAGAAAAATAGGTCCTAAAAGAAAAATCGTTAACATGCCAGTGCATCACCATTCCTGCTCATATTTGTGTGCCAGCAGCAGACATACAACACAGACAAAAGGAGGTGCACATACATACATGCATGCAGGCTCCTGCAGACGTGGCTGTAGTAGTAGCCTCCAATAGAAGACCCCCACCCTTTCTTCCCCAATACCCCAAACCCACCACCACTACCAACAACAACCTCCCGACCGACCGACTACACCCCCCTGTCCCCCTCCGGCAGCATGGGGAGGGGGTCTCTCTCTCTCTCTCTCTCTGTGTCCAGTTGGGTCACCTAGTTATGCACCGGGGGCTTCTTTTCCCAGGCTCATTAGATGCCTGGAGGAGGTGGGATGGATGCAGGGGAGGGGGTGGAGGGTCTTTTTTTAAGGGGGAGGATGAGGAGGAGTAGGGGGGGCTGCATGGTGGTGGTGCAGGGATGCATTACTTTCAGGTGAACTGGTTTACATGGAGAGGAGGAGGAGGATGACGGGGGGAGGGGCTTATTAGTGGGCGGACAGGAGGGAGAGGGGAGGGTCTCTGTGTCTCTATACTTCTATTCAGACAAGCTACTCTCTCTTACCCCATGCACGGCCGCGGACGTGCATGGGGCGTTAACGTGAAGTCGGATGACACATATGTTGCGCCGCTGCAGGCAGGCAGGCTGGCAGGCTCCACCCCTCCTCTATAACTTCACCTAGCCCCCCCCCCTCCGTCCTGTGTGTGTGTGTGTGTGTGTGTGTGTGTGTGTGTGTGTGTGTGTGTGTGTGTGTGTGTGTGGGTGCAGGAATGACCACTGAGTGACCGAGTAATGCCATGGGATCATGAAAGAGAGACCGGGGAGGTGGGTGTGTGGGTGTATGGGTGAGGGGGGGATGGCATCGATTGACCCTATTCGGCCATGTTTCCTGTCGCAGCGGCCCCTGTGTGTGTGTGTGTGTGCGTGTGTGTGTGCGTGTGCGCGTGTGTGTGTGCGTGTCAGTTCATCTGTGAAGCTCATCAGGACGTCCAATCTGTGTCGTGATGAGGATCGACGTGTGTTTTCGAAACGTTCCCTGTTTGTTTACGTAGAGATAATGCGGGGAGCTGTCACAACAAGGCAGACCGCCGACCCGCCCCCTATAGACCCCCTCCCAACTACCATATAACCCTCACACACATACACATACATACACACACACAGCGGTAAGATGCCCATGCAGGATGCGTGCGCACAAATGTTGTGCACAATATTCTGTGCTTTGTTTTGCATGACACAACGTTAACTGGACGTTCAGAACTGTTGTGAGCTTGTATGTCATCAGCTGCTTACCTACGTCAGTGCTGGATAGTAACTATTAGTACATTTACATTAAGTATTTGCAGCCTAGACTTTACTTGAGAATTTAAAACTTCTGTTATACAGTCCTACTCCACTACATCCAAATATTGCGGGGACGTTTTAGCTTTACTTTTGGTGCTTTAAGCACATTTTGGAATTTCCAAACTTTTACTTGTGTTAATATAGTGAAGTACTGATACTTTTACTTAAAGGGGGTCCAACATTTTTAACCTCCCCAGGGTATTATTAAACCCCAGTGGGAGGAGGTCCCCACCTCCTCCCACGGTGGTTCAATGACCTCATCAATTGGTGAGGAGGACAGGGGGGGGGGGGGGGGGCAAGGCGCCCCTGAGGTGTGGACATACGTGATACTGCAGCTGAAATGGCTTGGAATATAGCATCCTGAGTGAGGATAAAAAATGTTGGAGGTTGTTTAGGCTTCAAGAGAAAATAAGAATTTATTAAATCAATTAGATTTTAAATTCACGGTGGAGCCCCTTTAAGAAAACAAATAGCACTTTATGCTGGTTATAATAGCAGGAGAACAAGATGCGCAGATAGAAGAAGAAGTAGAAGAAGAAGAAGAAAAGAGGGGTGGTGGCGGCGAGGGGGGGGGGGGCATTAGGGGAAGAAAAAAAGCAACGCACATCAATGACCCCTCTATTGAATGTGGTCCCTTTGAGCGAGGCGCAAACAGCCCAACGACAGCGAGCACAAAGGCGGCCTTTCAAGTTCATCTGGACTGATGTAATAAAATTGACACATGGAGTCGCGGGGACTGGCGGATTTCTGGGGGCGCGCTGTTACCTAAACTGTGATTTCCAAAGCACTGTCACCTCCCCTCACCGCAAATGAATCAATTACAGAGCAGTATAATCCTGTTAGAGCCCGAGATGAATGCATACCTCCCCTTTGGCAGGTGCTGGCGGAGGCTGAGGGGGCTTTATTTGGAAGCGGGCGATATCAAAGCTATGGGGTTTTATCTCTACACATTATAAACCACCGTAAACCACCGTGTGTGTGTGTGTGTGTGTGTGTGTGTGTGTGTGTGTGTGTGTGTGTGCTGTCTTATATGCCTACACAATGAGGTAGACCCCCCCCCACCACCACCACCCACCCATGCACCCCATGCAGCTCCCCTCCAAAAAAAAAGAGGCGTTTGAAAACAGAGGAGTCTTTTTAGTACACTAAATCTCAACAGCCGATTTTGCAAATGATGGATACATATTCATGAAAAAAAAATGTGCGTAATTCTAACCCGGCATTGTATTCAACACAAATAGAATCAATTGCTGGTGTCTAATTCCCTCTCTCTCTCTATCCCTCTCTCACTCTCTCTCTCTCTCCATTTCTGCTCCCACCATTACTCGCTTCTTTGGACGTTTTAATCACTTTTTTTCGGGGGGTTTCACCCCTCCAGCCCGCCCGCCCCTGCCCGCCCCGCCACCGTCACCCCCCACCCCCCTCATACAATAGGATCAGCCGCTTGTAAACGTGGGTTTATTGTCAGGTAGGACCCTGGTAGTGTTTGCACTTTGCAGGATGTAGAAAAGGGCAAGGGAGGGAGTGAGGGGATCTGCGTGTGCGTGTGCGTGTGTGTGTGTGTGTGTGTGTGTGTGTGTGTGTGTGAGGTGGGGGTGATGGTACTAGTGCGGCAGTGGGAACCAACAATCCACCTCATTGTTTTCACGCCACCGCTCTCCTGTGGGCCTGTGTGTGTGTGTGTGTGTGTGTGTGTGTGTGTGTGTGTGTGTGTGTGTGTGTGTGTGTGTGTGTGTGTGTGTGTGTGTGTGTGTGTGTGTGTATGTGTGCGCGCGCTCGGCTACGCCACGTTCACAAGGTCCGACGTGTCTCGGTCTGGCAGGGGAGGGGAGGGTGGGTAGGTGGGAGAGTGTGGGGGTGAGGGGAGGGTCTCCTCCCTCCCTCCCCGCCTGTCCCGACATTCTGAAGCACCTTGTCAGATAACGCCTGAACCGCACACTGAGGAGCACACCCGGGGGGAAAATAATGAAACCAAACAATGACAGAGGGGTTGTGTGTTCAGCCATGAGAGAAGGAACAGGAGGCGGCGGCGGGAGGGGGAGGAGGAGGAGGAGGGGAGGAGGGGGAGGAGAGATGGGACAGGAGAGGAGAGGATGGGATGGATGGGATAGAAGACTAGACAGAGAGAGAGAGTTAGAGAGAAAGATGGGGAAAGAGAAAAATTAAAGGGTGGGGGGGTGACAGGAGTAGCATCACACACTATAAAACTATACAGACCTCCACCCTCCCCATCCACAGCCACCCTCCCTCCCCCCCCCCCTGCCGCCGGGCCTGGGCCCGCTAGCATGCATGCACGACGCTCACCCAGACCCATTGTGCACCCAGGGGGTTTGGGGTGTGGGGTGGGGTAGTTGGGGGGGTAGATAAATGGCCGCATGTTAACCACGTTTGACGGGCCGCACAAAAGGGGACACCTCGGGTCCCATGATGCAACCTGTATACCCCCTCCCCACGGAGGTATAGCACCCCCACACCCCACCCCCTCACCCCCTCGTCCCACTCCCACCACATGCACACGTGGTGCTGCAGGGGAACGGTCCCACCGGCCGCAGGCCAAGGAGCAATAAGGGAACGCACACGCATGCACACACACACAACAATTTGTCACTGCGCTGCAAAGACTGGGGTGCGTCACAATGCGTTGCAGTGCAGCGACCAGGTTGTTGTGTTGCAGGACAGGGCAGAGACATCGCTGCAAGGAAGAATATACTTTATATACCTTATGGCTTCACTTATGGTTAAAGGTATCCTTGGCTAATCAGACCAACGGTCCTTAAAACATCATACTTGCCCTCTAGAACTAAATTAAATAAAAGAAAACACCTTCATTATTTTATTTCTTTAATTAATAAAAGGCAAAAGTTTCAGTCTAGAGGGATTGCTCCTGCCGCAGGTTGATGATGTCATGTCTATGTGTGGTCCAGATCAAAAAGAAGAAAAAAAAACAACGTAATACTTTTCTAACTTAAACATGAGCATCAAAGCAATATTTTAAATAATTTATTTGCTTGTGCTTTCCATATATTCCATAGGTCTGGACCTCTTAAGGACATGTGACATCATCAATTTGCGACAGGAGAAGCTCCTAAAAAAAGATTCTCTATTTATGAACGAAGAATTGAGATGTCGAAGTTTTTACCGCTTCACCACTTTTCAACTTATTTTCATATAAACGGTTCTCACTAATGCTCACAGCTTTTCGGGTTTGAGACAATTGAAGAAAAAAGGTGAGGATGCAAATTGTGATTGGCCCGGAATGGGATGCCGTGTGACGTGTAGGTTCACCGCTCACTTCACACAGGTGTGATTCCTTCTTCTCTACGTGTCTCCGAAAATGATACCATGGTTGAATTGGTTAAACAATTCAAGAACAAGATCAACACCGGCTCTCTATTTGTGCTTTGTCTCTCTGCATTTTAACTTTTTATAGGGGCCATCCTAATTAATTCTAGTTCAATTGCCCATCATCATCATCTGTGTGAATTCAAACCGTCCCCAACAATGACCCCCCCCCCCCCCCCCCCTTTTCAGCTTTTTTACAGCCCCATTACATTGCATGAGTAGCACACTATTGCACTATTGCAGCAAGCAGATCCATTAAAAGGCTCATAAAGGTATCATTGCCCTTTGAGAGTTTTCTCCCTCACAATAGCGGCACAACAG
The DNA here is from genome assembly GCA_039105355.1 of Benthosema pterotum. NCBI lineage: Eukaryota > Metazoa > Chordata > Actinopteri > Myctophiformes > Myctophidae > Benthosema > Benthosema pterotum. The sequence goes on from CM076978.1 coordinate 12,068,878, forward strand.
ATCATTTACAAGGTGTTTGTCACTTTGAATTGAGTTTGCAGCGGCTAAGTACTGTTCCAACCATTGAGGTTTGCGTCTATAGTTCTTCTTTTGGGGGGACAACCAAAGCGAGATCAGGTAACAGGGCAGGCAGCAAGGGGGATTTTTCTTTTTCTCAGGAAGAAGGAAAAACTCTTTCCTTACAATCCCCTTGTCCATTTAGGAGTAATAAATGACTCTTAACACAAAAAAGGAGTATGGAAGGGAAGGAATGAAATGGCTGTCACACACACACACACACACTCGAAGCCAAGATGAAACCGAGGTGGTGGTGGTGGTGGTGGGGTATACTGTGGGTACGCAGGGATTGGGGGGTGGGGGGTTACTGGAGGGGCTGCTCTAACCTTTTCAGGCTCTGCCTCTAGCTTTGATGGCTGACAGGACCCACAAAGGCACCTGCCTCATCCCCAGAGTGTTCCCTCGGCACCCCCCACCGCTCTCCCTACCCTGACCTGATCGGCATTCCTGGCCAACAGGGGGTCCTTCCCATGGCTACCTTTGCACAGCCACCCTGCCCCTCACCCCCGCTTTTCCATATAGCTTCACCCCCCTCGCCCTGGTAATCCCACAGCAAACACGGCTCGGGCCCTATAACGCAGGGGCGACCGCACGAGACTTCTTCTCACAGGGGCCGCCGGTCCCCCCGCACCCCGCTAAAGGTGCACACACAACTGATTAAAGGGAGTGTGAATCGCGTGGGAACGGCAAGGGTAGAGTCTGGTCGCGAAGGAGAAGAGAAGAGAAGAAGAGAAAGGAAAAAGAAGAAGAAAAGAAAATCATTGAAATGCATATGGGATTTTTTCCCCCTCTTCCCCCAAAAGGAAAAGGAGCCCTGTGACATGTCACTTGTGTGCAGACAGAGAGAGGAGAGAGAGGAGATTTTAAGGTTGGGTATAGGTCTAACTTTACAAAAAAAAATCTTCTCATGTAGACAACTTTGAAGTAACTAATAAAAAAAGAAAACACTTCTTCACGCTTCAATAAAGCGCGAGCCAAAAAAAGTGGAGTCAGAGAGGAAAAACACGGCGGAGCACGACAGCCCGTCAAAAATGTGCATTAAAGAACTTACAAGGGTTTTCAAAGCGCGATCAGAGCGCTCTCCCTGCGTGTGTGAATACACGGCGCTATTAGCCAGGGAAGGGAGAGGAGCTCGGTTGCTCCGCGCCCCGGCAATGACAACACTTCTATCCACACAGACAATGTCATCCCAGCATCCCTCCTCTCCCTTTTGTCCCCGGCTTAACAAAACTCCGCGGTCACGCCGTTTTAACTCAATAAAGAGACCAACGACAGCCGTAAACCCATCAAGCCCGGCCTGTCATATGCAGACCTGTGTAATAGTGTGTGTGTGTGTGTGTGTGTGTGTGTGTGTGTGTGTGTGTGTGTGTGTGTGTGTGTGTGTGTGTGTGTGTGTGTGTGTGTGTGTGTGTGTGCGTGTACGCGTTGGTGCATGTGTGTGAATGAGTGAGATACAAAGCAAGGTGAGCGAGGCCTATGATCTATGCTCTAGTCTTTTTTATTAAAGTAATGCAGTGGTTTTCAAACTGGTGGTCCCAGAGAGGATTCCAGGTGGTCCCCAGCTAAACGATGGACAGTTGGTAACCAAATGGACCCTTCTGAATTACTTAATTTTCAAGAATTGTTATTTTCAACAATGTTTTGCCAGTTATCTCTCCTTGATTGCGGACGCAAACTTGAGAATCCTTATAGTTTTAGGGTCCGAGAGACTTAACATCAAATGGTGGTACGCTAAGATGCAGAATAAATAGTGGTCCCTGGTATGAAAAAGCTTGAAAACCACTGAAGTAATGCAATGGTAACAGCAGATCTAAAAGCTGTCAGATCAGCTATTATTGGTTGCGCCATGCAGGCAACTCAGACTTTAATGGGACGGGAAGAGAGCGTAATACAGGAGAAGTAAGTTGTGAAAGAAAAACAGAAAGAAGACTATAGAAAGACTAGTGCGTTGTTGTGGTGTCCCTGCAGTCTCTCTATCACTAGGACTGACATCGGTGGGAGCTCAGAGAGCCTCTATATCTCCCCCCTGCAACCCGCGCCGACGCATTTCCTGTCCAGAGCGAGACGAGTCATGCAGAAATGCTGGGGTGTGTACTTTGTGGGGATCGGGAGCGGACTGGACAGGACAGGACAGGACGGGACAGGGACTAGGGCCATGCCAAACAGGAGGCTGGCATGCTCTGTGCACACACACGACAGGCCCCATTGTGTCTTTCTTTTAAAAAAAAAAAGAATACGCTGAATGGGGCCACGTTCGAGCAGATGCCTAATGTCACAACTTTAGAAGAAAAGGGAGGAGGGGAGACAAAAGAACTCAGAGACAAAGTGTGAGAGAGAGAGAGAGAGAAGAGGACGCACCTTTTGAAGGAACCCGGCTGCCAAAATATTAGGGGTGTGTGTGTGTGTGAGAGAGAGAGACGTAAAACTGTGTTCTTTGCTTTGACATAGGTCCGGATGGGTGTGTGTGTGTGGATGGGGAGAAGAAAAAACAAAACAGAAGACCAAAACAGCCTGGGCACTTCTTTGCGGCAAAAAAAAGTTGAAGCCGTCCGAGTGCATATTTTCTTTCAAACAGCACAACGTTAACTGCTCTGGCTGGCTTTAGTAGCCCTCGCACCAAACAATTCTCCTCCTCGCCTTGCTGTTGTTTTTGGAATACAGTTCCTCTGTTGTATACAATTTGCCTTTTTTCCTTCTCCTTCTTCTTCTTCACAGGAAAAGAGATAACTCTAAAAGGGGTGGAGCTTTTTCATGTGCAACAAAAAATCCCACCTCACCCAACCACCCACCCACCACCACCAAGCCATTTGCATCCCCCCACGTCCCGCACTACTACTACGGTAGCTTGTCAGGGGTAAGCACTAATTGCCAACATGCCATGCTGCCACCCTAATACAAACAGGGGGTGCATTAGGCGTCGCTCGCTCATTTGCGGGGATGGCTGAGAAGGTGGCACGCATGAATTTTTCATTAGCCCTAATTGCGAAGGAGCACTCCTTTATGGTGAAATGAGAGTCACTGCAACTCATTAGGACTACAGCCTTCCCTGTAAGAGAGAGAGAGAGAGATGGGGAGAGAAAAAATAGGGGTGGTGGAGGGTGGGGAGGAAAAAAAATAAACTCCAAATGCTACACTAAAGATGCCCTGTGATTTGATCTGCTCCGCGGGTATGTTAAAGACACACCATATGGATGGGGTGGCATGCACGCGCGGATGCCAACTATATGCCATCCGCGGTGATAGAAGACGCACCGCTTTGTACGATCATTAAAAATTGACACGAGTCAAAACACTTGACCCACAGGCCGGGTCTCTAAGCGGCGTGCGTATCCCCCCATTAAAACCCCCTTTTCCTTGAAGAAGCCGGTATACGTGTGCTGCTGGGGCGTATTGGTCTTTTCCACAGGTCTCTAAACGGCAATAAAACACGTGCCGTTTCCGACACGAAAAGCGCCTCACGTCTGATCCGTCACCTCGTTCCCGTACGAGCAATATTTGCTCTGCGACACCGCCGGGGCGGCGGAGGTGAAGGATTTTCACATTTCCTTCAAATAAAACTCCACGGGAGTTCGCTTTGACAGGAATGTCAGTTCCTATACCCCTGAGTGGTAGGACTAACACCGGGAAGGGGATCATTTAGCCAGGAATGTAGGAACAGGACATCCCCCCCTGATAAGGAGTCCGTCGGCAGACAGAGCCCAGCCAGTCAGCCAGCCAGTCAGTCAGCCTCGCCTGGGGTTGTTGCTGTGGTCGGAGGAGGAGGGAGCAGGGGCGGATCTAGGCATGGGCATGGGGGGGGGGTGCCATCCTAAATGCCCAGTCTGCCCCATCAAACATGATGGGGCAAGCAAAACAACCCAAGATATTTCAAATTAAAGTGCTTATATTTAAAATGATTTGAAACAGTACTACTACTTCGACTAACAAACTCACAGTTGTGTCACCACTAAACCAACAGCATTTCATCATTGAAAACAGAAAACTCTCTGAGTCAGACCTTTTAGCTTCATGTATGCTGCGTGCCTGTTGCAACATCAACAACATCTGATATTATTATTGATGCTTTCCTTGACTAATACAAGTCCTGTAACTGAAAATGGTATGGGTGCGGCTTCATCGCCCGTGGCGCGAAGCGGCACGGGCGATGAAGCCACCCCCATACCATTTTCTCCTGCGCTCCCCCCCTCCCAATTGGGAAATGTTACATCCGCCCCTGGGAGGGAGAAGAAGCCAGTGAAACCAACCAACGCGGCACTTGAGCCCCCCTGACTTTTTCGTCTTCCACGAGCGTTGAGGAGTATATAGCGCACATCCTCCTCCTCCTCATTACTTTAATTGCTAGATCTGTGACCAGGAAGTTTCTGTCCTTTCATCCCTGCCTCGGATCCCTGCTGCTGCTGCTGCTCTAGCCTTAGGAGTATTACGACACGCAGGGCCGGCAGAACGGCAGGACGGCCTTGCAGGGCTGGCTATCTATCTATCGGTGGTGTTCGGGGCTGGTGGAGAGAGAGAGAGGGAGACGAGAGACACCCTCCTGTGAACAAAGGATGTCTCCCGACCCCGGGAGAAAGGAGGAAGGAGGGGAAGAGTGGAGGGGAAGAGAGGCAGAGCGAGGGAGACGAGATAAAGAGAGGGATGAAGAAACGGCCTAAAGTATAGGCGCAATTGCAAAGGCAAGGACAGACAGGAGAGAGAGACAGGAAAAGGGCAGCTCAAAAACAGCGCACGAGAGAGAAGGCCAGAGGATGGGAGTAGCATAACAGATTGCTATCGCGGTGGCTAATCTCTCCTCCGTCCCTTTTTACCTGGGGAGGAGGTGTCTGCCGGGTGACATTTGGAAGACAAACCCCTGGGAACGGTCGTATGTTCGCTTGCAAGTAAAAGAAACTCTCCAAAATATGCCCCCCGAATCTAGTGCACTCTTAGCACATCATGCACGTTTGTTGCCACGATTCAACCTGCTTAAACATTTGCGCAAGCATCTACTTTAACCTCCGACCGCGATCGGAAGAAGTGCTTCAGATTTACTTCTGTGAAATCAATGTGCACGTCCTGTTTTGCAAAAACAACGACTCCAACGTTACGGTGTGTGTGGCCTCACTCAGCTTGTGGCCTGCAGTGCACGCAGCTATTGCATACAGCAGCTAATGTTAAAAGGTATATACAGCGTACATCCCTAATGTAAAACAATCAATCGAAGCGTATAATCACTAGCACATCATCATCACACAGTATCTCTCTCTCTCTCTCTACACAAACCATGGAGTCAAGGACGAGGTCCCGATGGGACCAGCGTGTGCCTTTCCCATAGGGATTACAGCGCTCAGGGTTTTGTGACCAAAGTGACCATTAACAGGCTCACGAGGCCGTGAACTCTTATCCCCCGCCTCCCCATCATCATGTGTATAGATGTGTGTATAGACAGTGTCGGTGTGTGCTCTGACACACGGGTGCGAGAGCCCATTCAGCCGTACGTACGTACGCACAAGGTCTGGGGGGGCCGCACAGATGTCACGTCACCTTAATCCACCCATCCGTTATTGATTATTCCATGTGTGTATGTGACCTTGCCGGAGGTGCCCCTCTCTCTCTCTCCCTCTCTCTCTCTACCAATCAAACCTACATATCCATTGCGAGGGGAAAATATAGGTCTCAGTGCCTTTGACCACCTTGTGGCCTTTGTGTCTGACCCGCCCTGCCCTAGCCGGTTATTGATTAAATGCCACACCGTATCAAATCGCACCAGGGAGCAAATTGACGTACAGCCATCGTTCCTTTTATGATACATTATACACAAACACTCATATGACCTAGAACGCCTCCCCTGATTATGTTTTTTTCAAAGAGTTATCCAAGTAAAAATAACGAGACTTTTGAGCTACAGACAGTACAACATTTTGGCATTCAAGATTGATGCGAAGCAAATGTTGGCAAGAATGACACTTTTCAGCAAATTCTTTGGAAGTGGAGCTCACGTAATGTGCAAGGGCTTGTAGATCAGTGTTATTCTCCAATAGCCTTAGTAAAACACGAATGTATGAATGTAGACTACTGTACATTTTGTAAACAAAAAAAAAACAACAACAAAAAAAAAACTAACCAATCTGCAAAGTAACTGAAACATTGTATTGTTTCCTGTTTTTTTGTTTGTTTGTTTTTTTGTTTGCATCAAAAGTGGCAGACCTACAGCATAGGAGCTTCCTGATGCTTTTGTCTGTGGAATTATGATCAACTAGGCCAGGGTGTTCATTTAGAGAGGAAAGGTTAACATGAGGAGGTTTCCAACCCCACAGCAAACCAAATGTACTTTAGTTAGTTACTACACCCCCCTCAACCCCACCACCACCACCACCACCACCACTACCTCCACCATGAACCGCTGTGGTGTTTGTACAGTGTGGCAGTCAGCAGAGCTGTCAGATAGTTGTTTTAGTGGGCCTTATCCTCCGCCACACACACACACACACACACACACACACACACACACACACACACACACACACACACACACACACACACACACACACACACACACACACCACACACACACACACACACACACACACACACACACACACACACACAGTTTCCCTGATAGCTGCGCTGAACCTTATTCCTCCATTCATTATCAGCACCCGGACGGACTGACTGTTGTTTCTGTTGCCTCCGAGTGACATACCTCATTATTGACCTTGGTAAATCCTGGGCTGTTTAGGCTAAAGGCGATGTGGCGCCGGTGAAAATGTCACGGGAGGGGGGGTGGGGGGGGGGGGGGGGGGGTGCTACTCAGTCATGAAGAAAATCTGCACATGGTTACATATAAGAGGGGATGGGGGGGGGTGGCACAACAACGTCGATGTCAGTCACCTTGAAACGGGCAAATGACACAGACAGGCACGCAACGCGACGCGGCGCACAAAACGCCATGCACTTGTCGGTGACGGTCGAACCCCAGTGACTCCTGTACTGTCCCTCAAACTGGAACTTTACTGTAGATATATGCACTGGACTCGCCATTTTAACAGCTTAGAGATTTGGTATTTTGATATAGTTACAGTTACTTTGCAGATGCAGTACACATAGGCAACAGTAATTAACACAAAGACTGCCAGGACCATGAGCCAACTGCTGCCTGCCACACTCTCCTATAGTGTAAAACAGGGGTTTTCAACATTTTTTACTCCAGGGACCACCATATATATACCATCTGATTACATTTTCACACCAAAGACCTAAAATTAAAGAATTCTTTTGGTTTTGTCCACGATTCCAGGCTGTATTTTGCCAACAATACAGTGTAAACTTCTTAATTAAGTGGTGCTAATTCAGATGATGAATATTTTAACTCTTGAGAGTGTGAAAATGAAACCAAATGGACCGCAAGGGTCCATTTGGTTTCATGTTTACATTCTCAAGAGTTACATCTGGTTAACCAACTTTCTATCATTTAGCCTGGGGACCACCTGGAACCTTCTCAAGGGCCACTGGTGGTCCCGGACGGACCACCTGTAGCTGTCTTACTATAATGTCAATGCTAGCGAGCTAAAAAACTGACCCATCCATTCTGTTAGACCTGTTGTTACATTTTTAAAATAAAAAAGGAGGAGAAACAACATGGTGTATAATGACTACTTTCACGTTCATGCATATTTTCATGCCAACCACCCACCCACTACTACACTAGTTTTGTACCTTTTACTGGAGTCTGTTTGAAAAAACAGCCTGGACTTTCCATACTGTGACGCTACTTGCTATATCGTTACTAAAACATTTGACTAGTTCTTCTTCCACAACAGCAGCATCACTTGCTCATATGCAACACGTTTGTGGTTGAAAAAGTAGTGGTTTTCAACTACTTTGAAAACAAGTGGTTTTCAAATTTTCATTTTTCAAGAATCTACTCAATTAGAAAATGTAGAGAAAAAAATTGACCAACATTTTGCCTCTCTCTCTCTCTCTCTCTCTCTCTCTCTCTCTCTCTCTAAATGGGGACAAAAACTTGAAAATCCTTATAGCTCCTTCGTCCGAGAGACTAAACTCGACATCAAAGGGCGGTGCGTGGCTGACATGCAGAATAAATAGTGGGCCCTGGTATGAAAATGGTTGAAAACCACTGCTCTATACCATTCCAGTCCCCATAGCTGCTGCTGCTGCTGCTTGGTGCAGGGGAGGCGTAGGTGTTCCATGAGCTGTCAAAGCGGCCCCTCTGTTCTGAGGACTTTTGTCTTTGACACACAGTGATGAGCTTTGTCTGGAGGAGCACACAGAGAGAGACAGAGAGAGAGAGAGACAGAGAGAGAGAGAGAGAGAGAGAGAGAGAGAGAGAGAGGGAGAGAGAGGAGAGAGAGAGAGAGAGAGAGAGAGAGAGAGAGAGAGTGAGAGAGAGAGAGAGAGAGAGAGAGAGAGAGGAGAGGCATTGGCCTGCGTCGTCTCTCAAAGACACGTACAGTATTAGAGCAGTAGTTTTCAACCAGTACTCCGGGGACCACCAGTGGTCCTCCTTGAGAGGTTTCCTTGTGGTCCCCATTGCTAAAGGATGGGGTAGTTGGGTAAACTTAACAGACCCTTTAAGTCTGTAACTCTGGAGAGCGACACAAAATAGTGAGGCCCTGGTAGTAGAGGAGACGAGAGGCGAGGAGAAGGGAAGAGAGGAGTAGGGGAGGAGAGAAGAAAACAGGAGCATGACTGACTGACTGACTGCCTGCCTGACTGACTGACTGACAGATAGAGTGAGGGGTGGGTGGGGGAGTGGAATGGGTGTGTGGGCCGCAGCATGCGGCAGCGGCAGCAACACTAATGCGTACACGGCCCTGCTCCTATTAGTCACCGGTGACGCGAGAGTAACCATGCCCCCGGTAGGCATTCTCCCTCTCTCCCTCTCTCTCCTGTCCCCCTTCAGTATAGTGACAGATGTTAAAGAGAACCAGGCGAGCAGGATAAAGCCATGTAGTGGCAGCAATGTGAGGCAAAGAGAGAGAGAGAGAGAGAGAGGGGGGGGGAGTGTTGTTATGGCTTAGTGCACAAGGGCTTAAAGGCGCCGGGGGGAGGGTGGGGTGGGGTTTTACTCCTCGACAAATCTATAGCTTTACGGGGCAAAATGGGACAAAAGCGAGCCGTTTCGTAAGTGTGATGATGTGGAAAAACAAGCCGACAACAACGTCGTGTATTTTGGGAGCGATAGAGCGATATACTTTCTGCCTGTGTCTGAGAGAGGATGATGCCTGGAACTGTACAGTACACTAGTATATACTGTAACTCGTATACTTTGAAAATAGATGATCCACAAGCTCGCGGTGTCGTTTCGGCCCCCGGCGCACGCGACACCGGCGCACAATTAACTGTATACGTTACAGGCCTATATACTGTATATGTGCATTACGCCTATGAGCGAAGGAGGACAGTCGCTTATTGGAGCAAGAGAGTGGAAAAGTGGATCAGAACAACACGACACAACGCAACCCTCCCCCCCTTTGACTCTTCGTCTTATATGCCTTTGTACGTGACTATGTGTGTGTGAGAGCATGTTTGTGTGCGTCCCTGTGTGTGTGTGTGTGTGTTTGCATAAAGGTTTTGGAGGCGGCTGCGTTGGTGGGGAGGAACTTAAGGGATGGATGAGGGGAATAGAGGTCGGCGCATAGAGACTTAACTAGACTTGCCCTCCTCCCCTGTCCCCCTGGCCCACCGGCACTGTGGTTAATATAATGTGTAGCCTGGCTGGCTGGCTGGCTGGCTGGCTGGCTGGCTGGCTGGCTGGCTGGCTGGCTGGCTGCTGGAGGAGCATTATCTCTCTGCCGTACCTCTCCTCTCCTCCTTCTGCCTTCAACAAAGGCTCCCCTTCTTCCAAAAAAAAAGAAGAAAAAGAAGCGAGGGCCCGTCTCCTCCCCAATGTCCAAAGGTGTTTGGTGAAGTAAATCTGCCTAAATCCTGCACAGCTTGGGCTGGCAAAGGCAAAAGGGGGAAGGAGGAGGAGGGAGAGGAGAGGAGAGGAGGTGTGTGTTTGCGTGCGTTTGTGTGTGTGTGTGTGTGGGGGGGGTGGTCTGAGGTTGGGGGGGGGGGATGAAGGTGAATGAAGATAATCTCCTTTCCTTAACAAAAAAAAACATAGTTCTGGGGGTGGGGTGGAGGCGACACAGAAGAAAAAAATTAGGAATTCATATCACATGGTGCGTTTTCAAGTTTGCAAGCAGCAGCACCGATCCCCCCCCCAAAACCTTTCCTCCTCCTCTCCTCTCCCGTCAGTCCTGACCGACCGTGTGGACGTCGTGCATGCGTGATTCTTGACCTATTAAGACGGAGGAGTAAAGAAAAAGAAAAGGAGAGAAGGGGCGCTCCACAATGCTGTGGGGTCTGGCTAGACAGAGCAGGGTGGGAGAGAGGGGGGGGCAGTGCTGCATGCAATGTGGACCCTCTGGCTGAATACATCACACACACACACCAGGGGCGGATCTACAATGTCCCATTGGGGGGGGGGGGGGGCAAGAGAACATGTTGGAGGAGGAAGGGAAAATGGTATGGGTGAGGCTTGGATGGATGAAGCCGCACCCATACCATTTTCGGTTACAGGACTTTTATTAGGCAAGTAAAGCATCAAAAACTTCAGTTGTTGTTGAAGTTGCAACAGACACGCAGCATGCATAAAGCTAAAGGTCTGACTCAGAGAGTTTTCTGTTTTCAATGATGAAATGCTGTTGGTTTAGTGGTGCCAAATTGTAGTTAGCAGCAGTAGTAGTAGTGTTTCAAATCATTTTAAATAGAAGCACTTTAATTTGAAATCTCTTGGGTTGTTTTGCATGCAGGCATCGTGTTTGGGGGGGCAGACTGGGTATTTAGGGGGGCACCCCCCCCCCCCCCCCCCCCCCACCCCCCCCCCCCCCCATGCCCATGCCTGATCCGCCCCTGACACACACACAACACACACACACACAACACACACACACACACACACACACACACACACACACACACACACACACACACACACACAGGCTGGGTATGGGAAGTTCAACATACAAGCCTCCCAGCTCAGATTTACAGTTCCTGGCTTTTAGATTTAAAACCATTAGCGCTCTGGAGGAAGCCGTTTTCTACCCGAGCGCGAAGTGGTGGTGGTGGTGTGTGTGTGTGTGTGCGTGTGTGTGTGTGCGTGTGTGTGTGGTGTGTGTGCATGTGCGTGTGTGTGTGTGTGTGTGTGTGTGTGTGTGTGTGTGTGTGTGTGTGTGTGACACGTCCAGCCGGACCAAGCGCAGCGGCAGCAGCAAACCCCGGCGAGGAAGAAGAGAAAGCGAGAAAACAAAACGCACCTGCTCCTGTCATGTCACGCGTGTTAAGAAAATGGAATCTCAAAAGTGCGAGGAACTCGTCGTCGCATGAAGACTCTCGTTTAGGTGCATATAGAACCACCTGCTGTCTCCTCACCCCCCCCCCCGCATGTCTCCTCCTCCTCCTCCTCCTCCTCTTCCCCTGTGAACGACACTCACTCATCACTTTCTCTTCTCTTTTTCCTCTCTCTTCTCTTCTCACTCCCTTGTTCATGTCCTCTCTCCTCCAGACCTCCCTCCTCGCTGCGCCTCAAACTGGTGCTTTTCATATCACAGCCCATTCTAATTTGTTCTGCCTTTGGAGCCATACAGACTGTCATTCGATGAGATGTGACCTCAGTCCAAAAAACGCAGGAATATTGGTGAGTTATGTTGTTGTATGAGGCGTGCAATTCCACGCTGAATTAGACAGTTACAATCTCTACAGTTAAAGGGGTCCGTTTGCAGGTCACCAACTCTCCCGACATTTTTTTCCGGGGACTACCTGGAATGTCCCAGAGAACCACATGGTCTAAATCTAAACCCACGGAGTCAGCAAACACCTTCAGTGTTTGTTAACTTGAGTACGTCTGTACGGGTGCCTGTAGCTTCACTGGACCAAATGGACCCGCAAGGGTCCATTTGGTTTCATTTTTACGTTCTCAAGAGTTACATCTGGTTAACCAACTTAGCTGGGGACCACCTGGAACCCTCTCAAGGACCACTGGTGGTCCCCGGACCACCTGTTGAAAACCCCTGCACTAAAACACAACAACAACAATCATAGTCTGCGTTAGTCTGAGTTGTGCCGGTGTAGTACCGTGTCACATGTACACGACAGCATTTGCAACATGTGAGAACCTTATAAATGTCACATTAAAACAGATTAATCAAAACTTTTTTTTTTCCCGGTGGAATCGTGCTGTGCTTTGACGCAACGCGTGACAAGTTGACAACATCCGCAGCCAAATTAAGTTTGGATGAAAACCATCCCAATTATAAAAAAATCTTTCGTTTTACGCGTCTACATTCAAGCAAAAACATTTGCCTGCATGGTATAATGTATAGCTCCATAGCTATACTTTTTTTTGCAGTATATAATCTCCCTGCCGTTATTATTGTCATTATGGTGACAGAGAATGCACTTCTCTCTTTTAAAGTGACAAAGTGACCGGCATAATGCACTCATCTTATGGACCCAGTCCATAATAATAATAATAATAACGCCATGAGAGTGTTTCATTTCGCTGCGAAGCGGCGGGGGGTCCATTTAATACTCTAGATGCGTGCCGTGTAATGTTTGTGACGTCGTTTTCGTGT